>ML682004.1:37896106-37970223 GCA_007922195.1 Podocnemis expansa | reverse complement strand
CCCCCCCCCCAACTTACCTTGGGGCTGGACTGGAGCCAGAGGGCCCAGCCATAACTCCCGGGCCAGAGGAGCTCTACAGAGCATGCCCAGATTTTCTGGGCATGCTCCATTGGAGCTTCTCCGGGCGGGAGTTTTCAAAACTCCCAGCCCCAGAGGAGTTCTGTGCAGGGACTCTGGCTGCCAGCAGTGCGCTGCCGGCAGCCTTCGCTGCGCTGGCGGCTGTGGCGGGCTGCGCTGCAGCGCGCCAGCACAGCTTAGAGGGAACATTGGGTGCCAGCCTAAAAAGTTAAGCGCCTAGGTGTGTGGCACCACCATCACCTCTGACACCTTCAGTGGCCGTGCAAAGCAAGGAAACCCCTCACTGACAATATATCGTTGTTTGTTTTGGTAAAAACAAGCAGCTGCCCATGGTCCTTTCAGCAGTAGAAGTTAGGGGGAAGGAAGCCAGAAGAGAAGCAGCGGCGTTGAAAGTCTCAGTATCGCTTTTCTTTATACATTCTAGGAGGCGTTTGCCATTCCTCCCTGGATATAGCACCAAAGCTGGGCACCAGGAGCAAATGGTGACCTGGCACCCAGAATTTGTCGAGCTCTGGCTTAAAGAACACTCTCTTTGAGCAAAGATTGCTTTTCTGACCTTCTTTAAAAGTATTTTCCTGTTATAAACCTGTAGAGCTGCCAATTGGACCTGGATTCACATTTCCCAAAACTTTCCTCAAATCTGGCATCTGAATCAGTTGAGCAATTTGGCAAAGGAGCACTACGACTGCATAAAGAGGCCCCCTTGTCCTACTGTCCACAGGTAGGAATACTGCTTCCAAGCATAGGAATGGAAAGAGATCACTCTAAAAAAATGAAGGTTACTCACTTGTAACCAGAGTTCTTCAAAATGACCTTGGCACACCCTCATCTTTTCCACTTCCTCAGTCTCAATTACAACTTTGGATGTGAAGAAGCAACAGAGTGAACAAAGATGCCTGGTGTGCCATGTTCATTTTTAGTTATGAAGAGAGGGGATGGGAGGAGGGGCTGAGAGCATCCCAATGGACATCATTACCAAAAGATTCCACAAGTGTAAGCAGCACCACCAGTGAATCTCAAGACCACGAACGTGCAGAAAGCCTTATGAATATCTCCAATGACACACGAGTAATCTTCATTTTCTTAAAATCTGTTGAAATCTAGATTACTGCTAATAATGAGCCAACGCCTGTACATGAAGTCATTGACAAAATTGCAACTGTTTTTAAACAGGAGTTGTCTGTCTCTTCATAGCAATGGCTCAATATGCTCATGCAACTCAAGAATTTGACATTATGATCTTTCTATGCATAAAACAGCAGCAAATCAAAAAATTTAGAATCATAGACTATCAGGACTGGAAGGGACCTCATGAGGTCATTTACTTCAACCTTCTGCTAAATGCAGGACTATTCCCACTAAATCCTCCCAGCCAGGGTTTTGACCTACTAGGTCTTAAAAGTTTCCAGAGATGGAGATTCCACCACCTCCCTAGGCAACTCATGCCAATGTTTCACGACCCATCTAGCAAGAAATTTTTCCTAATATCCAACCTACACCTCCACCACTGCAACTTGAAAGTATTGCTCCTTGTTCTGTCCTCTGTAACTGCTGAAAACAGCCTAGCTCCCTCCTCTCTGGAGCACCCCTTCAAGTAATTGAAGGTTGCTATCAAATCCCCCCTCAGTCTTTTCTTCTACAGGCTAAATAAGCCAAGTTTCTTCAGTCTCTCCTAATAAGTCATGTGCTCCAACCCCCTAATCATTTTTGTTGCCCTCCACTGGACTTTCTAATTTGTCCACATCCTTTTTGTAGTGGGAAGCCCAAAACAGGACACAGTATTCCAGATGCAGCCTCACCAGTGCCGAATAGAGGGGAATGATCACATCCCTCGATCTGCTGGCGATGCTTCTTCTGATGCAGCCCAGTATGCCATTGGCCTTTTTGGCAACAAGGGCACACTGGTGACTCATACCCATCTTCCCATCCACCATAACCCCCAGGTCCTTTTCTACAGAGCTGCTACTTAGCTGGTCAGTCCCCAGACTGTAGTAATACTTGGGATTTTTCCATCCTAAGTACAGGACTTTGAACTTCTCCTTGTTGAACCTCACAAAAATATACAACTATAATCAAGTCTAAAGGTGACAAATTCATGAACCTGGTGGCTAGTTCTATATGTAAGCTGAATGAATGCCCTTCATCAGACTAAAGTCTTTGAGCTCAAAGAATCTATGTGCCCCACCGCAGCCTTTGCGTTCAGTAAACATGCTGAAAAGCTCTGTCACCAAGGGCAGTGTTCATGGTGAGTCCCTACTTCTGAAACACGCTTCTGCAGTATGTCTTTTAAACTGGGCCCAAATAAACAATGTATGTTCTACTACAGCTAAATGTAAATGTATACATCTGGGAACAAATAATGTAGGTCTTATTTACTGGATGAGTAACTCTACCTGGGAAGCAGTGACTAAAAAGATATTAAAACTTAAAGTGGATAATCAGCTAAATGTAATATCCAAGTGATGCTGTTACCAAAAGAGCTAACAGGATCCATGGATGCACTAACAGGTGAATCTCAGGTAGGTGTAGAGGTTATTTTACCTTTGTATTTGGCACTGATGTGACTGAT
Organism: Podocnemis expansa; assembly: GCA_007922195.1. Lineage (NCBI taxonomy): Eukaryota > Metazoa > Chordata > Testudines > Podocnemididae > Podocnemis > Podocnemis expansa. The sequence continues at coordinate 37,967,576 of ML682004.1, read as the reverse complement.
ACTGGAATACTGCGTTCCTTTCAGGTGCTGACAATTCAAGAAGCATGTTCATAAACTGGAGAACGTACAGAGAAGAGCCATGAGCATGATTAAGGATTAGATCACATGCCTTATAGTGATAAACTTAAGGAGCTCAATCTTTTTAGCTTAAAAAAGAGATGGTGAAGGTGTGATGATTATAGCATGCAAGTACTTATATGGGACACAGATGTTTAATAATGGGCTCTTCAGTTTAGCAAAGAAACATAGATTGATCTAATGGCTGGAAGTCAAAGTTATACAAATTCAAGCTGGTGTACGTTTTTAACAGGGGGCATAATTAGCTGCTAAAACAATTTATTCTGTGATTTACTTCAGGAACATTTCCACTTGATGTGAATGGGAATTACACAGCACACGTATCATACCATAGGAACATTAGCAACATCAACACTGAGTTACTTTCTTCAGAGTTATGCACATCTTAGCAATTGGAGGGAGTCCAGCTTCAATGCTGGTAGTGCAGTTTTGGCAGAGATCAATGGCTCAATGTAACCAGGAACAAGCAGAGTGCAGCAGGCTTCAATCCTATGGCCAGTTTTGTTCAACATCTTCATTAGTGATCTGGGTGATGAGATAGATTGCATGCTCAGTAAGTTCATGGATGACACCAAGCTGGGAGCTTCAGTAGATACACTGGAGGGTAGGGATAGGATTCAAGGAGGCCTAGACAAATATGAGCATTGGGCCAAAAGAAATCTGATGAAGTTCAACAACAAGGACAAGGGCAAAATCCTCCATTGAGGACGGAAAAATCCCATTTGCTGCTACAGGCTGGGGACCAACATGCTAAGTAGCAGCTCTGTAGAAAAGGACCTGGGGGTTATGCTGGATGGATACTGGGTAGGAGTCACTAGTGTGCCCTTGTCGCCAAAAAGGCCAACAGCATATTGGACTGCATCAGTAGGAACACTGCCAGCAGATCGAGGGATATGATTATTCCCCTCTATTCAGCACTGGTGAGGCTGCATCTAGAATATTGTGTCCAATTTTGGGCTCCCCACTACAGAAAGGCTGTGGACAAGTTAAAAAGAGTCCAACAGAGGGCAACAAAAATGATTGGTGGTCTGGGGCACGACTTATGAAGAGAGACTGAAGGAACTAGGCTTATTTAGTCTGCAGAAGAGAAGACTGAGGAGGGATTTGACAGCAACCTTCAACTACTTAAAGGGTGCTCCAAAGAAGAGGGAGCCAGGCTATCTTCAGTGGTGACAGGGGACAGAAGAAGCAGCAATGGTTTCAAGATGAAGCTGGGGACATCGAGGTTGGATATTAGGAAAAACTGTCTCACTAGGTCAGTTGTGAAACACTGGAATGGGTTGCCTAGGAAGGTGGTGGAATCTCCATGTCTGGAAACTTTTAAGACTGTTGGACAAAACCCTGGCCGGGATGATTTAGTGGGAGTAGGCCTGCTTTTAGTAGGAGGTTGGGCTTGATGACCTCACGAGGTCCCTTCCAGCTCTAATATTCTAAGATTCTATCTGGGCCTGACCATATAAGCCATTTGTAGTCTTCAAGTGGGAAAGAATTAAGAAATCTGCCTTCTGCATGTAACAAAGTGCTTTACCCTTTTGCTCAGTATTCTGCAGTGGGATCATATCAAGTCACCAACTAAAATTTAAGATGGAAAATGTTCTTAAAAATTCTTTTGTGGATTTTTGTTGTTTATTTGACTGATTTGTATGTAAATATCAGTGAACTTGGTTGAAATGTACTACTTATTTTAAAACTCAGTTCAGAAGTTTTTTACATGGCAGCTGTGAACTCCTGAAAAGCAGAGTTTGCAGCAGATAATAGGACTGTCCTATGTAAGACATGAGAGGTAACTGTCCTGCTCTGCTCAGCTCTGGTGAGGCTTCAGTTGGAGTATTACACTGAGCTCTGGGCACTACACTTTAATGTTTTACAGAATCACCATCACTGTTATTTGAATGCCCATAAACAGAGATAAGCCCAGTAACTCTTCATAATTGCCAGCCATCTTGAAAAATTCCACAGGATGATACCCTTAATTGAAGGTTTCTGCAATTACATTCTCTGCCATCTAGTGTAATTTCCATCTTCTAGATTCAATCCGATCCATCAGGAAGGTCAAAAACCTCTGTCAGACACTCCAGGGAGGTCTACGTGTACGGCAGCAAATTCACCACTGGTAGACTGAACTTTCTGACTGACTGAGTGGGTCTGTGAAGACCTGCTCAGTCAATCCCTAAAGACCATCTCAAGTGGAGTAGCACTGAATTGGAGTGAGGGCATTTCCCTTCAACCTGGAGCAGTGGACATGCTTCAGTAAGCTGTCATTAGGCACCCAGAAGGACATAACAGAAGCTATTTTAAGTAACTTGCATATCTCCCTTTGACTGCTGCTGAAAAATGCTTAGAGCGCAGATCAGGGTTGGGTGAGTACAGAGATTTCTCTGTCCAAGGAACAGAGATTTCTCTGTTAAAGAAAGGATATGTAGAAATAAGTTCCATCGATTTACTGACAGTGCAGCTCAAATCATCTTACAAGCTATCCTATAGACTTCATGTGAACACTGAAGAGGGTTTGACAGCATAGCAGAATTAACCCTCCAAAGATGAATTGCCCATGAAAACCCACTTGGTGTTGCTTGTCTAGAAAGAGTGACCATAACCTTGAATCTTTTTTCCTATCAATCCCTACAGTTAAACCAGCTGCCTCTCACTATCAGTGTTGGAAAGTCTTCTGTAGAACTGGAAATACTTACAGGGAAGTCTGACTACTGTTGATTGCCACAAGATCAATACAATTTCTTTGCCATGTCCACACTATATACCTTGTATCATCTGATGAACTGTAACAGCAATTTGTGAGGAAAAAAAAAAAACCCTTCATAGTCCAAATAGTCCTTATAAACCCTTCATAGTCCACAAAATAGTCCTCAATAGTCCACAAAATGAGGTCCACTAAGTAGGCCAAAACTCTATATCAACAGGCGGTGGGTTTTGCAACCTCCACCAGGGACAAATTCTACTAAAAATGGCAGATGAATAATAGATCTGCTTCACCCAATCAATAGGAATTAAGGAAGTGTTACAAAACTGTTCTTTTAATTAGAAGAGATTAGTTCCTAACTTATGCTTATAAAGAAAAATTAAATCAGACAGACTTCTCATCTGCATCTGATTTTTAAACATATAGGGGATGTTCACTGTATTGAAGAACAAAAGAAAATGCAGTAAGCTTCCACCTACCTACCTATTTTCTGAATGAAAATGTTTGCTCCAGAATAATTTGCCAAACAAGACAACCTCAACAGATTTAGAGGCAAAAACAAACTCTCTAATTTCTACATGGTAGCCACAAGTTGAAACAAACAAACAAAAAGGAAATCCAGACACATATATAGAATGGCATTTGTGTTATCTGTGACAGACTTTTATTTATTTATTTATTTATTTACTTGTTCCTTGTAGGCCTACAGAAGCAAATGCAGCACTACCTACTAATCTCTCTTGTGTGTGAATGATGTTTGAAGCTTTCCCTACTACAAAGTTTCTTGAACCTACTTACCACAAGTTTTTGTTACTGTCTCTAGGAATATTTATACAGAAACATTCGGGGTTGACCTATCCTTTAATCAAAACATAGCTATACAAAATAAAGATCTATGTGATTAACTTATAAACATCAGTAGGAATTTATTTTTAGAGTGTAAATTCCCCTGAAACAAACATGAATTAACAGATAATTTCCTCTTTTACAGTACAATAGCATCAGGTAATTTTCAGATTCTCTTGGTTAAATTTTTAAATTAATTATATGAAATAAAAATTGTCAAACATTGACAGGTTAACTAATCATTAACTAGTGTTCTCAGGTTTTTATGGTAGTTTGAAGTCAGCTAATCGTAAAGGTTCAGCAATTTAAAATTATGTATATCTCATTCCATTTCATTAACAAAAACTATTGTGAGAGATTTAAATTCTCCCAGAAGGTATTTTAAAGATGATTCCAAGGATATAACTTCTGCCCCCTGCAAAATTTTAGAAGCCACTCCTATGACCTCTCCTCTGGATTCTTATGAATAGCAAGTGTTCTCCCTACTGCCTTTGCAGTTATAATACATGTACTGCAGGTATATCTTAAAAACAAAGGTGAAATTCTCTCTACATGATATATTTATGTAAAGCATCAGTGAAAACACACCTCTCTGAAATAGCTGCTTATCACTTTACAATCTATAAGCTTCCATGAGAGTACAATAATTCATAGAGTAAGCAATAAACCCCATTGTTAAACTTTGCCTTACAGTCATAGACCATATCGAAAATAACTTGTATTATGTGTCGCTTGCAAGGACTGTAACACTGAAAACCCATGAGGTAATTCATGCTACCATGACACCAGCCAATCATTTTGAACTCTGATACTGCTTGTACTGATCGCTTATTTAGGGTGTTATCGGAAATTAAACAGCATTAAGATGATTCCCAGCAGAAGAAAAAAGTTCCTGGTGTTCTTTAGTCTTCTTTCTTTGTGGACAATAAGTGCACATTAGATTCTCTTTTTATAGTATCAGTACTTTGCTGGACAGTACTCGGGAAGGGAAGGGGTAAGTTGCTAATGTTCTGAACTTACTAAAATAGAGTAAAGCAAGTTTAATAGAACTAATTACTTCCAGTTTTAGATCTATTTATGCAAGAGACATACAACTTGATTGTCTATGTAAAAATTAAGGGATTACATACTTAACTGCTAATAAAAATCACTGGAAAAAAGGAGAACATGTCTAGCAAATTTTATAAGTCCATTATAACAATTAATATCAGTATTTATATAACTACTACTTAGCTTTACTAATCTAATACCCATAAAAGTTCTCACTTGATTTTTTTGTTACTTTAGGTGAGCTATTCTTCTAAATCTTAGCTTTAAACTCCTGACTTTCTTCAGATAGTTTACTTTTTCTATAAAGCTAGGATAACATAATTAAAATATTTTCTTTATAGTCTAATGTTGGAGAAAGCCAATTATATGAAGCAGAATGATTATTTCATTTGTTGAATTATTGTTTTGTGCAGTTTTTTAAAATTTGTACACACACACAGACATACACTCCAACTCCTCACAGTCTCAATCACTATTTGGGAACTGCAAATATTTTAATGTATAACTTCTCTCTCATACAGGAAAGCACGAATATGCCTTTTTACTAAAACTTGTGAACCCACAACTTAAATACAATGAAGCGGTTGAGGTACTTTTTTGTAGGATTTAATATTTATCTGCACACCCAAAATGTCTGCAAAGCCAGCAGATTCTTAGAGAGATGAAACATCAAATGTAACAGCAGAACAGCAAGCTTTTTAAAACCTTAATGTTTTAGGATGCAATCTACATCCTGCAAAATAAAAATCTGATGACTTGAAAACGGCAAGTTTGCAATAGTCAGACTTGCACAGAAAAGTATGACAGATTTATTTTACCACAGTAACTATAATAAGTTATGAATAGAGGATCAGTCAAGACTAACAAGCAGTATTATCAGATGTAACAGCAACTCCATGTGGACTACATTGACTGCCAGTGGAGATGCTGTTACTTTTGATATCCACTGACAGAATGTGGAGCCGCTGTACACAACACTGGAGTTAAAAATATATAATTTTCTTTTAGATAATAGTTCACTAGAATATTTTGTTATATAAATGAATGGTTCAATATTACAGGTAACTATTTAAAAGATATCAGAAGCTCCATGTATAATCATATCATGCTATACACTGTAATTTATGAAAACCAGCTACAATAAAATAAGTACGACTGCTGTACATTTCATTAAGAATTGGTGTACAGGAAAATGACCTATGAATTGACAGACTGTCTACTAAATTTGTCTGTCACTTCCGTAGGCCAATATTCTGTATGCCTCAACTGCTTGGGAATCAGAAGTCTGCTATGACTAACAGACAAAATCTACAGTGAAATATCAAGAACAACTAACCATATAATGTTTATTTTTAAGTCAATGCTGACTTTATGTTTTAGCTGATGAAAAGAATAAATCTAAGTTTCAACCATACAGTACATGATGGAGTTTTTTTTTCAGCCTTTAATCTTATGTGCTCTATAGACCCTTACCCACCATCGAACACATTGCTCTTGACATTCATGAGTAATGGGCTGATATCTACTTACACAAAGGTGGAGTCACTGATCTACTGCCATGTTTTCCCAACAAAAGTGCCCCAACAATGCCACTGTTCATACAACTCCAGCAATGTGCCACAGCTCAAAGGTTTACAAAGGCACACCTTTTGGCATATGTTCTTGGCCTTTAAGATAAATGTAACTAAAGTAGAATTCCTCTCCATCACTACATTCAAATATGTTCACTATTCAGCAGCTAAATGTATGCAATCGGCCCCATTTGGGTGTCTTATAGCATTTATCAATTTCAGAGGAAAATACTGTTTAAGGCACATTTTCATAGCTTGCTTATTGACTGCCATGTTATACTACGTAAGAGTTTTTTGCTTCTAACACAAAACTAAACTGTTGTTAAAGGCTACTTTCCAAATAGACTCTAATGGCTCCTGAAGACTAACCCGTACACTAGTATGTAAATATATACTAGAAGTCTTCTTGTAAATGCTTTTTTAACTAGATGAATTACTTCCACGTGTAAAAGATGATCTTTAACCCAATAAATAGAGCCTTTACACATTCCTGTCCCAACAGTACCTGGGCACTATTTGCATGCTGATAAATATCATAGACATGTAAAGCAAACAAAGAGAAATGTGGGCACACACCACACACATCAACTTGCTTTGCATATTGAATGTAAAACATATTCCACTCTTTGAACCAACCTTGTAGAAATCACATTTTTGGGTTCCACACTCATCATGTGACTGACTTCTGTGTCAAATTTGCTCAGTCCTGAGAATTCACCCTGAACGCTGCAAGTCAAGCTGGATTTTTTATAGACTTCCCATCACCAGTCATAAGAGGATCTGCACCCAATCTCCGTTCTACTTTACCTACGTGAGCTTACTATCCTTAAACACATGTGCACAGAGGCTACTGGGAGCATAGCCTGAATGCAGCGGAGTTAAAATGGTACATTTGAGGGCAGGAACTGACTCAGAAAATCAAGTATGGAAAGCAGTGACACTCTGAATATGCAATGTGCCATCTTTACCGAGGCATCTTGTACGTGCATTTTAAAGTCTCTTCCTGCAGAAAAACCCTCATTGTGAAAAGAAAGAGCTCAACAAAAGTTTCAGTTTAAAAATTAAAAGCAGTTTAGCTATAAGTCCAAGACAGAATCAGAAGAAAAAACACTGGAAAATGTTCGTAAAAATTCTTTTGGGGATTTTTGTTCTTTATTTGACTGATTTGTATGTAAATATCAGTGAACTTGGTTGAAATGTACTACTTATTTTAAAACTCAGTTCAGAAGTTTTTTACATGGCAGCTGTGAACTCCTGAAAAGCAGAGTTTGCAGCAGATAATAGGACTGTCGTATGTAAGACATGAGAGGTAACTGTCCTGCTCTGCTCAGCTCTGGTGAGGCCTCAGTTGGAGTATTACATTGGGTTCTGGGCACTACACTTTAAGATGTGGAGGTAAACTGGGAACAGTCTAGAGGAGAACAACAAAAATGACAAAAGATTTGGAGCAATCTGATCTATGGGAAAAAGGTTAAGAAACTGGGCATGTTTATTCAATGAAAAAGAAGACAGACAGGACCCGATAAAAGTCTCAAATGTGTTAATGGGCATATTAAAGAGCACAGTGGTCGGTTGTTCTCCCTAGCCATCATGGTAGGACAAGAAGAAATATGCTTAATCTGCAGCAAGGGAGATTGAGGTTAGATATTAGGGGAAAAAATTCTAACTATAAGGATAGCTAAGCACTGGAATAGACTTTCAAGGCAAGTCATAGAATCCCCGTCACTGGAGGTTTTTAAGAACAGGTTAGACCAACACCTTTCAGGAATGGTCTAGGTTTACATGGTACTGCCTTAACATGGGATTGGATGGACCAGATGACCACTCAAGCTCCCTTCTAGCCCTACATTTCTGAGTTTGTGATAAACAGGCTTCCTTAACTCTTACTGTACTAGATGATGCTGGTAACAAGTTTATATATGAAAACCTGACATATATACAAGTGACTTAACTTTAAAGTAACAAATGCCTTAAACAGGAAATGGGATGGGGGTGTCTCTCAGAAGTACACGGGGTTCTCTGAGATTATATGGTCCCCAATTAACTATGAAATAGGCCACTGGTTTCTTATTCTGAACCTGATTTAGCCAAACTACTCAGTCTTTTCATTTCATGCATAGCTGTTACCTCTTCAATTTCAGAAATTATTGTCACAAATAATTTGATAGTTGAATTCATAAGGCTGAGATTATAGTCTTGGTCTGTTCTAGCTACAGCATGCATTTGCTGTTTTAAATGTAATATTTACATCTAACACCAGATCTCGTAAAGGACATATGAAATCACCAGTTTCCACTGAGTTTCAAGGAGGCTCATCAGCTGACTGCTAATTAGTGCTAGGAGACTGACCAAGACTACTAGCTTTAGACCACATTCAGAAATGTGACATTAGTCCTTCTCTCTCCATTCAAAATAACTAAAGAATACAAAATTAACTGTGTCATAAACATACCTTTTACACAGTCATGAAAAATATAATTGCTCACGCTTCACTTCTTTGTAGTTTTATTATTTTTCTATAGCAGACAAGACAGGACTCTTATTTTTACATAACTGAAATGGATACCTGTTTATCAGGGATTCTCCTGTTGTCCTGTGATAGAACACGGGAATTGGAACACCCCAACTCCTCTGTCTTGAGATGCACCAATATGTCCTTCGGTCCAGCATTTCTAGCATTCTGTTCACTGCTGATGCAGGAATAAATTTCACTTTTTTTAACACTTCCTATGAAATAACCACGACTAAAATTAGGGTTGAAGACAATTCAAAATGTAACAAAAAGGTACCACTTATTCTTGCAGGATAGAAAGAGCTACTGGCAAAAATCTTCACATACAGATACATCATGCTCCATAATGATATCTCATGGCAACGGATGACATGTATATCACCACCACCACATTTTATTTTCTGCTTAAATCTACCTATGTTACTTACCTGCAGGAACCCTGGTATCAAGCACCTCACAAGCTTTAGTGTATTTATTCTCACAACCTCTCTATTATTCCAATTTTTCAAATAACTAACTGAAGCACAAGAAGTTAAGTGACTGCAAAGGTCATGAAGGAAATCTGGGCTTAAGTGGAATACTGAACCGAGCTCTCCCAACCATTGGGACCATGCTTCTTCTGAGTCTTAAGTGGAAAAGAGCATAACTGAACAATTACTCCAAAACTGATGGCAAATAAATGAAAAATGTAATTGTCGATATTTCTAAACTAACTGTTAATAGGAGTGTGACTACTATCAGCTGCAAAGTGTTTGTGAAATGCTAATGGGATGTACACGTTATTGAAATATAGCAATGCCCTTTGCACTTCCCCACAAAAAGTGAATTAAGTTACAAAGTCTTGTACCTGGGCTGTAGTCTTCATATTTGCTGTGTTTACGAACCACTGTTTGCTTGCACGAATAATCACAGGCTTTTTAGTCCTCCAGTCATAGGGATAGCTGTGTACATATTTCTCCTCTTTTAATAAACTCTTTGCTGCTTGAAGCATCTGAATGACTATTGAAAGTGAGAATTAAGAGGCTGAGGTAATAAGAAAGGCTACGTTCACACACAGAGGGCTTGTTTCAAAACAAGAAGTTTTGAAACAAGCTGTTTCGAAATAAAGGGTTATTTCGAAACACCTTATTTCAAAAGACAAAAAAAGTGTTTTCGAAATAAGGGAGCGAAATAGCAAGTCCACACTGCGAACATGCTATTTCGCTTGGGGAGGGGACTGCAGGCACCTGCGGGGTGAAGCGCAGTCGGGCACCTCACCCCGCCAGCTTAAAGCCCGGGCTGCCCCCAAACCCCGCCGCGGGGTCAGGGGCACCTGGCTGGAGCCCGCCGCCGGGGCTGCCCCCAAACCCCGCCCCGGGATCAGGGGCGCACGGCTCAGCCCGCCGCTGCAGGGGCGGGGGTGAGCGTGGCCCTGGGATTCCCCGGCACCCTGCTCCTGCCAGGGGCGTGGCTGGGGATACCCATTACCCCCGGCCCGTCCCCGCAGTCCCCCTCTGCTGTCCAGGGGACACCCCTCAGCACCCTGGCCAGAGTGCTGAGGGTTCCCTGGCCAGGGTGCTGAGAGGGCAGTCCTTCTTCCCAGGGTGCTTAGCACCCTGGGAGGAAGGGTCAAATGTTGTTTCGGAACACTTTGTTCCGAAACAACATGTTCCCACACGGTTGTTTCGAAACCACTGGTTTTGAAACAACCTTGTTTCAAAAGAACGGCTCCCATTTTGAAACAAGGGGTTTCCTTGTTTCAAAATGGGAGTATGTCGTGTGAACATGGCATTTCTTATTTCAAAACAACCTCTGTTGTTTCAAAATAAGAAGCCTGTGTGAACACACCCAAACTGAATTATCACAGCACTATTGTTGCTACTAACCCCACTTCATTCCCTTCCACACAATCCACTTCCCATTCTCTTTACAGAAAGTACCAATATCTTAAGCACTGTAAGGTATGTTTGGTTTACATGAGCCTTCAAAATATTTAACTGAACATGCTTTACAGACTATTGATTAATTGAGCATGAGATACTAACCAGCTTCATTTCCATCTTCCAATACAGCCTTGTTTTGAAGCTCAGAACCCGCAGCTTCTGTAAAAAATCCACTTTCATCCACCAGGCAATCCTGAAAATAAGAATATTCTTAAGTATGTCAAAATATCAAACAAACTATTTTATTCCTATTATTTTATAAGACTCAATTTAAGAACTAAGACTGCAGTACAATACATCATACATCAGAAAGGCTGACGAAGTACCACTTTTAATATTCATTGGTAATTATAATGTAACAAGTCTGAAGTCTGCCATCCTGCTACTAAGCCTGAATCCTCAGCAAAGGATGAACTCCACTGAGTTTGTGAGGACACGGCATTCACATTATCACATGAAGTCTAAATGTACTATTCTACAGACAGAATAACTACAAACAGAATAGAAGAACACGTAGCCTGACAGAAATAATGCCAAGGAAAAAATCTTAAGTACAAGGTAGATCATGTTGGACTACTGCTTTAAAACACTATACCATATTAGTCCTTTCTGCCGCAGATCCTAAAGGGCACAGATATTGCAATTTGATTACACATACTGAATAACCTAATCCATCGCTGAAACACAGTCACTTCTGAGAAGGAAGGTGTCAGTATTTCTATTTCATAAGGCTAAATTCAGTGCTTTGCATGATAGAAATTTCCAGAGGAGTAGCCATGTTAACATAGGTACCCTTCTGGAAATTTTAACCATTTGAAGCTTCAGGAAATCACTGGGAAGACAGACAATCTTCAATACTGGAAATGAAGCCTGTGTTCCAAGAAGTCTAATGAGACATTTTGGTAACAAGCTGCAAAAATCTCACTTTGTTGTTTAATCCAGATCATGCCACTGTCCACAGAACAGTATCCTGTAACATCATGCAGCAGCATTATTTCAGCCCTGATTAACAGTGAACAAAACTACCTAGTCTATTATCAACACCACTACGGACAGTATGGTCTAGCGGATAGGGTGCTAAACTAGAAAACACAAGAACCAAGTTTGCTGCATTAGTGAAGGCAAATCACCTAGCTGCTCTTTGCTTCAGTTTCCCTGTGTATAATGTTAAACACTTTGAGATGTATTTAAGTAAATACTACTGTCACCATCTCCAACCTAGATTTTCCATGGACATTTCTTTTTCAATTACTAATTCCTTTGCTCATACAAATTTCTTTACACAAGAGCTGATCAAATTACACTCTGATTTTTGAAAAGCAAGGAAAAAATTACAAGACAAGTCAACAGAGGTCTACAATATTGCAAGGAAAAATCTATATATGATATAATTGTAGTTACAGTAGAACTTCAGTTACAAATACCTCAGGAATGGAGATTGTAACTGAAATATTTGTAACTCTGAACAAAATGTTATGCTGTGCTTTCAAAAGCTGACAACTGAATATTGACTTAATAAAGCTTTGAAACGTTACTCTGCAGAAATAAAATGCTGCTTCGAAGCTGTCAATTTAACTGAAACAAGCACAGAAACAATTTCATTACCTTGGAAAGCTTAAAAAAATGACTTTTTTTTAGTAGCTTATGTTTAATATAGTACTACACTTGATTTACTTTTGTGTGTGTTTATTTGGTCTCTGCTGCTGCCTGATTGTGTACTTCTGATCCCAGATGAGGTGAGGTTAACCTGTCAGTTTGAAACTCTGGTGTTCATAACTCTGAGGTTTTACCGTAAATCTTTTGCTAATAAACTACCTTTTCTTCTAAGTACTTCCCATGAAAAGGGATTAATTTATTTCTTTACTAATACTTTTTCCATTATTATAGCACCTTTGCTGATCCCCAACAATCTCTGAAAGGCCTCACAGCTTGAGATACTAAAAACAACAATTACTTATTTTATTGACGGCTTGGCGAAATGAAGCACAGAAAGTTACAATTTGCACCTGATCTCTTTGCATTCATAATTTGTCTCCTTCAAAAAGGAATATTCCATTCCAATGCTATACTGCTAAATTTATGCAACAACTAAATGAAAATCCTACTCATGTTTTTAGAATCCAAGTTTTCGCTCATCAAAAGCCAATTCTGTTTATAGCTGGTCTAAAAGTTACTAATGAAATTCATATGGTTATAGATAAGCATCAAAACAATTTTAAATGACACACAAAAAGGTATAAATTATGCGACAGTTAACATTTTACTGGTGGGTGACCAAATACATACAGATTAAAAGTGAAGGGAAAAAAAAAAAAAAAAAAAATACCAGAGGCAGCTGATGGTGAGAAGCTACACTGTAATCCTCCATACCATGAGCTGGAGCTGTGTGAACTAATCCTGTTCCTTTCGCCATTGTCACATGATTTGCTGGAAAGAAAGGGGACTCTCTGCCAGGAATTGTAGGATGAGCACAAGAACCATTTTCCAGATCAACACCTGAAGCAAAAAGAAAGGAGATATTCAACTTTTGAACTTAGCTTGCTATTTTAAAAATAGTCATAGAACAAAACATTTACAATTCATGCACAAAACTTCAAATATCCATATTCTGACAGAGTTTTCTCTATCCATCCTCAAAACTACTATGATTCCCCACACCCCATTTCCCTGACCTTTACCCAGACACATCCCATCCATCCAGAAGCGTACTGTTTTCTTCTTAGGCAGACAACACTACTATAGAAGCACCTGAGGCACTCTTAACCTACAGAGACTAAGCTCAGTCTTATCCTTTGCTGTCCTAGGACTCAGTGGACCAGAACCCAATATTTAATTCCAGTATCCAGCATGGCAGTATAATATAATGTCATCTAGCAATCTGAAAACAAGGCTGAAGACAACAGTTCAAAATTTATCCCCAGCTCTGCTTCTAACTTCCCATTTGGCAGCCATGAGCAATTGACTTTCTTTGCCCTGGTCTAAACTGAGAAGTTGGAAGGCAGCTTTCATTGACCTGGTGCCCATATAATGTAAGTCCATTCTGCCAACATAACTCTCCAGAAATACTGATTTAACAAATCCACTTCTACGAAAGGCATAGAGCTATATTCAAAGTGGATGGTTCAATGAGAGGCAGTGCAGGCAAAGCATTGCATAAATTGACATTATTGGCCTATGAGAAGTGTCCCACAATGCTCCTTTGTGAGCACTCTGGACATTGTTTTTAACTCTGCTACATCACGGTAACAAGTCCAAGAAAAAGCTCTTCCCTTGGTCAAGAGCTCAGGGATATTTTGAATTCCCATTTTCTGTTTGATCAGTGTGGAGAGCTCACCAGTATAACTGATTGTAGTGACTAACACCCCAAATGCACTCCAGCTTAGAGTAGAGCTGAGGTGTTGGATCACATTGATCTATGTGGAGGAACATGTTAAGGCACAGCTCTGATCCAGCAGAAGAAACTGATTTCTAGGAAAAGATTATCACGGGGCACGCTGGGGAAGAGTCACAACTGGACATGCAGTGGTGCCATATTAAAATCAGAGAACTTTGGGAAGCATATCAAAAAACAAGGAGGGCGAACAGTCGTTCTGGTTGATCACCAAACACAGCATTTTTACAATGAGCTGAATGTGATTCTTGGCAGCAACCTCACCACTGCACCCAGATGCAGCACTGATACCTCACAGGAATCTGAGTTCTGGATCAATGATGAGACTACAGACAAGGAAGAAGAGGAGGGGAACAGGAGTGAGGAAAGTTGAAATATCCATTCTCCCCAGCAACAAAGAATTGTTTCTAAATCTGGAGTAGCCCAGTCAGTCAGATGCAGGACAGCATCTTGACTGACCAAGGTGCCAGCAGGGCACTCCTGGGGAGTATGGAATTTCATTCTTTGTGTTGGGATTACATCCTTTTTTATGTTCGTTTTAATAACAACAATAAAAAAATAATTAGGTCTAGTGGAATAGGTCTTCCCTGTACGTGGTCCAGCTATGCAGAGGGATGCCCTCAGAAAAGATTGTGTGTATGTGCACAGAGATGGCCCAAGAATCCCCCATGGATATCTCCAGGACACTTTTATGGAGGTACTTGAAATCCTTCACAGAAGGTTTCTCGGGAGGGCAGCCTCATTTCTTCAATCACGATAGGATGCTTTCCTGTGATTCAATGCTGCCATTCACTAAGAATAACAAAGGGAGTGATTTTTAATTTGCAACCTTCCATTTCATCCATGGTATGTATTAACAATGGTTGCCTTGTGCTCACCTTGCTTTTGCAGTGGAAAGTGTTGCCTTCACCACATCCACCACTCCTATGGAGAGGCTGTCACAGATTAGAAGGCTGTATATTCCATCTACTAATTATTCTCTAACTTATTTCCATTTTATAAATGGGATAACTTCTACAAAGGACTTTGAAGCGTATGGTTGAAAATTGTATTTATTACTATCACCACCAAGCTGAATCTTTTGTATATTTTTATTAGTGTTCTTCATAAAAGTTTTAGCTAAAACTACTATAAATACACATGCAGAGTTTAAGTGTAGTCAATGAAATATATATTACTTTCACAACAATGTTTTCAGGGGTTAAACTATAATTTGGGTGGCCCCAGAACCCTCCTAAATTTCCAGGTCCCCTTCACTCAGGTCCAGGCCCCCTTCACCCACCCCAGCTACTGTGCCCCCAACGCCTGCCCTCACCCCAGCTATTGCCCCCATCAGGCCCCTCCTTCCCCATGTCCTCCTCAGCCCCAATCCCCATTCCCTAAGCTCCCTGCCCCATGTCCCCACTCCAGCCCTCCTAACTCACACCCCCCAGCTCTGTCTTCACTCCACCCCCTAAAACCTTCCAACCCCCTCCACATCTTCCCAGCCCCCTTCAATTCCCTTGTCCCCATTCCCCCACCCCAACCCCTTTAGCCTCCCAATCCCACCCCTTCTTCCCACCCCACCCCCCCACGCTTTCCCCACCAGCTGCCTGCCTGTCCCCAACCCCCAATCCCAGCCCTCTTAACCACATCGCCAAGAAGCCAGGCTGGGGGGAAAAAAGACTACGGCGCCAGCCAGCCTACAAGAGGGGACACAGGTACACCACCTGGGCCCAGAAGGAGAGGCACAAAACTGTATGGGGGGGAGGACTGCCGGGCTTGCTCCAGCCCGCAGCCCCTTCCTTCAGCCAGCCCTGGGGGGGAATGTGCTGGAGCACTGCATTCCAGCGTGTTCCTGTATTTCCAGGGGGCCCCTGAACACCATTCCAGGGTGTTCCAGCTTACTTTAACCCCTGGACATTTTAATGAATGCCTACAATATTCAATCCTACAAATCAATGTCCAAAGTATAGTGAAGTTTTTACCTTTACATGTTGAAATAACTTCAAATTGTGTGTCCAAGATAGCAGCTGTGGACTCAACTCTATTTGCAGCCAGAATGTAACATTCACCAGTATTTGCACATTTTACAATGGAATACCTACAAGACAAATGTATTAACTATACTAAATTAGATTTGAAAACAATCGATATTAGCAAACCTGTATTAAACTTTACTTTTTTAATTTTTTTACGTTTGCTGTTTTAAAACCATCTGAAAAAAAAGTAATTTTAACTACAGAAATTCGACAATTTTTTCACTCTCAAATTGAATGAAGGAGGCAGGCCTAAATTAGCAATAACTTTAGAGAAGTAAAAACAATGCAGAAGAATTACTTTTTTTTTTTTAAGTTATGGAAAAAGAAAGTCTGAAATTTAATTGTGTAAAAAATTAAATATTCCATTGAATAAAGCTTAGGTGACTAATACTTCAGCCTTGCTTTTAATGGTAATGTACTGAAACTCTAATAGATATTGTTCCTTTGAAATCAGATTCCCGAAGTTTAAAGAAGTTAAATACATACTCTGAATCTGGCATATAACAAATAGCTTGATTGGCAGGAATAGTCCAGGGTTGGGTGGTCCAGATTAGCAAACTAACAGTGGAAGATCCAGCTACAGAAGCAAATTAACAAATAAGTCATTTGTAACAAAACCCAAATATATCACAGTCTTAATAAGAACTAAATACTACAGATCATACCTAACAGAGAGGCCAGCTTAGGCGGTGATTTCAACAAGGGGAATTTGATGTATACAGAACGACTGACATGCTGCTGATTGTATTCAAGTTCAGCTTCAGCCACAGCTGTACTGGGGAAGATCAAATACGGGTTAAACTACATTAACGTGGAAATGCACTGCAATCTCCCTCCTTACGTTTTACAGCTAAAATACTAAAGTTGATTCTTACTTTGCTGAAGGAGACCAAAATACTGGTTTATAATCCTGATAAATATAACCCTAAAGGGAGAAAAACAAAGTTAACTGGATCAAAACTAAAATAAAGCTTAAATAATTTAAGGACTTTGTTAAATGACACACTAGCATACCTTATCATACATTTTGTGGAAGATACTCAGTTGTTTTGCCTCATACTTCCCATCAAATGTCTGGTAGGAATTAGCCCAATCTGCCATTATACCCCATCGAATGAAGGCAGCTTTCTGTTTCTCAATTGCCCTTTCTGCAAATTCTTTGGCTAAAAAGGAAGAATAATTTTTTTTTAAAAAATGTACCTTTAAAATCTACATGACCAATTTAACTAGTTTTAGAAAATGCTAATGCTAAAGAAAGATTAATCTCAACTGGAAACAAAATAATCATAAAACTTATACAACACCCTCTTTTTGCATGCCACAGTGTTTTACTCGCATATGTAGGCTCATCAAAGTGAATGGTAAAATATGAAAAAGCCGATCAATCACAGCAAGTTATTTCAAGCAAATCTGAGGATGGAAGCCATTCATTTTTACAGAACATAAACTTTAAGGGAAAAAATGCCAAACTTTTATGGTTATGACTACAACTTTCCAAATATAAATGAATGTCAACTGACCAAGAGCTGTAGGACCTCTGCTGCTGTTCCCAGCTTCGCAAAGCAGCACACAGCTGCTTGGAATTAAGTTCAATAGTTGCTTTACAGAACTAAAGCTGGCTAACCTGTCAATTGCAAATAATTTTTCAAATTAATTTTGATTGTTTTCATTGTACAAGTTTTCACAATTCCCTCTCACCTCCATTATCTGACAAGCTCTATTCAGAACTCTGCAGGCAGCAGTGATGTGGTCTACATCATAAATATCACATTCCACCCTACTGGGAGAAGTTATGAGCAGTTGGTGGTGGAGTGGGGGTGGTGAGAGAGGCAGAAAGACAGGGAGGAAGACAGAGACAACAACAAAAAAACATAGGAGGGCTGAGGCAGCAATCAGGAGGTTTTGAGAAGGGCAGAAGATCACCCTCTGTTCCAGAAGCTACAATAGGATAAAGTTTAAAAATTATCAGACATCTACTAACCAAAGGATAATTTAAAAAACAAATAATAAATTAAAAAAAAATTAAAAGATACCAGGTCCTCCCTGGGTACAATTCCTGGAATCTGTGAAGTGTCACTGCACTTACAGTTCTTTTGAGACCTCAGCCAACACTACTCCTGAACATAGACATGGTTCCATCTACCATTGCCTACTAGTTAAAATTTGACATAGAAAGTATAATGCAAGGGGGTTGGCATG
This sequence comes from Podocnemis expansa, assembly GCA_007922195.1. Classification (NCBI taxonomy): domain Eukaryota; kingdom Metazoa; phylum Chordata; order Testudines; family Podocnemididae; genus Podocnemis; species Podocnemis expansa. Next base: position 37,949,288 of record ML682004.1, on the reverse strand, counting down.
TTGCCAGGTTCCAAAGGGATAGCTGTGTTAAGTCTACCTCAGCAAAACAAACAAGGAGTCCTGTGGGACTTTTAGAGACTAACAAATTCATTTATCGCATGAGCTTTTGTCAAAAAAAATCCCACTTCATCAGATGCTTTGAAGAGGGGCAAGTGGAATTTTTCTTCCATGAAAGTTCATGAGATAAATATTTGTTAGTCTTTAAAAGTGCAACAGGACTCCTGGCTTGCTTTGGATTAAGCAGGAAAGTCCCCTGAGTCACCCCAACACTCAGTCATGCTGCTGGTCCCCCAAACATTTTCCCAGTCCCCTGCCAAACCTCCCACCTCATCGCTGGTCCTTGTGGTCCCCCAACCCCTCCACCCGTGTCGCACCATATTCCTCCATTGCCCCAGGCCAACTCCCTCCTCTGCGCCCTTTCCCCGCAGGGCCAGCTCACCTGTCCCCAAACTGCCCCCCAAGACCCCTTTACCTGGCCACCACGTGGAGCAACCCTGGCACAGGCTGAGGCTCCGGCCCTTAGACTGCTGTGACTGAGCATGCTCAGCTACAGCAGGCTCACAATGAGAATTTTAAAAACTACCAAGCCCAGCCTGGGGCAGCTCCCGGCCAGTCAGAAGCCTCTGTCTTCCAGCCAAGTAGAGGCTGCAGCTGCCGACTGTCCTTCTGTTTTTAGGTGGCCCCGGAACACAGCATTCCGGTACATTCCCCTATTTTAGGGGGCCCCAGAACACTGTCCCCTAAAAATAGGGGGGCCCCAGAACACTGTTCCAGGGGTTCCAGCTAACTTTAACCCCTGGATTGAGCTCTTTGAGTGTATAACCATAAAGCTTTTCTTCTAATCCTTTTATCACTCTCTTGGCTCTTCTATGAACTGTCTCCAATTTATCAACATTATTCTTGAATTGTGGGCACCCAAACTGTACAGCAGAAGTCATACCAGTGCCAAACACAAAGATAAAATAATCTCTCTATTCCTACCCAGGATACAACTCTTTATGCATCTATGACAAAGTGGCATTTTTTTTGGTAATGCTTTTATGAACTCTGTGTGCGCCTAGGTTTCCCCTTGTATGCTGCATTGTTACCTCACGAATGAAAAGGGCTTGTTTGTTCTCAGGCCAGGCTAAAACACACGTGTGAACAGTGCCTACCTGTTTGAGGACTTAGATTCCGTATCAGTGGAGCCCTTGAAAATACAATGCCAGATATAATTGCTTGGATGTGGACACCAAGTAACCAATGACCAAATTCCCACCTCTCTGTACCACTGTGAAGTTGTATGTCCCCAACTCAGGAACAAAGGGTTGGGGTGTGTTAAATGGAAGTTAAATGTTGGCAGGGGGGAGCAATTATGAGCACATGAGAATCTGACAAAAGAGATCAGATGGATGGAGAGAGACAGCTTGAACAACATGGGTTCACTACAGCTCGGCTACGCTCTGACTACCCGTATAGACTATTACTTCAACCTTTGTTCTCTATTCTACCCCAACGACTTCTTATGCAGTGTTTCATTTGACTAATAAACCCTTCTATTTTGACAATGCTGTATTAAAGGTGCTGCAGGTGACTTCAAGGATCTATTGATTCCCAGAGAATGTACAAGTCTCTTTCAAGACTTTGCCCCACTCCACTTGCTGAACAGAGCTCAGTCTGAACCTGATGTGTGACAGCTCAGAGATCTAGCTTAAGAAAGTGGTGAAGCCGTGGGACATCCCTTGGAGAAAGAGTGAGACCCTCAGAAACCTCAGAGTCCTAGAAACTGTTTCAACAATGAGGTTGTAGCACAAGCCTATGGGGAAAAAATTTTATTTTCAAAGATACTCCTCGTCGGTTCAAGGACTCAGCATACAACCTCAATAAAAAAAACTGAACAAAATATTAATCTCATGCTACAGAACTGAACGTTAGAAACCAGAAGCACATGTTCTTTCATTCCCATTTTCCATCTAAGGTTGTTACAACTTCTGAGTTCATATACACTTGTTGAACCTATTTTACAAAGGAAACCATCCTCGTAAGTTTAGACCACGTGTTTTGCAAATCAAGCATCATTTTATGACCAAATTGTTCCTAACAAATTTCAAAGTACTGAAACTAAACTGAAAACAACCAGGAAAATATCAAAATAATGTTACACTAAAGACTCAAAAACACATTATAAAACACAATATTTAAGTCACAAATGTTTCTAGGAAAAATTTGCAAAGGACAGTTTACCTCTTTGTCTAATTTCCATCGCAGATAGATTTTGAGCTTCTCTGAACTCTGACATTGCTTTCAACTCAATAGGCATCCCATGACAATCCCAGCCTGGCACATAGTGCACTTTATCCCCTCTCATCATATGGAACCGATTAGTGATATCTTTCAAAATCTGGAAAAAATGTTAGGTCAAATATTATTTTATATAATTATTTTTACTACCATATTAGCATGATAAAAATCATACTTTGTATCAATTAATTTTGGTGAACTCTGCAAAATCTAAGCACAATCAGGTGTGTTAAAGATTAAGTTTCAGCCTTCACATTTATGCTGTTTTTTTTTTTTAACATATTATTGTATTTTCTAATAGCACATCATTAGAACCAAAGTCAACCAAATTTTGCAGGACTGAAGGCCACAGCTTACAGCTATGCAGGGATTTAATGGTTACACCCTACTTATCACAAAACAGAATTATTCCATTATGGTGACATACTTCTGAAGTTACAACCTACAACATTCATGCTATGCATCTAACAGTTTATAGCATTTAAGTAAAAACTGGATTTACTTTATCAGAATGAAAACAAATTTGACCTCTGAACACCCACGCTGAAACTATAAGAACCACACAGAGCCATTTATCATTATCATTGCTTCTATATTTTCACCCATTAAAGAGACATGAAGAGCCCCACTTACAACTTCTATTTACTTTAGTGTGAACTGAACATACACAGAACCTTACAGGAAGCATACAACACCTTAAGCATACCGCTTTTGCATTTACCTTATTTAACGCATGACCAACATGAGGGTCTCCATTGGCATATGGAGGCCCATCATGAAGACAAAATTCATTCTTTGTTTTCCTCTGTCTTTGCCACGAATATAGTTCTGAGAAACCACATTTCTGTGCAGAGAACACAAAAACATTTAATGTTTGCATTTTAGTAGTTCACAAAAAGTTTTCTTCTAACATGATTCCAACAGTCAAAACTCTCAGAGATTGAATTGCTCTAACTTCAAAGTGAAGACTTTTCTTCCCTCTGTACCTTTAATTCCTTGTCATTTATTTGCCTACCTCAACTACCAAACTAACAATATTGTTTTTTTATGTAAAACAGACTGCTTATTTGTCCAGCATTGTTCTTGGTATAACTTCACCAAAATCAGCCTTCCAATTGAGACACAGTTGCTTCATGCTTAATAGTCATCAAGCTTTATTACCAAAGCCTTCAGTTTTGCACAACAACTAACTCATGAAGGACTACGTGGATGGAGATGGGTTTATAGGAAACTCTTCTAATATGCCTTTTAAGACTGGAGCAGGTGAAACAGCTGCAGTTTGACATCAGCTGGTTTTTCCATTTATTTTTTAAGGGCTACACTAGAGAATCAACACAGACTCATCTCCTACCATGGATGACCTAGGGCAGTGGTTCCCAACGTGTTCTTTGCTGTGCCACACCTCACTACCTTCAACTGATTTGAGGCACACCACCACTCGGTTGCCAAACAAACTCATGAATATTCATGAACCAATTATCCAATCCTGAGTTCTTTGAGTAGATCTTCAAAAAATTTTGTGGCACATTTGCTCAGACCTGCCGGCACAACTGTGTGCCATAGCACACTGGTTGGGAAACACTGACCTAGGGCCCCTATTAACGAGGAGGCATGAAGGTTGCATGCGATTTTACATGTCCAGCGGCTGTGACGCAGAAAACCTCCACCAACCTAGGGTTACTAGACGTCAGGCAAAAGGAAGACACGTCCTCCTTTTTAACTCCATCTGGCAGACGTTTTAAAAATGCATGATTTTGTCTCGCTTTTTACTCACAGGAGTATGCTGGAATGCCCTATTTTTAGGGGGAAGCCTTCCAAGGCCCCCTAAAAGCAGAAGACTATTCCATTCATACTACATTTTCTCCGTGTGGCCTCCAACATCCTCCTTTCCGTCCTTCCCTGTCCTCCTTCCCACGCCCTGGTATCCGGTAACCCCACACCAGCCTCATCAGAGGCCGCAGCGAGCTGCCCCGGCCCGGGCGGCTGCAGGCCGCCCCGGGCCCGGCTCCTGAGGGCGCGGTACCTGCTGTATCTCCACCTCGGCCTCGGGCTGCAGCCTGCCCGGCAGCTGGGCGGGGAAGCGGCTCCGGGGCAGCAGCACCGTCTCCCGGGCCTTGGGGTCGGCGCCGCTCTCCGGGCTCGCCTGCCCGCTCTTGGCCCCGGAGGCGGCCGAGCGCGCCCAGCCCCACACGGCTCCCGCCGGGGCCCCGGGCCTGGCTAACGGCGGCGCCCTCCGCGCCCACAACATCCTCGCCGCCTCCCCAGCAGCCCTCGCGGCCGGCGCTTCCGGCTCAACGGCTACGGAGCGCGGCGGGGACAGGCCGCGAGGAGGGACACGCTTCTTCAAAGGCGTTGCTCGGCCCGGCCTCCTCTCGCGCGGGGCGGGGCAGCATGCGGCGCGTTCACTCGGCCCTCTCGGTGAGTCGTCTGCGTGGCGCCGCGCGCCGCCCGTGCAAGCCGAGACAGCGCCCGGCCCGGCGCCCAAATCCCGCACCGCTGGCTGCGCGCGAAACGACGGGGCGCGCGCGGCCCTCAGCCCCTCAGCCGCACCCCGCGCGCTAATGGCCTGAGCAGCGGGGCGGGCCGGCAGCCGGGAGGGCGGATTTGCCTCATGAAAGGCCCTAGGCGTCCTCTCATCCTAGAGGAGCGGGTGAAGTTTAGGACCCAGGAGGCTGTGGTGGTGGTGGAGGAAGGTGTGTGGGTGCAGGCGGCAGGGTGGAAAGGAAACAGAGGGGTGCTCTCCTTTGCTGCAGGTATGATTCTTTAGCCGCGGTCTGCTTTATGCCTGCTGTCAGTTACATGTGCCTCAGCATATACCAGTTATAAACAGGGAGGAAAATGATGAGGGATTTTTAACATCCGTTGAAATTTGCAGGACTTTGGGAGGGGATTTCTGGTGAGAAAATAAAATGAAAAATGTTGCGTGAAAGACAAGGATGTTTTTATGGACAGCTGTTGCGTAGTCACGTGTCCTTTGATTTTAGGGGGAGGGTCTCTCTAGTCTGATATTTGCTAAGATCATCCTAAAGTTAGAATAGACAGTACACGTATGTATGAGATTTTGAATCAAGGAGCCCATCTGGAAAATCACAAAAAGGGAAATAATCTGGTTGCTAAATTTGAGTTGCTTCATTAGTTTTTCTATTCGTGTGTGGATGTAAAGGATTTTTTGTGAAGGGAGGGGTTCCCTGTTGTTCAAAAGTAAAAACGGTGTTGGATTAGTTAGAAGTGATGAACTAAAATCTTTTTAAACGTTCAATTGAAATATTTTTCCTCAATGATCTTTTTACAAAGGCTTCTGTAGAACTGTTCATGATTCTGAGGGCTGTTGTTTTTGTGTTGAGGAGGGGGGTTGTTTTGTATTGTTTTTAAACAGCTGGGGAAAAATTGAAGGAATTTATTTTAATGGAGGAGCAAACAATCCATACGTTCTATAGATTTTAGAAGCATAATAAGAAAATATCTTTTGGATATTTGGTAGCCTCTCATTAAACAAGTGCAGCTTATTGCTCAATTGAAGCAAAGGTAATGGGTATTGTCAAGAACAAGGAAGAAGGTAGGAAAATGAACCAGTCACACCAAACAAGGTCACAGCTAAAATCAAGGTGGGACAGCTTCTTAAGCATAAGGGTTACTCTAAGTTTGTGAGGAAGTGGCAATTAACTTCCTTGCCTTTTTAGGACAAGGAGAGTTAGTAAGCCACAAAGTGTTGTAATGAGCCATAAAACCAGTGTCTCTGTTAAGACCATAAAAAGAAGTAAGGAGTCCTGTGGCATTTAAAGGCTAATAAATGTATTTATTGCATGAGCTTTCATGGGAGAAAATCCCACTTTGTCAGATGCTTTGAAGGTGGGAGGAACTGACAGAACAAGAGGAAAATAAAATGCAGGGGAGTGTAAAACATGGGATCAGGTCATACATAACAGCAAATCAAAGTGGTTGCTAAGAGTCAAACACTGGGAAAGAGCACACAGAACAAAGTGAAGTCAAATCACCTGTTGTGATGGGAAAAGAATCCATAGTCACAATTTAATCCTGCTTTCACCCAATTGAATCTTGCATATCAATTCTTGTTCAACCGTTTCTCTTTTTCTCTTTTTTCTTCAAAGAGAAACAGCTGAACTAGAATTGATTGTGTTTTTTCTCTTTCATCATTTTTCTGTGTGAGTTAATTTGAGGGCACAGCAATTGTCTGGTTTCTTCCATGTAACTATTGCTGTATCGTTATTACAACACACACAGACCCTTTCAAGATCTTTGGATGATGCACATGCCTATCATAAAATGGGGTGTACCTCATTCAGCGTATCACATGCCCCAACAACAACTAGGTGGGTGAAAAAAAAATCCATAGCCATAATTCATGATACACCCAAGTCATTTGATTCTGATTAAGCTAACTATGCAAGACAAGTGCCAAGGAGCAAAATTATTCCTGACCCTGCTAATCGTTTTGTGCCCTGAAACGTGAGGACAAGATGTGACCCACCTTCGCCTAGGATAGCCCACCTGAAAATACCAAGCTCAGGACAGGCTGCGAAAGAAGAGCAAATTCTCTCAGAGTTGGAAGGTAACACTGAAGTTAGATTTCCTGACCAGTCACAAACAGTGCTTCTAGTTTCCAGATTGGTTATCAAGAAACTCAAACAAAAAGCCACATGGCGCTCCTCTGTTGTATTTCGGTCTGGATCCAAATTAGCAACTAGGTCCAGTTATGATATGAGTTATTTAAAGCCCTAGTCTCTTTACTAAAAATGTTGTACTGGTCCCCAAAGGGTCAGCCACATTACCAGATCAAGGTAAGTTTGGATCTTACTCAAAATACTATGCTGCCAGCTGATCCTTTAGTAACTGAAACTAACGATTTGTTATAAAGGAAAAGGCAAACAAGAAAAGATAAACACACAAATGACATAGAAGTCCCTTTATATCAGATTCTCAGCAAAACTGTGGAGTTTGCAGGCTTCCACAATTTCTGTGGAGTACGTCCAGTACTTGGATGGGTCTCAGTCCTTTGTTTCACAGCTTGTCTTAGATGGGTTTGTCCAGATGTGGAAGCAGGAATGAAGACAAAATGGAGATGGTGCAGCTGCATTTTTATAGTCTGGTCTGCCATACTTGTTTCAAACACAAGCTCACACAAAACAGAAAAGGAGTCCATTGGCACTTTCAAAGACCAACAAATTTTTGTTATATATGCTTTCATGGACACACTCCCCCTTTATCAGATGTATGAAATGGAAAGTGTGGCATGTTACTTGTATTTACACGTACAAAGTAGGGTCAATTCAGACAGATCGAGAGGGATAGTCTGCTAGCCCAGTGGTTATCAAATTTAGTGTCGGGACCCTTGCTGCTGCCACCAAAGACTGGAATGCATTGCTCAAAGATGTAATTTTGGGGTCATGAGGATAAATGATTTTTTTTCAGCTGGGTCCTGAGGGAAAAAAGTTTGAAAACCACAGTGCTAGCCTATCTCACCAAGTAAACAAGTTGGTTTGATTCAAACAGTGTGGAGGTAGAAAGCAAGAGCTGAGAAGGGTAAGAGAGAAAATATTTTGTAATGTTCCAAAGGGGCAGTCATGTTAATCTAGTTCAGTAAAACAAAACAAGGAGTCCTGTGTCATTTCTAAAGGCTTAACAAATTTATTTATTGCATGAGCTTTCATGGGAGAAAAATCCCACTTCGTCAGATGCTTTGAAGATGGGGGAACTTAGAGAATGGAAGAAAATAAATGCAGGGAAGTGTAAGTCATGGGAAGAGGTCACACCGCAGTTCTAAAGATTCAAACACTGGGGAACAGCATACAGAGGAAGATGAGGTCAAATCACCTGTTGTAATGAGAGGAAAATCCTGTGTCCCTTTTAAGTCCAGAGGCAATGCAACCGAATTTGCAAATAAATTCAATTCAGCAGTTTCTCTTTGAAGCCTTGATTGCATATGAATACTAGCTCAGCAGTTCTACGTTGTAATCTGCTTTTGAAGGTGTTTTTTTTTGTTTTTTTTTTAACTGAAGTACAGTAACCAGCATGTTTTTTACAGGGTGTCTAGGTAAATGGAAATGAAAGCTCACATAGCACATGGCATGGAAAAGCACTTGCAGTCCTTCTGGCCACAGCCGTATCTACCCTGCACATACCTACTTATTCTGATGATTCATGAGTGCAGTCCTAGCTTCTCTCCTTCCCTGGGCTCCTTATAAAAGTAATGGCCCTTGATGAGTCATCAGTGCTCACACTAATCTGCCTGTGGGTTGTAACTCGGTAGCACAGGGCAAGATATCAGACATATCCATAACTTGATACATACACATAACTAGTATCATACTTAGTAAATTATAACCTTTTCAATGGTAGCTGACATGGCGTATCTTGTGGGAATTGTTGCAATTCTGTCATAGTAATATTAAGCAATATTATAAATCTATAACCTAATCTGGACAGCTTCACATGAGTCTTTTGTAAATTTATTTTAGCTAATGCAACTTTATCTGCTATGCTTGGTAATACAGGTGCCTACTCCTTGTTGTAAATTTTATTAAGTGACAAATTAAAAACTAATTAATTAGTAAACTAATTTTAATAAGTGACTAATTTAACTAAGATCATTTTAAAAAAACCCTCTCATTAAAACATATTTCTTCCTCAAAGCTTATCTTGAGGGAGGTGGTGGAGTCTCCATCTTTGGAGGTGTTTAAGGCCCGGCTGGACAAAACCCTGACTGGGATGATTTAAGTGGGAGTGGTCCTGCCTCTGGCAGGGGGTTGGACTAGATGACCTATGAGGTCCGTTCCAACCCTATGATTCTGTGATCTGCTAGAGAGAGACTTACAAAGAAAGGATGTACTTAGCACTCTTTGGAGATGGGGCCTTAATTCTAGTATATGCTTTATTATGTCCTTCAGATGTACTATCTGTGTAACTTTAGGTTCCACTCCAAGCTGCTACATGTGGGAGATCCCTGTGCCCACAGAGAACCCCCTTAATGTAATGGGATTGGGTCCTTCTGCTAGATCACAGACTCTGACCCTGAGCTCTTTGCAGTAGCTGTTTTTTTTTTCTTTTCAAATATTTTGTATACCACTTGATGCAGTAAGAAAGCTCAGTAAATAACATTTGCCTCAATAATATCCTGAGGCATTGAGTATTATGTTATGATTTAAAAAACAAAACAAAGCCTTAGTATTTTAGAAGTTCTGAACCTAATTCTCAACAGAAACTGCAGAAGGACCCAGGCTAACTACTGTCCAAACTCAAATTTATATGGGATTAGTAACAATACTCTAGTATTGAATCTTTAAAATTAAAACATGCAGCCCTATTACTTAGGAGGAATGTTCCATGTGACTTAGTAGGAAAGCTCTTTGGTCCTGTATGAGATTTTTGCTAGACATGCCAAACTTTTTCTCTTGCACTTTGGGACTGACAGTGACTGGCCATGTTATGGAGGCAGCCCATTTGACTTGGAAAAGGAAGCAATTGTTTGAGAACAATGACATTCTAAAGAGAGTCCCTCCTTATTCTTCTCATCCTAAGGGGTGCCATGACAACACTTATTTAAAACTGTTTGTCACTTGGAAGGCAAACTGAGAAAGAAATAGAAAAAAAGATATTTGATTTGTTAACAGGTTGGATTAATGTAAATCAAAGTGATGAAGGTGGCACCCATAAATCTCTATTTGAGACTGGTTTGTGTTTGCACTAAAAGCTAAAATTAAAATTATTTTAATAAGCTTATCATTTTAAATAGATTTTTAAAAATAAACACATTTAATTTAAACATGTGGAAAGATATAAATGTAAAATAGTTGATTTTATCCACCCTCTTTGACAAAACAATGCAATTATTATGACTGTGCTTTCATCAAAGGTTTTACTGATGAATTATTTAATCAGGTTCATACAGGAAGTCAATAGATGATCCAGAGAGAGAACTCGGGAGTCCTGGTTCCTGCTCTTACTCTTTAACAAAGAGGAGCATGCCTGATGGGGTTCAAGACAGAAGAGAAGGGCTGTTCTCCTTACTAAATCGCTGACATATGAACTCTGATATGACTTTGTGGCATTAATCTGGGTAATTTATATGACTCTAGGTTTCGAAACAAGTATTACAAATATAGTTTTATCAGTGAAGTTGTCAGATTGTATTGGACATCCCACCCACCCCCATTTCTAAATGGTGGCACTGGAACTCAAGGATGCTGCTGCACCTTCTGTCTTGAGGTAGCAATAAGAAACACCAAATGCATGGTTTTCCATCAGCAGCACCCTTACTATAAAAATTGTTCCAGAGCCCCTGTTCCTACACAGTATTTTACTGAAATCCATATAACATGCTCCATACATAGATACCTGGCATTACTGTCAGTTTCTACTCAAGATTTAACCAGCCTAAAACATGACAAGTAACATTTTAGGGATAGAAACGTGTGTGTGGTGGTGTGAGAGATGAAAAGCAAAGAAAGGGAACGATGGAGCGGAACACAGAGAGCATAGATGGGGAATAAAAAGCAAAAAAATTGGGTCAGGGAGAAGCTGAGGGCAAAGAAGGTGATTGGGGATAAGAGAAATGGGAGGAGAACTGGGGAACAAGGTAACTGTTGAGAGGCAAAGAGAGAATATGAAGGGAAATTGTAAGTTGCACAGAAGGGAAGGAAAATGAAGAAACAATGCTAGTTCTTCCAACCAAGTGACTAAAAGAGGGTTAGTTCACCTACAAGAATCAGCTACAGAAGGGTTCTTCTGCATGATGCAATGGCTTTCATGCAACCCCTTTCTTGCATCCATCTTACATTGTAACTACAAAAAATACTGCCATTCATTCTAAGACAGTAGTACAGTAGTCACACTTTGGTTAGCCAATGCTTTCTTTTTTTGAAGTGACTGCCTGTTCCCAAACATATAATAATTTAACTGAAAAGTCTCCCACTTACGCAGGTACATTCTCTGTCCTCTTTCTTTTCAGCTACAAAAGGTTTTATTTTTATAAAGATAACATTTCAAGCTGAGTGTCTTAACCTAACCTTCCATAGGCTTCTTATTCTTCCCATTAATGTTAAGATATGAAAGTTGTGGTGTGTTGTCATTCACATGATTTCTTTTTGATTCTCTTCAGTACTTCGGTATGGCTTCTCCAACTTTGTTGACACGCCTAGTGGCCTCTTCGTATTCCATTGCGGACAGAGCTGGAACAATAGTTCGAAATGTAATGGCTGGAGGAGACCTGGGCATAGTGGAGAAGGTACTCGTGGTTCTTACTGATTTCATGTCTGAGTTAAACACAATCCAAGGAGTTTTTTCCTAAGATCAAACAGCTCCAGCACAAGTGGGCATGGGATGCTGCGATAAACTAACAATATCCTGGCATACTGTATTAAATTAGGTTCAATACCTTTGGGGACCACCATATTCAAAATGCAATTGTAGACATTTTATTGTGGAATTTTGTGTAACTCTTCTAGGAGGAGAGGATTGCTAACGTCATTTCTCTGTTATCAGACTTAAAGAGCTAGGCTTGTTTAGCCTCACCAAAAGAGGACTGAGAGGAGATATGATTGCTCTCTTTAAGTACACCAGAGGGATAAATATCAAGGAGAGAAAAGAATTATTCAATTACTGCACCAATGTGGACACAAAAACAAATGGATACAAACTGTCCATCAAGAAATTGAGGCTTGAAATTAGATGCAGGTTTCTAACTATCAGCACAGTAAAGTTCCGGAATAGTCTTCCATGGTGTGCTCTAGGAGCAAAAAACATAACTGCTTTCAAAACTGAGCTTGGTAGATTTATGGAGGGGCGGTATGATGGGAATGCCTAGTTTTAACAATTGCTTGAGTTTTGACTATTCATGATGGATATGCCAGTGGCCTGAGAAGGAAGGTTGGATGGGGTGGGTTCTGACTTATTACAGAAAATTCTTCCTTGAGTAACTAGGTGGTGGGACTTTCCCATGTGCTTAGGGTTTAACTGATTGTCATATTTGGAGTCCGGAGGGAATTTTCTACTGGGGTACATTGGCAAAACTCTGGGGGGTCTTTGCCTTCCTCTGTAGGGTGGGGCATGGCTCATTTGCTGATGTATTCTCTGTATCTTAAAGTCTTTAAATCATGATTTGAATATTTTAATAACTCAGTCATAGGTTAGAGGTTTATTACAGGAGTGGGTGGGTGAGGTTTTATGGCCTGCATTGTGCAGGAGATCAGACTAGATGATCATATTGGTCCCTTTTGACCTTACAGTCTGTGAGTTCTTTGAAGCCACCCCCTGCAGAGGGTGATATATATAAGATCAAACTGGATTTCCCTGGGGACCAATAAAGACAGGCATTTTGGATAAGTAGCCTGATTTTAGTTGACTTAGGTCATTCTTCCAAATTGTGCAAATGGACAGGATCTGCAGCCTGTCGAGGGCCCCAATCCTTGGGATAGAATTGGAAGGACAGGCATGTCTAAGCTGAAGATGTGATGAACTTGGAACAACCTGAAAACCCCTTAGATGGGGTTTTGAAGGACTGCTGTTTGCCCATGTTAGTGATAGACTTTTTTCCTCAGTTCTCACAGCACTATTTACCGTAAGTATTTATTTGATAGAGGCAGATCTGATCTGCAAAGTTCAGGCATGTTTATCCATCTCTACCCTAGTCTCTTCTTCCTCATGGCATTTTCCACCAATTACAAAGAACTATTGCAGCATTTGAGGTAAAATTCATAACCAACTCTCCCCCCAAAAAGCGTATTGGGCCAAGTCCTACAAAATAAATAAATAAAAATATCAGGAAAATTTATTTTAGTAAATGTAATTATCAGTATAATGTTCCCCATCTTGTTTAATATTTGTTCAAAAATTATGCATAAAAGTTCTGCAACATGTAGAGATTTGTAAAACTCTGTTAACTTGCACTTTATTAATGTAGCCTTTGCTAGTCCATTATTTGAATGAGCCTTAGACTTAAGTTGGAAGCATTAGGCTTATTTAGTCTGCAGAAGAGAAGATTGAAGGGGGATTTGATAGCAACCTTCAGCTACTTGAAGGGGTGCTCTAAGGAAGATGGAGCTCAACTGTTCTCGGTAGTAATGGAGGACAGAACGAGGAGCAATGGTCTCAAGTTGCGGTTAGGGAGGTCTAGGTTGGATATTAGAAAAAACTTTTTTACTAGGAGAGTGGTGAAGTCTTGGAATGAGCTGCTGAGGGAGGTGGTGGAGTCTCCATCTTTGGAGGTGTTTAAGGCCCAGCTGGATAAAACCCTGACTGGGATGGTTTGAGTGGGAGTGGTCCTGCCTCTGGCAGGGGGTTGGACTAGATGACCTATGAGGTCCCTTCCAACCCTATGATTCTATGTCTGTAGGGTCTGGAAGATGTCTGCAGACAAAATAGGGGTAACTTTTTTAACAAATTCCTTATGAGTGGGGGGGGGGGGAAGCTTGTCCACAAAATATTTCAGCTCTGATCCTGCAAATTCTGTGTCTATTTGTGAATAGGATTTAATTGGTTTTTTGCTTTATGCATTGACATTATGCTAAAAGAAGTTTGACATCTAAGAAAATGTAATGAAAATATATTTGAGACTTCATTCTCACCTGTGTATGATTGTAAAAAGTTATTTCTGAGTGAGCCATTTATCCAAACAATTGTAAGAAGCTGCCTTTTCCTTAGTGGTCAGATTTTAAAGTGGAAAGCTTGTGTTTATAAATAATGCAAGATTAACAACACTAACCAAAGTTATAGCAATTTCCTTGTCTTTGTTTTTGCAAGTCATCAGCCTATAGAATGCTGCTCATCTTCTCTTATATGTAAACATCTTCAAGCAATCAATGGCTCCCTAGTCTTTTCACAGTCCTTTCCATAAAATTGCCCTGTTGGGCCTGACCGTCCCATAAGTTGCATACATTCACTTCCATTGCCTTCAGAGTGAGTTGTATGCACGCAGCTTGAAAAACCCCCTCCTCTTTACCACCAAGCCCTTTGCCCTTTCTCTTTACTGTGTAGCCCTTTGCTTTTTTAGCACCTTTCCCCTCAGTTTCCTTCCAGCTTACATCTGGAATACGAATCTTCTTCTCTGCAACTCCTGCCTCTTCAATTCTCTATGTCACATCAGAAAACATTTTTGCTCTGTTGTTTATGTTTCTTAATTTCTCTCTTCCACTCTTCTGAGGTTTAACTTGGCAAATGTACAAGTTGGCTTTGTGAAGCGTGGATATTGTCATACAAAGTAAGGTGATTTTATGCTGAATTCACTGAGAAGATACACCACATGCAACATTGGAACAAGCTTCCTTAGACTTCCCTATTTCACCTTGGCGACAGATGAAAGAGAAAACTCAGTCTCAGTGACCTATTCAGTCTTTGAGATGGTGTCCTCTCTCTTGAGAGGTTAATTGGGATGGTGATGTCTGTGACATGGTTCCCTTTCCACTAGTAACTGAATATCATTGATCAGTGCCATGTAGGTCACTATATTATTTTAAAGTAAAATAATTCCTTCTCATCCCTTGTAGTGTGGACCCGACGACTTGCAGACCAAAGCTGATCGATTGGTACAAATGAGCATTTGCTCTTCATTGGCACGGAAATTCCCTGGAGTTACAATCATAGGAGAAGAGGTGAGAAATCTGTATAACTAACTTCCTGTTGATTTAATCTTGCCACTTACAATTTGCATTTGTCATTTACTGGCATCAGAGAGCCTTCTGTTCTCTTTCACTTTTATCCTCCCACCTAGTTCCCCTTCCCTCATTGTCAGCCTCTTCAGGTAAACTGTCAGCAAATCCAATGATTGGAAAGCAAATCCCCCTCCCACTCCTGCAACTGGGCCAATTTAACCTGTGACAAAGGGAAAGGCAGTCACGCAACTAAAACATGGGGAATGGCTGCATCATTTTGCTCTACTGTATTTCCAGTTCTCAGAGTGGAGCCATATCTGACAGCTGAGAAAGCTCACATGGTGCTCTGTGGCTGTTGCTTATTTTTGTTAGACCTTGTCTACATTAGCACTTATGTCAGCAACACTTTTGTTTCTCAGATGCTTTAAGACCACACAGGGCTGGCCCAAGGTTTTTGGGTGCCCTAGGTGAGATGTGATTTTGGTGCCCCCTTGCCTTGCTGACTGTGGCAGCCATGGGCCCAATCCGGCAGCAGCCACGGGCAGTCCCAGACCCCCAATCAGCTTGGTGGGGCATGGCAAGCCTGTACCAAGCCCTCGCACCCCCAGACACAAGTGCTGGCTGAACCATGGGCTGGGCAAGCCCCAAGCAGGAGAGCCCCTCCACTTGAGCAGGCCAGTTAGGCACCCCACCCCAGGGCAACAAATGCTACATCAGAATTAAAGAAGTGTAGAAGCATAAATATAATAGCTGTACTTCCAGCTGGGTAGGGACTGTGGCTGTTGACAATGTGCGGCCGGCAGTGTTCCCTGCACAGGTGCAGCAGGGGCTGTGCGCCTGTACAGCCTACTCAGCCCGTTGGCCCCTGGTGCCCCTTAAAGTCTGGTGCCCAAGAATGCCTAGGTCACCTCAATGGTAGGACTGGCCCTGAAAGCACATCCTAGAGCAGGGATATCAAACATACAGCCTGCAAACCTCTTCCATCTTGCCCTTGCCTGCACTCCACAGGAGCATGCTCTCTCCTCAATGGAGAGAGAGTTTGTGGCCTCATGTACCCAGTGCTCTGCAATACCATGAGAGTGTCAGGTCTCCCAGTATCACAGAGCGTTGGGTGTGCAAGACTGCGCTCTGCAAAACCACACTCACTCTCTAACAGAGTGGATGGTAGTTTCACGTAAACAGCACTCTGCAATGCTGTGAGGTTGACATAGTATTTCAATTTATGGTATGCTCAACCCACTTGAAGTACATTTAAGTCAAATCTGGTCTGTCATAGCAAATGATTTTGACACTCCTGCCCTAGAGTTACAAAGTCTTGCCTGCATAAGCACTTGTTTGGATAACTTTACATCAGCAGTAAACACTCTTCTGCCAATGTAGCTACTGCCACTTGTTTAGGTTGTTTGTGTGTCATAACATGGCTACACAAGTGCTTATGCCAGAAAAATTTATGTCACTCAGGATGAGGGTGGCTGTTTTCACACACCTAAGGAACAAAAGTTTAGCCACCATAAGTGCTGGTACAGACAAGGCCTTTGTGTTTTTTTGTTCTTTTGTCAGGATTTGCCCTCTCATGATGTAGATGAGGAGCTGATTGAGGATGGCCAGTGTGAGGAAATACTGAAGAAAAGTTTTCCACCACAGTACATTTCCGTTAAAGAAGAAGAGGTAATAGAATTGTTGCTTACCTAATAAACAGCCAACTAATAAAATGGGTAATTTTGATGTTGTCAGCTTATATTTGGGTTTAAGTAAAAACATTTACTTTTTAAAATTGGAGATGCCAAAGTGACAGCCCTAAATATGAAAGCCCTCTGTTTCTCCACAGAATGGGTGTGGCCTGGGCAGCTGAAGTCAGGTTATTTTGTAATGTCACGCTAATGTGTATCAGATCTACGCTAAAGGGACTATTTCTAGGAATGAGAGAGAGCTTAATTTCTATGCCCATTGAGCCCCTTAAAGGAGTATTGTAGCTATACTGGTTCCAGGATGTTAGACACAAAAGGTGGGTGAAATAATATATTCTATTGGACCAACTTCTGTTGGTGAGAGAGAGAAGTTTTCAAACTTACACAGAGTTCTTATTCAATCCTTGATATCTCTACTGTGATTGCAAGCATCATTGCTAAATATTGATACAGGTTGTTGGTTGATGGTAGGGTTATAACATGAACGTCTTTTCATACAAAGCCCTAGTCTACACTTAGGGCACTTCTCAGCAGCAGTTGACCAGTATTTATGCAAAACCAGTAAAATGCTTTGCATAAATGCCAGTAACTTCCTAAGCCACTGGGACACACTGGAGAAAGCTGACTGCAAATCTATTGCAGTCAGCTTTGCTCTACTCCTCCTGGAGCCCACACCTTCCAGTGCCAACTTCCCGGAGCACAGCAGCTACTAAACACTCCCAGAATGCCAGTCTGATGTCAGCAATTTTGCCGCCATCAGTATAGACATAGCCAAAGTGGACTGAACTCACCATATCCTCTTTACATAGCCAGCTGAATAGCTGGTGAAGTGTCTCTCTCATCACAAATCCCTGGATTGAGATTTATATTTAAAAAACATTTATGAACATTTATGAATGTTGTCATTCTTTTTGGACTTTAAATGTAAGATTTCCTAATGATTGTGAGATTTATCTTCTCACTTCTGCTAACTAATGCAATTATACCTATAGTTTAATTTCCATGATCTGTGTTTCCTCTTGTGTTGTTTCCTTTTAAAGCTTGTTGTCTGGGTTGATCCTCTGGATGGGACCAAAGAATACACTGAAGGTTGGTTTCTCTTTTGTTTCTTTGTACTCAAAATTTATTTCAGTTTAATAAAAGTAACAAAAGACCTTCTAGAACATTCTGCAATAATGCTTATCAAAATTGTGGTGAGTAGAGGCCATCAAAATAGATAGCAAATGCTGTCAGTTGGGGAGAAAGGGATTTTGTGGACATTTTTTATTTTAAATATTAGACTGGTCACAGCATTGGAAATATACTAGAGGGAGCCATCTGCACTGGCACAAGATGAACTAGGTGACATATAAATTAAAGATAGAAAAGAACTATTATGATACAGTGCTCTTTTCCAAACAAAGTAGGCTGCAGAACAAGAGGTCTCGAGAACCCCTGACCTAGAAAAGAATAGGTAGTGAAGTCATTGGGTCAGACTCGAAGCTGGAATTTTTGGTTAGATGGGATTTGTAAGCAAGAAACAAAAATATGTATCATAAGCAGTGGTTAAAGTATAATGTGGCAGGCCCTGGAACACTCCTAAATTTCCAGCCTTCCTCCCATATTGTCTGGGCCCCCTTCACCCACCCCAGCTACTGTCGCCCAAAAGCCTGTCCCCCCTATTGTCCCACCACCCCACACTCACTCACTCACCCAGCCTCCAGCGACACACAGACTCTTGGGGGCCAGGGCGGGGTGGGGGAGAATCACCACTTATTCCCCCTGCTGCTCCAGGCTGCACTATAGGCTCTCACCTGTAGTTCAGCCTGCCCTGCACATGTGTAGGGCAGCCTGCCCTGCACTTTTTAAAGTAGAGCAAGAGAAAAAGTTTGGCGTGTCTAGCAAAGATCTCATACCAGACGAAAGAGCTTTCCTACCATGTCACGTGGAGCATTCCTATTAAGTCACTGGGGTACCTTTATTTTCCTTACATTCTGTAAGTTCCCCATCTTAAAGCATTTGACCAACTGGGATTTTCTCCCAGGAAAACTCATGCAATAAATAAATTTGTTAGTCTTTAAAAGTGCCACAGGACTCCTTGTTTGTTTTGCTGAGCTAGACTAACACAGCTACCCCTTTGGAAGTTATATTTTATTATCTGATATAGTCTCTATATTTTTTGTTTTCAAGGGAAGGGATCAGTGATTTAGAAATGGGAAAGATATAAACTTCTTTGATCCTACAGTATTTGTATCCCTGTCATTCAAAATGCATAGATGTTGCTACTGGATTTAGCATTCTTTAAAAACAATATAATTTAATTGTGGAAGTAAACTTATTTTTTGTAAGACATTGGGGTCTGATCCTGCAAATACTTACTAAGTTTTTCTGAAAAAATCTGCAAAACCATTAGCTTATACTCCTGTTGCATTTTGTCATAAACTAGACTATGAATGCCTTGGGGCAAGGATTTAAGGGTTTTTTTGTTTTGAAATTGGTTTGGTTTGGATTATTAATTGTGGTCCTGTCTGTGGCTCAGTTGGCACTGCTGCTTACTACCAAGTTTTTGCAATTCACACCTATGGTTTATTTGGATGTCATTTACAGCACATAGCATGATGTAGTGATAGAAATTCTTTTCTCTCCAGAGACCTCCTGCTATTAAGTATGGACATTGTCTCAGATTGTGAAAAATGACTAGATATATACATATATTTAGATGCCTTATATTTTAGAATCCAATCTGAGACCTCTTAACAGGGTTTCATATTTCAGAATATTAAATTGTCTCAAGTTGGGCAACTAGAAGACAGAGGCATCCACAATAACTACTGATTTTTGAAAATCTCGGCTATTATTTATACTTTCAAGTAATTGAACAAAGATAGAGAAACTGTAGGCTAGGGGACTGGAACATTTTATAAGTGGAGAGAGAGCAAGGCCACAATGGCAGTGGAATTAAAATCCTGCAGAGAGCACATATGTTTCTTTTGTTTAAAAAGTATGAAGGCATGGCCCTTCCACTTTTAAAAGGGGGAGGGAGGCGTGGTCTCCCCCTGCCCCCAGCCCAGATCCAACAACAGTGATTGTGGGCTTGCATGAGGGCTGGGGGTTTTGTGCCGGGAAGCAGGATTCTTTCTCCCATTTTGAAGGATAACTGTGTAATATTTATTACTTTTTCACAGGTCTTCTTGACCATGTAACAGTTCTTATTGGAATTGCTTATGAAGGTAAAGCAATAGCAGGAGTTATTAACCAGCCCTTCTACAACTATGAGGTATTAAATGCATTGATTTTGCTTGAGAGTACTGAACGACCTGTAACTGTCACTTGTAGGATATGTTTCTAGCTTACACACTTTATACTCAATGACGATTGACTTCCAACCACACTTCACTAGCTACAACTAATCGTGTGACATAAAGAACTTTTGATCTGTGTGTTTCATGATTATAGTGTTCTGGAACTGAATTCAGCGAGTTCAGTGCAAATAACTGCAACAGCTCTCTAGTCTCCTCATGGTAACAAGGAGTGACACATACTGTAGTTATACAGTCACAAGTGTAAAATCATGGTCTCTTGTTCCAGGCTGATGGCTGTTTTGACACACTGCAGAGGTGACCTGTTTAGATTCACAGGGAAATGCCAACCGCTCCACTCCGTTAGTGTGATCTAGGAAGTGCCAATCACTACACTCCATTAGTGTGACCTGAGAAATGGCAACCACTCCACTCCATTAGTGTGAGCTGATGACTGAATCCTAGGACATCATTAAGCTAGCTGGCTGGCTACATCTACACCATGAGCTTTGGATGTGATTTGCCCTGCATGTGTGTATATGTAGCCATGGTAGCATGGATAGTGGCAACTGAAGTACAGCTTAGCCATGCCAATTAACTCCTCAGGGGTTGGCAGCCCTTGGCACCTTTCCAAAAATGACATGGGGCCAAGCCTGAGTGGCACCACATGCCACTCAGGCTCCTCTGCTAGCCCTGCTCCCTCAGCACTGCGTGGCTGGGTGGCAAGAGCCACGTGCTGCAGTTGCAGGCCCCTGCTGGCCACCTTTCCCCGCTGGGGGCATGGCCAGCCAGGACAAAGAATCTCCAGCACTCGGGGCTCCTGGCCCCACCCCTGCTGGGCAGGGCTGGAGGGGGGCAGGGTGGGTCACCCCACCCGCTTCCGGCGCTGACCCTGGAACCAGCAGCTGCCAGTTGGTGGGGGCAGGAGCTGGCCCCAGCCAGGAGCTGGGTTTGGCCCCACCCCTTTTGGCCCCACCCAATGAGGGTGCAGTGTGCAGGGTTGGCACGGGCAGCCCCTGACCTCCCTACTGGTTTCAGACAGATTGGTACTCAGCACAGTTCAGCTGTGCCTCCACTCCCAATACCCTTTTGGCAGTTGCTCATACATGTTTTGCAATGTTGTGCATATTCATGCTAGCTCAGTGATAACTAATGCAAGTAACAAGCAGGGTGATCACACCCATAGTCTGTAGACATAGTAATAGCATAGTTTAGTGGCAGATGCATTACAAAGGAGTACCAAACCCAGTCGTAGGTTTCCCATCCTCCAAGATGAGGATACAACAGCCTGTAGACAAATGCTCATGGGAGGGAATTTAGAAGATTAACTATGATTCCAGAATAGCAACATTCAGGAGTAATCAAAGAACATGGCCTGGGAGTTGATTAGGGTTGGGTATGGCAAAGAAGAGCTCATAGCTGGCACAGTTATGAGGGTACTTTTCAGTTTTGTAACATCTGATGCAAGGATTTCAAAGAGGTGTGCAAACATTCATTCATTATCACAAAAACCCTATTGAGTAGCTAAGGTAGAATTATTACCCCCATTTTACAGAGGGGGAAACTAAAGCACAGAGACTTTCCCAAGCTAAATGACTTGTCCAAGGTCACACAAGATGTCATTTAGTTAGCTGGTAATAGAAGCCAGGAGTCCTGATTCCTTGCTGTGTGTGACTACTGCTGTGTTACTAGAGCTCACTTTTTTCCTGTTACATGTTTATTTTAATCCTACTAAATGGTAAGACTGGTATCTCTAAAATATAAAATGAATCTTAAGGGTAAATCTATACTGATTGTGGCAAAATTGCCACTGTCAGCACAATCTTCTGGGTGCTATTGAGTGCTCAGCGTAAACCCATTCAGTCACTCCAGAAATCACCGTAGCCGCACCAGCCCCAGAACTGGAGTTGTTGTAAGCTTCCAGTCAGCTTTCCATAGCGTGGAGGAATAGAACAGTGAGTCATTAGGAGGTGCACAAGGTATTTTATGCATCTTGCCTATCTCCTGTCGACTGCTGCCAAAACGTATGGCAAATGTAGACTAGGGCTAATAAAATAAATAGTCTCTAGCTACTCCTTTGTGTTCATATTTTTTAAAAGTAAATGTTATATGCCCTGGTACCTGTATCCTTTGATTTTTGCATCTTCTGTGTAGGCAGGAGCAGATGCCATGCTGGGTAGGACAATCTGGGGTGTTGTAGGCTTGGGTGCCTTTGGATTTCAGCTGAAAGAAGTGCCAGCTCAGAAGCACATCATCACAACTACCCGTTCACATAGCAGTAAGCTGGTAAATGACTGCATTAGTGCAATGAAGCCTGATAGCGTCGTGAGAGTTGGAGGTGCAGGAAATAAGGTACGACAATCCAGTGTATTTCTTTGCTCGTGGTACGGTATGAAACCTTTGTACAGAGAGCATAATAATTGAAGGATAAATGTCCTTATCTCCATAGGTATGAAAGGACCCCAGGCAATGGAACTGATACCTTAGGAGAAGCAGCAAGATTTAGTGCTTCCCCTCCCCGTAATCTGGAGCCCAATTCTGTTGGGGCTCGTTGCCTGGCAACATACAGGGATTGTTTGGGAGAGGGGGAATGGATGGACTCCCTGTAAAAATGTGAAATCTCTGGTCCTCTTACCCAACCTTTAGGTTTGCCATAGAGCTAGGAAGGCCCCATGGCCACAAGAGAGTGGCTTCCTCTCCGTTCTCTCAGGTAGATCTTCCCTCCCAGCACCCAACCAAGATACACAAATTAGCTGCTAGGGGTTAATTTGCTTCTTTATATTTGAGACAATGAAAAATTAATCAGTTTGGATGGTAACAGCTGCATTTTTTTCTAGACCTTTAAGATTATTAAATTTTTTAGAGCTGATGAAGAGCATTTGAGGACATCAGAGTGACTGAGTCCTACTTCCATTGAACTTGTGTTCCATCTCTTGCATGCCTGAGTCATGTGAAATGACTGTTGTTCATCTTTAACAGATCATTCTGCTTATAGAAGGCAAGGCTTCTGCTTATGTATTTGCCAGTCCTGGGTGCAAGAAGTGGGATACGTGTGCCCCTGAAGCTATTTTACATGCTGTGGGAGGTGAGTTCAGTTAACAATAATGTTCAGAAGCCCTTTTATTGTTTTGGGTTTTTTAGAGAAAGACAGAGAAGATGAGGTTACAGTAGATTTATTTATTTTTAAGTATATGACCTACCTTGTGCACACGCATAATATCTTTATATAGGACCAATGTGAGTTTCATTACACATTTTTGGAAGATAATTTCTTGACTTGAGAGCATGTGTATGTAATGTAAAAACAAAAAGACCTCACCCTTAAGCACTAAAGGGCTCATCCAAAACCTTTTGAAATCAATAGAACAGCTTCCATTAACTGCAGTGAGTTTTGGATTAGGCCTTGTATTAGCTGGTAAAAGGCCATGTATAATCTACTTTGTCTGCCCAACAGTATCAGGGATTAATTTTAAAGTAATACAAAAGAATTCATTTTTTTAATATATCAATCTTATTACTGCTATTTTCTAACAAACAGCTTCTCCCAATATCTGAAATTATTCATTTATTGTTCATATATGCTCACGGTTTATACAAAGAGCACCTTATAATTATTACAGAAAATTGGCCAAAGCCTGTAGTCCTTGCTCAGGGTTTCAGGATTTGGCTCAAAATTTGAAGAAATTGAATGAATACACCAGTAAAATCATTGCCGTCCAAATAGCACAAAGCCACTCTGCGTTGGTGAAAATATAAGCTGTAAAAAGGTTCAAGTGAATAAATATGAATTAATTTCAGACCAGTGCTATTATTCAGGCTTTCCTGATGTCCATCTTAATGTGTTAAGAGGTTTCTTTTAGCAGCTAAGACCTAGTATTCGTTTAAAATACCATAGCAGGACATTGTATCTTGTCATTGCAAGTATAATGGACTTGATCTTTTATATCTGTAACAACTATGATTCAGAGGAAGAGAGTACCAGTAAGTGTTCTATTTCAGCAAAAATTCAACTGCTGTGCTTAAATGAACTGGAACAAATAGCACCTTCATATCTTTCTTGCAGGCCAGCTGACTGATATCCATGGAAATCCTTTTAATTATAACAAGGAGGTGAAACACATGAATTCAGCAGGGGTACTTGCCACGTTGAGAAACTATGATTACTATGCCAGTCGTGTTCCTGAGAGTGTCAAACAAGCTCTTGTGCCTTGAAGGAAAAAGCCAACTTCTTCGTGACTGTGAAAAAACATATTTCAAGCTAACGAACAAATGAGCTTGAAAATTTGCTTTATGAAATCTGAGCCTAGATTCATTGTGATATTGTGCTAATCTTCAGTGAATTGTTTTAGAACTTAGTATACAGAACACCTTGATTGTTTAGGGGGCAAAAGGCTACAGTTCTTTTACCAGGTGACTGTTTTTCAGTATGAACGATAGATATTTTTCCTTCCCTTTCTGTGAAGGGAATCCAAGGAAAGTTCTGTACACATGAATATATTTTGTGCACTTATATTGTGTACATTTGTATCACATAATGTTACAGTCTAAATCTACTTCCTTAACTTAATTCAGGGCAGAGAACTACAGCCAAATCTCTCTCATCCTGAGCTGCTCAACAATTTTTATTGTACATGTGCAGCAATATTTAGTTCACTTTATATATTCATAACGATAAATGTTTTGGTAGGTCCAACTGTTTTATAATAAAGTAACTGTTTGTTGATTGCTAAACATGACATACTTCTGAGTGTATATAGCAGTGGTTCCCAACCACTGTGTCACAACACAAAAGTGCGTTGCCGGTTGAACCTGCCTCTTCCTCCTCTCCTTCCCTCCACCACCCGCTGAGCTATGCCTCAAACTGGAGTGGCCCCACCAGCAGCTGCAGTGGGGCTGGCTGGAAGGGGTCCCTGGCTCTGGTCCCTACTGCAGTGGGGCTGGCTGGAGCAGCTACGGTCTCAGCAGAACTGGCTGGAGCAGTCCTTAGCCCAAAATCCAGGTAGGCAGGGGGGCCTCCGCAACAGGCTAAATGTAGCAAGGGACAGGTGTGTGGACTCAGGTGGCAGGGGGTTAGTAGAAAAGATGGAATGGGTTAGGGAGCTAGGCAGAAGGGGTCAGCAGGGGCAGAGGCTGGGTTCTCGCAGCAGGGGCAAGTGGGTGGGTGGGCTGCAGGGAGATGGAGGTTTCCAGGGGAGAGATGGGGGCTAAGATGCAGGGAGGCGGGCTTGGTGTGTCATGGACAGCTGGGAAGCTTCCCAGCTGTGTCATCACCATGAAAAGGTTGAGCACACCTGGTATATAGAGGTTTTTGATGGTATGTGTTTTGGAATATTTTTAAGCATATGGCAATACCTTTTAATTCTTGGTTTTCCACTTATTTCTGTCTGGCTTCAATGAGGTTTTTAGTAGCAGGTGAGATTGTGGCATGTGATTCTGAAGCACTTTCTTAGATACAGGAGTTGACTCTTCACATGTGCACCACTGTTTTGCTTATATATTTGATAGTCCTCAGAGTTTGCAGCTATTTCTGTATATAGCAGAACAAAGATCTTTGCATTTCATGCTAACTCTAGAGGGTTTGTATGTATATTAATTTCTTGTCATATTTCAGTGCGCAGCCTTTAAAAATACAGTTCCTGCAGAGTCATTGACAGCACTTCTTTCTGGCAGAGGCCCAAACACACCAGCAGCAATGCATTCTGTTGGTGCGTGCACACAATATTGCAGCACAGGAGCTTTTCCAATCTTTGCAATGCAAGAACCACTTTTCCTGCACCACTTTCCTTCATCCGGCTTTCATTTTACCCCATACAGTTTTAGTTTGGCTAAGGTTTTTTTGCAATGCCAAGATGTCTGTTATTTTTAACATACTTTTAACATTTATAACATAACCTCAGAACCTCCTTTTTCAGTGTATCTGGTACAACTGATACTTGTACCCATCACCAGCAGTTTTTCCCCTTAGCATACATAACATTTATTCTTTAAACTGATAAAAATCAGATATATGATTATTTCGTTTTCAGTTACTGAAATTCTCTTCCTGAACCATAATGTTTTTAAGGAATGTTCATTTATTATTTAAAAAAAGTTATTTTGAGCCTTACTTTTAAAAATTGCCCATTATATGTAAATTTCAGTTTGGTGTATAAAGGGATCAGAAAAATTGCCATACTTCTCTCAAGTTCCTGTCATACTTACATTGCTCTATTCATGGTGGTAATAATGAAACTTTCTGAGATTTTAACCCTGTAGTCAGTATTTATTCATAACTCAGGTCTTTTTTTTTTTTTTTGGTTAGTCTAGATTAACTAAAAATGAGAATTCAAAGTAAATTAGTTTCACTGCATTAAATCTATTTATGGATATTCTTACTTAGTATTAAAGTGGCCTTTAGTGTATCTGACACTGGCTCCTGCCAAAGACACAATATTGGTCTGATCTTGTATGGTAAATCATAAGTTTGTATATGCAAACGAGTGCAGACAACCCGTTTTGTTTTCTTTTTCTTTTTTTTCTTTTACTTCTAGTACAGTCACAAGTAGCTCTCTAAATTGGAGAAGTCATGTTTAAAGTAGTAAAGATTCTGTTTAATTAGCATGTTTATAAATCCGAAAACATACTTGTCTGTATGTTATCTACTGTCCACTACACCTGCAAGAGGATTTTAAATTAGCAACAGAGGCTATTTCTGTAAGTCTCATTTGGTTATTTGCAGAAAGGCTGTCTTCTCACTGAAAGATCTCCATGCAACCTATTTTCTGTGCAGTACTAGATATGCATCATATTTATAAACACAGTACCAGAGGACATGGTCACACAGAGTTCATTGTTAGGATCTCTGCTGCACCCAAATGCAGATGGCCACAGAAAATCAGGTTTTTTAATCTAAATACTCAGTAAGTAGATTACAGAACACTGGAAATCTGAACCAGCTCCCCACAACCACCCTATGTTCCCACTCTCCTTGTCCCAGCAGATGTGGGGTACGAGGAGCAGACACCACTAAAGCAAAACCGTCTTTCACAAGGTGGGACAGCATTTTAGGAGAGCCTTAGCCTTTCCTGCAACTAATTAGCTTTCTAGAGCCTATAGATTCCTTGATACTTGAGATCAGTGAGGGTGATACACCTACAGGCATGTGAATAGACCTGGCTACAGCTACCTGCAATGAAGTCTTAAAAGGAAGAGGCTTGAGGAAACTCCCTGCACAGAACCTGAATTTCTGGGAAAAAACTGTTGAGGCCACCAATGGGGTGCAGGAATTGTAGAGTTGGGGAAAATCTTGTGTTCATTTAAGATGGTATTTGAATGATAAATGCTGTTTTTAATAAACAGCCAAAGAGGTGAGCTACTGGACTTAAAGAGCTAGGATAGAGCTTTCTGAGAAGGCAGTAGGTATGTCAGACACTGGCTTGAGTGTAACCCTGTTACCCCATCCTTAAACAAACAGCCAGATACTGGCCACTCTTACACAAACCATAACGCCAGTGTGACTCTGCTGAAGTTCAAGGTTTATAGCTGTATAGCTGAAATCAGCATGAGCCTAATTCTGTATAAGAAATAATGTACCAAATGCCCAGCTCTTGGGAATAAGTGAAGTTTATGACGCAAATCAAAGAATGACGAATGTTTTGCTCATCCTCCCAGAAAATTCAGCTTAAAGATTCTACCACTGTCTTTTCAGTAGGCACTTGCAACCCCATTAAGAACTCAGTTTGGTTTATTTTATACCACCTCAGGTTAAAAGAGATTTGCAAGGGGGGCAAAAGACAATTAGGTGCTTATCTCCTTAGTCCCAGTGTTTAGGCAACAGATGGGGTGGCTCTGAGGGCTAGATTCACAGG
This sequence comes from Podocnemis expansa, assembly GCA_007922195.1. Taxonomy (NCBI): domain Eukaryota; kingdom Metazoa; phylum Chordata; order Testudines; family Podocnemididae; genus Podocnemis; species Podocnemis expansa. The sequence continues at coordinate 37,921,593 of ML682004.1, read as the reverse complement.
GGCTATGTCTACACTAAGTATGTCAGTTCAAATGCCTGAATTAGAACTAGGCAATTCAAGCCAATAATTATTAGTTCCAATTCACTCAGTTCAAACTGACATGCCACGCAAGAAACTCCAATTCCAATTAGCATGTCCATGAACTGGTCTTGCTAATTTGAATTGGAGGAGGGGCACCATGGGAGGTGTGGCAACATGGTCCCTAGAAGGGCTATGCCACCACCCAATCCCCTGCTGGGCTTCAGCACGCTGACTGCAGGAGCCTGGTAGGAGATGTTTTCCCCTCCCAGGGCTCTCTGGGGCCAGGGCACCTGCCCCCCCCAACCACCACAGCACAGTGCGGGCAGGGAAGAAGGGATTCCCTAGCTCCGTGCTCTCAGCGCTGGTGGAGGGAATCCCTTCTCCCCTGCCCGGGCTATGCTCTCAGTGGGGGGCTGGAGGAATCCTTCCCCCTTGTCAGCTCCAACCAGGGGAATCCCTTCTCCCCGCCCCCACTGCACTGTCAGCGCAGGCCTGGAGAATCCCTTGGCCTGGCACTGACAGCATAGGGGGCAGGGGAGAAGGGGTCCCTCCCGTGCATGGCAAGAGCCACCATTGGCCATGTGTGGGGAAGGCACCCTTGCATGTGGCTTCTGAGTAGCTGGCCGCGTGCAGGGAAGGCACCCCACACATGGTTTCTCCCCAACCGGCCACGCTTGGGGGTGCCTTCCCTGCACACAGCCAGCTGGGGACAAGCTGTGTGTTGGGTGCCTTCCCGTGTGGCCAGCTGGGAACAAGCCACACACAGGGGTGCCTTCCCCATGCACATCCAGTGGGGCTGGAGGGGGTGCTGGGGTCCCTGTCCCCAGCTGGGGGACAGGAACCCTATTGCCCCCCCAGCCTGATCTGGCTGGTGGGGAGTGGAGGCACCTTTGGGGCTGCTGGCCCCAGGTGCCTAAAGACTGGTCTTCCCTCCAAGGTGCCATGCACCCTGGAAGGAAGGTCAACCCCTTTCAATTTGAACTCAGTGAGTGCAAATTGACATGGCCACGCTGGGTCAATTGGAACTACTGGGTTCAAAATGACCCTGACTTCAAATTCTCCCTGCCCCCAATTCTCCACTCCAGGGACCCAATCTACCCCGTCTTGCTGTGTGAACCCTCACACCTGGGGGCAGCTCATGCACAGCCTCCTGCGTGTAATTGAACCCTCACCAACTGAAAGAGTGCTTTCCATAGCCACTCACAGGATGGTCTCCTAGCAAACATACTCAGCTCCATGACATGAAGAATCACCTGACTGGAATAGGGGTGGAGAGGGTGTGAAAAGAAAAGGAAACACTTTGAGAGAAATGGGGCTTTTCCCATGGATTCCACCTTCCAAGCCTGGGAGTGAGCTGAACATGACTGAAACAGCAATCTTAGTTTGATTGTGGTTACATTCTAAACTACAATCACTGTTTCAGTCACATTCAGCTTGCTTACATGCTTGGTCGCTGTCATTCTTTTTCTCTCACTAAGGCAAAGTGTTAAAGCAGGATTTTTCTTTATGCATGCCTCTCCAGGATGTAGAAATATACATGTATGATGTTGCAGGAAACATGCTATCATAACAATAAAGTAGAGCATGCCGCAAGCATTCCAAAAACACCTGACGCAACATACTTTGCATTAGACCAGTAGTTCCCAACCTGTGGTCTGGGAACCCCCAGGGGTCTACAGACATGTTGCAGAGGGTCCATGGAGACTCTCCCTATGGGGGCCAGAATCCAGCTCCCCTCCTGGGCTGCCTCTCCCTGCCCATGGCTGGATCCTTGCAGAGGAATGGGGCTGCAGCGGCTCCCTGGGAGGGCAAGGGCAGAGTACCATAGTTACCGGGGCTCAGTTCCCCAGTGGCATAGGCCATGGTGGTGGCAGCGCCATTCGCCAGCTCTCCCAGTGGTGCAGGCCAGATTACATAATCAGCCAGGGGGCCTCAAAGATTTTTTTTTTGTTAAGAAGGTGTCCCCAGCCTGAAAAAGGTTGGGAACCACTCACTGCATCAGGCCAATGATTTTCAAACTTTTTTCTTTGGGATCCAGTTGAAAAAAATCATTTATGCCTGTAACCCAGCAATTACATCTTTGAGCAATGCATTCCAGTCTTTTAGCGGCAGCGGCAAGGGGTGCTGCAAGCCAGTGCCTGAGGGTCTGCAACCCAGTACTGGGCCCTGACCCTAAGTTTGACAACCACTGCCTTAGACCATACACCATTACATTGTAAGGGTGAACAGGGAAGATACTCATTACGTGCTCATGGTATGCAGCACGTCACAGCCAGTCTTTGTCTTCCAGAGCAATATTTACTGCAGCTAATGATGTGGTTCCCATATGCAGATCCCTTAATTAGCGGGGTTCAGTAAAACTATAATAGAGCCCTCTTTGTGATGCTCATCTGTGTGTGATTTAGAGTCTTGGTGACTGTGTGTTGGGTATCCCTCTGAGCTCTCTTTCCATTCAGCTTCCTGAGAATTCAGTTCAATTCCAGACTTCATTACTCAGGTATCTTCAGAGGCAGCCTTAGGAAATTAGGGGCCCTAGGTGAAGGCGCTTTATGGGGCCCCCATGGGAACCCAATGCTGCCTTCACTGGGCCCTTGGGCTCCCACTGCCACCCTAACTGCCCCACCCCAGTCCCAGCTCCCACTGGGGGGGAGTGGAGGGCCGTGAACCACCAGGGCCACAGACAGTGCCGCCCACCCAGCCACCAGGTTTCTCTGCGGCAGGGGTGGAGCAGCGTTCCTCATGTACACCCAGCTGATCGTGCCTCCCCAGGGGCAGGAGGGTGGCTGCTGCAGCACTACCTCTTGCCAGGAGTGGGGCCCCCTGAAGCAGCCTGCTCTGAAGACTTCGGGCCACTTCGCACAATGCCAACCCAGGCCTGAATAGAGGCTGCCTCACCCCCAGGCCCTGGATCGGGCCTGTTCAGGCCTGGGGTGGTTGGGTGTGAAGCAGCCCAAACTCTTCAGAGCAGGCTGCTCCATGGGGCCCCATTGCCGGCAAGCTCCAGCTCTGTGCCGGCCACTATCCTCCTTCTCCCTGGTGAGGCGCGGCCAGCTAGGTATACGTTGGGAGTGCTGCTCCGCCCCCACTGCAAAGACACCAGCCAGGTGGGCAGGCAGTGTAGCTTCTGGCCCTGACAATCTGCGGCTCCCACGCTCCCCCACCACCCCACCAGCACAAGGGTAAGTGAAGCTGCCAACTGCTACGGGGTCCCCTAACTGATCAGAACCCCAGGTGACTGCCTGCTTTGCTTTCCCCAAAAGCTGCCTTTGCTTTATCTGGCACCCTGCAATGCTATGCTGATTTGGTCAGACTTAAATATGGGTGATGGATACAGGACAAATCACAGCTCCAAAGGTAAACAGAAACACTCTCTTCATGTATGTTTACAGAACTCTCTGCATCATACTTTTTAGGACTGGCTTAATTATTTAGCAGGAGCTAATTCCTGTACTGCATGCTCTGTCCATAATCTCTTACCTGCACAATAGGGCACCCCACCTTTACCTCAATCCATAGGGCTCAACACATAAGCCTGTTAAGGCACCTCACACTGTCCCAATCCATAGAGCTCCAGAGGGAAAGGTCCCCTTACCCAATCCATACTCTAGGGCTTTCCCAGGCTGTAGGACTTCAGGTGTAAACTGGTTAATTGAAGTCCCCCCCCCTTCCCCATTTCATAGGGCTTTGGATGTAATTCTATATGGATTTTCAGGATCTTTTACCAGTGATGGAGCCTTACACAGTAAGATCCTTACTCTCTACTTATTAATAATTACCAAAACAGAATACACATGCTAAGCATACAATGCTCACCATCCCTAATAAGGAAGACAAACCTCTCCTGGTGGCCAATTAGGATTAGCTCATCTGGGTTCTGTGGCTTTGGGACAGAATGGTTGGCAGGGGTTGAGGTCTGGTAGCTCTGATCTTAGGATGTGTCCTGGACTTAAGTTCTAAAGAACTTCCTTTTGGACATCAGTTTGTATCAGAGATGTCAAATGTGCAGCCTGCCGTCCATTCTGCTGTGACCCACGCTTCGGGAACGGGCCCAGGCAGCAGTGTCAGGGGGCCTAGCTAGCCAGAAGCCATGTGCACTCTCACCTGACCTGCTGGCTGGCTGGTCAGCCCCAGGGGGCAAGGCAGGCCCCCAAGGCTAGGGTTGCGTTGGCAGCAGCCAATCAGAGGGAGGTTGCTGGTATAAAAGTAGCACAGGAGGGCTAGTAGGGTCAGTCTGCTGTGGGAGCTCTAGAGGTAAGGTACTCTTCCTGGCAGGCTGGCTGTGGGAGCCAGCACCCTTGAGAGCTCTGAGTGGGAGCAGGCCTAGGAGTTGACCAGAGCTGGGAGTGGCTGGAGCAGCAGTCCAGGGCAAGGAGGCCAAGGAATGGACAGCAACTGGACTCCAGTAGTGAGGCTGAATGAAGCTGTGGGAAAGTGGCCCAGGGAGTTGACTTGGACTGCGGAGTGACTGGAGGAAGCCTGAGGCCTTGGTGGAGGCACATAGGGTCCCTGGACTGGAGCCTGGAGAAGTGGATAGGTGCAGGCCCCTCACTGCTTCCCCAGTGTGCCAGGAGTAGCATAAGTGCCAGGAGCAGGACAAGCTTGTAAGGCCATAGACTCTTTTAGTGGCTGGAACCCCAGAAGGCGTGGACTTAGGGCTTAGCTGGAGGGCTAAAGTCCCTGAACTGGACTCAAGACAGGACTTCACATGTGAACAAGTGGAGCACAGACCACCTGGAGGGGACCACTTAAGCAAAATTCCTCAGAAACACCACCAGGAGGTGCCCTCCAGGTGGGTCTAGCGTGGAACCTGCTTACAGTGCCATATTGATCTTAACATGTATGCAATACAAACTGTGGTCACTTAGATCATCACAGTGCAAGAAGAGTTGAAAATCCAAAAAAACAGACCCTGCCTGTGTTGCAGGATGGATTAGTTGGGACCTTTTATGATATTATTTAACATCAATATTTCAAAGTTTCAATAAGCCATATGAGATGACAGGTACCAATAGAAAGGTTGCAGTCTAAGTATGGTGACGTTTGTATATGTGTCATGGATGCATTTGTAGCTGAATTTCAACTTGTGCTATGGTTCTGGGCCACACTCCAGAATGGATGTCTGCAGGAGTAGCTGGCTTAATGGCCTGTTAAGAGAGCTCTTGGGCAGAGGTGGCTTCTGGGGTAGGTGAAGCAGGTGCATGCCTGGGGCCCTGTTGCCTGCTTTGCCTCCCCCAAAGCTGCATCTGCCTTAGTTGGCAGCAAAAGGAGAGGGCTGCTGGGGCTGGTAGAAGACTGCTGGAGTGGGGGGGGGGGGGGGGGGGGTGGGCATTGGGTCTGTGGGGGAGAGGCTTATAGGGGACTCTCCCCACAATGGGTCTTTGCCTAGGGCCCCCGATAGACAAAGGCTGCCTCTGCAATGGATCCAGGGAAAGAGCTGGTAAATCACTGGAACTTGCTCAGGTGACTCTGGACTTCATCTTCTTCCTGTAAATTTCCACAAGCAGCATGGCAAAGGCTATGCAATATGAAAAGAGCTGCACCACCTCCATTTTGTCTGTAGTTCAATCTATAGCCGTCACTTACTTTCTCTGGGTCTACTCATCTACAACTGAAACAAAAGACTGAAAACCATCTAGGTAACGAATATACACCAGAGGAACTATAAAAGCTTGCAAACTCCAAATTCTACTGAGAACCTGATGTATATGGACTTGTAAATCATTTGTATGTATGGGATTGCTTTAATCCTTTAACATTTCTCTTGTTTCTTGACCTTTTGTAAAACCTTTAGTTTCTAAAGGACTGCCTGGCAGTGTGGTCTTTTGGTAAGACCCAAACTTTGACCTGGTAACATGACTAATCCTTCAGGATCAGGAGAACCACTCAGCTAAGGAGCATAGAGTTCTAAGTAACTTGTCCCTTTACTAGACCAAGTGACTGACTGGGAGCCAGAGACTGAGATGCAGTGAAGAAGGCTGCTAATATTTTTGTTTTGGCTTATTGATGTCTATTGTGGGAAACCAGAAGCTTTGGTTGTAGGTGGCAGGAAGTCTAATTTCAGCATCATCCACCAGTGCTGGGGGAACTTGCTTTCCTTTTTTGCAGCCTGCTCTGATCTTGGCATTTTTTTTGTAGGGCAAACCTAGGCATGGATGCATCCTACCTCCCACTTAACTTAAGGGTGGATCTTGTTGAGAGAAAAGCTCGTTCTCTGCTCTGGTCAATGAAGGAGCTGGACAACAGGAGGAAGAATCACAAGTTTATTGACACTCAGAGCTACTGAGTGTGGCCAGCCCCGAAGAACCGGTGCTAAAAGAGTTTTATACACAAGTACAACTTAATTCAAGGAAATCTAAAAATGGCTAATATATTCAAGATAAACAAGGTTAATACATTTATTAGTACCATATAGGGATAGTTTTCACACGTATTCATATAAGATAGGAGAATTAGGAAAGAAGGTCAGGCTGGCTCCTCAGAGCCTGGGAAGGTAATAAACAAAGTTGTTGATTAATAAGTGACCTCAAGACTGGTGCAGTTCCCCCTATCTCCTGCTTACAGACTGTTCAAGGATGAGAGGGGCCCTATACTTTTGTTAGTCAGGCTAGAGGTTGAAATAATATTAAGGGAACAGTGCTAAGATGGAGTCACTTATGCTCACAAGTTTGTGGTCTCATTATAAATCTCACAACACTCCCCCCTGTGAGCCTATGAAAGCTCATATTTCATAGGCTCAAGGCCAGAAACGCCCACCCAGTTTGGAACGGGTATGAACAACATGTGGCAAGGAAATGGCTTCTGTGGGATACGTGGAATTGTGAAAGCATTGGGACCTGAGGGAAACTGTAGAGGAGCGGAGAAGGTCCCTGGGGGACGCTTAGTAAGCATTTGCCGAGGATACACAGGGCCAAAATAAAGAAAAGGAGTGAAAGGAGGCCAGAGACAAGCTGGCGTCCCCAGGCTCCCAGGTCAGGGAGCCACGACCATAACCAAGAAAGTAAGCCGGTGTCTTTCTCCCAGGATATCTTTTCCTCCAGGGAGCGAAGGTCCTGTAAATGAATCTCAATACGGTGTGAGTTATCAGTAAGATTAAAGCAGCAGAGACCAGCAAATTCTTGACACCCATGTCCAGCTCTAAGTAGAAGGTAGTCTATAGCAATTCTATTTTGTAAAATAGCTTGCCGGAGTTGTGCCTGCTCCTCATCAAGTAACTGAATAAGAGAGGAGGTTTGATTAACAGACTTTGCTAAAGTACAAGCTAGTTTGGAGAGATCAAGGTAGGCAGCCTCAGCAAGGCTTGGGACCCCGACTAAGGAAGCCGCTAAAGCAGTCACCTGAGTTTTAGAGAGCAGGTGAAGGTCACTGTGACAATCAGAGGGTAGAGACCGACACTTATGAAACAATTTGAGTAGCTTTGGGGGTTTTATGTCAAGGAAGAGCATAAAGGGAAGAGAGATGACCTATAGTACAAGGTCCCCCAGTAGCATTTGCTGGGACATAGGAATAGGAAGTGTTACCACAGAGAAACATGAAACCATGAGGTAAGTACGTGTCAGTCACTATCTTGGAGGCATTGTATATAGTAGAACAAGATAAACCACTAGGGAGAGCAACAGTTGGAAGCTCATGGGTTGTAGTGAGGCGGATGCATTCAGTTGCTGAGGCAACTCCCATAAGGGACAATTTAAGTCGTTGGCGGTTGGTCCAGGCATTGGGCTTAGGGGTGGAACCAAACCAGTACCACCCGGCTGTCCAAAAGGTAGAAGCATTATTATAAGAGAGCCATGCCCAATTAGTAGTATTGGCAAGTTGGGAAAAAGGAAAGGGGACACCATAAAAACAAGTTCACAAGAGTCCTTCTATAGTGAGGCTTGGGGTAACACAAAAACTGGAACTGTTAAGGCTAGTATGGACAAGCTCAACAAATGTATAACTTTTGGGGCTAAATTGTGACTCTATGAATAATGGAAAATGCAGCAACAAAGTGCACCATAAAAGGTATCACATGCTTAAAAAGAGTCTGAAAATAGTGTCCTAAGAAACCATGAGTCCAACTGTGGGTCTTTACGGAGTTTGAGAGGTGGTGCTGTGGGTGGTGATGATGGGCTGTGGTCACCCATGGCAAGCTTCACGTAGGTGTGGTGAATCTACGCAGAGCGTTCAGCTACTTTCGCAGCAGTGTGGCTGGTAAGCAGAACTTGAAACGGCCCATTCCACGATGGTGCTAATGGAGCCTTCTGGAAATTCTTGATCCAGACCCAGTCTCCTGGTTGGAACGGATGTAGGTCCTTGTCCAGTGGGAGCATTTGGGTAACTGCAGCTGTCTTCCACAGGGACTGAAAGGATCTGGAAAGAGAAAGCAAATAGGCATGCAAACCCTCATCGCCTGTAACACGATTCAGAGACCTAGGATCCAGTCCCTGAGTGGTGGTTGGGGACCGGCCAAATAAGATTTCAAAAGGTGATAACCCACAGTCAGCTCTTGGGTGATTTCTAAGCTGAAACAATACAATAGGTAAAACCTGAGGCCATTTTAGTTGTGTTTCCTTACACAGTTTACCCAACAGGGTTTTAATTTCTCTATTTCCCCACTCCCCTCCCCCTGAGCTTTGCGGCTGATAGGGGTGTGGAAGGTGACTTGGACCCCAAAGGCATGGTACAGAGAAGTAAGGAGATCAGCAGTGAAATGCAAGCCTTGGTCGGAGTCAATGGCTACAGGGAGTCCAAAGCGAGGTACAATATCACGCATGAGACACTTGAGAACAGTCTGGGCTGAGGCATGAGTGGCAGGAAAAGCTTCAAGCCAGTAAGTGAGTTGATCACGAACAACAAGGACAAATTTGTAGCCTTGAGCTGGTGGTAGCTGAATAAAATCAATTTGTAGTCTTTCAAAGGGCAGTGCGGCCTACTGGCTCCCCCCTGTGTGGGTTTTGGGGCGGCTAGAGGAGTTAAAGGAATGGCGTGTTGGACAAGCTCTAGCTACTCGTGTGGCTTCCTGGACAACTCCAGGAGCAAACCAGACAGCACAAACAGCATCGACGATGGCATGTGATTCACAATGTCCCTTGTTATGAAGTTGTTGGCATAGGAGCCACACAAGTTGTTTAAGGGCGATGGGGCGTCCATCAGGAACACACCAGAGGCCATCATGAAGGGCGGCTTCATGTTTTTGTTTCCACAGTTCCACTTCAGGAGATGACAATAGAGCTGCATAATCAAAGGGAGAGGAAACCTGAAAAAACAGGAGCATGAACAGAGAGTGGGACCGGAAAGGAAGCAGCCCACTTGGCGGTGGCATCTGCATACGAGTTACCCTGGGTGATCGGATCTTTGGTGCCTTGGTGGGCAGAGCAGTGTAGGATGGCAAGCTGGGCTGGAAGAAGGATGGCATCCAGTAGGGCAGAAACCTGTGAGGCATGAGCTATATGCTGGTTATGGGCTGTAAAGAAACCTCTGTTTCCACAGGGCACCTGTAGCATGACACACTCCAAAAGCATATTTAGAATCTGTATAAATGTTAGCAGAACAGCCACAGGCATGAATACAGGCTTGTGTTAGAGCAATAAGTTCAGCTGCCTGAGCCCCCAAGTGGCCTGGAAGAGAAGAAGCCCATACCACAGCATGCAGGGTAACAACTGCAGCTCCTGTAACGCAAAAATTATGCAGCACATAAGAACAACCATCAGTAAACAACTCAAAGTCAGGATTTTGTAGTGGAACATCACTAAGGTCTGAGCGAGGTAGTTCCACATGTTGAATAACTTGTAAACAGTCATGGCACTCTAGAGTCTCATCTGTCTCTGGTAACAGAGTTGCAAGATTAAGAACATTGCAGCGCTGTATAGTGAGATTTGAGGCAGTCAGGAGCTCAGCCTCCTAATTTGCCATTCGTTGGTGGGTGAAGGCTTGGGTCTGACATCTAAGCAGAATGGCAGAGACCTCATGGGGCACATAGACAGTCAGTGGGTAGCCCATAACGAGGTCTTTGGATTTTTTTTGCACAAGAAGTACGGTGGCAGCCAAAGCCCGCAGGCAGCCCACCGCTCCCCGAGCTAAGGAATCAAGTTGCACAGAATAGTAAGCCACCGGACGTGGATGGGGTCCTAGGCGTTGGGTTAGGACCCCTGATGCCACTCCCTGACGTTCATGGACAAACAGAGAGAAAGGCTTCTTATAGTCTGGCAAACCTAGGGCTGGGGCTGAGGATAGAACCTGCTTGATCTTGTGCAGGAGTGTGTGTAACTCCAGGGTTGGTAGAACATGCTCTGGTGCCTCCTTAGCTGTTAGGGCCACCAATGGTTTGGTGAGCTCACCTAGGGCAGGGATCCAGGGATGGCAGAACCCAAGGGTTCCCAGGAGTGCTTGGACCTGCTTCTTGGACTGGGGCAAAGATATTTTAAGAATAGCAGACTTACGTTCTTCTGATAGCTCTTGAGCTCCCGGTCCAATGATATACCCCAGATACTGCACCTTGGTCTGCGCAAACTGCAGCTTGGAAGGAGAGGCCTTGTGCCCGCGGTCAGCCAGTTGTTTAAGCAGGGCAACAGTATCCTTCACGCAGGAGTCTCGGTCTGGAGACACTAGCAAGAGGTCATCCACATACTGGATCAGCTCTGATGTGCAGGGAAGTTGAATAGAGACCAAGTCCTGGGCCAAAATTTGGAAAAACAGAGTTGCAGAATTCTTGAGGCAATCTCCTCCAGGAATACTCATGGGACCCCCAAGTAAAGGCAAACAGGTATTGGGAGGCCTGGTGCACTGGTATACTGAAAAAGGCAGCACAGAGATCAATTACTGAAAAGCAGGTAGCTGTACAAGGAATGCCTGTGATGATGGTAGCGGGATTTGGAACAACAGGGGCTAGGGGTATAACATAGGCATTAATAGCCCTGAAGTCCTGTACAAATCTATATGCTGGCTTTCCTTGACTGTCTGGCTTGGGTTTCTTGATAGGCAGAATAGGTGTGTTGCATGGTGAAGTGCAAGGAGCGAGAACTCCTTGGGCAAGATAAGCATCTATAAGTTTTTGTATGGGTTCAGTAGCCTCAGAGGGTATACGGTATTGCGGTATACACGGAGGAGGACCAGGCTTTTTGTGAATAATCACAGGTGTGGCGGATTTTAAAAGGCCAACATCTGTGGAAGACCATCCCCAGAGTTCTGCAGGGAGGTCCTGAAGTTCTGCAGGAAGACAAACAGACTGAGCTGGTAATAACACTAGTGCCAAATTAGGAAGCTGAGAATTTGGAATGTCCAATTGTATTCCATCAGGATCACAACGAACAGTGGCTCTCAGTTTACAAAGAAGATCCCTTCCAAAGAGGTTTACCGGTGAATCCTCAGTGAGGAGGAAAGCATGTTCACAAGAGAGAGCACCCACAGAAACAATCACATCAGAGGAAACATCAGCAGAGAAGGGCTTTCCACCCACCCCTATAATGCTTTCAGTTCCAGCTACATGACAACCTAGATCCTGAGGTTTAGCAGTTAACAAAGAATGAGTAGCTCCAGTATCAAGTAAACAAGAATAAGTTTTACCATTAACTTCAAGATTTACAAAAGGTTCCCTCCCTCTGGGGTGTTGAATCGGAATTGTAACAGCCTATAACACATCATGAGAACTCAGAGATTTCCCGGCCCCCTCCCTGCCCCGTCATTGTGATGTAGCATACTCATCCAGTCCCTTGGTTTCCGGAAGCTGGGTGGCAGTGAGAGATGTTGATGGAGGGGGAAACATCCGGGTTGGTGATTGTGCAGAGCTCGGTTTGGTGCTTGGTGTTGGGGCCAATGTTCCCTCTAAGGTTTGGTGGCTTGTGTGCAAAATTTTCAACCCATGTGCAAAATTTTTTCTGAATAAAATTTTTGTGCAAACTCGCACGACAGAAATTGAAAATGATAGAATGTAAAATAAATAGGGATTAAATTGTTTTTAACAACAATTTGAATGCATTCTATGCCTATGTGACACTATGTTTCATAAATTCTTCAGTACAGTTCATCTGACTTTGTCAGTTTTCCAAAATGCATAAACACTGTCCAGGTTAACAGTCTGTCCTGAAGCTAGATAAAGCTTGATCCTCATGAGATTGTCCAGATGGTTGACTTCTAAGCGATTTCTAGTCTTTGTTTTTATTTGATTCATTAAACTGAATCCTCTCTCACAATCAGCACTAGATGCCTGGAAAGTTGCACAGATGTCTAGAAGGAGCGATAGTTCACTAAGCTGTTGCTGCTGCAGAGTGTAAGAAACCATGTCCTCGAAATTCTTCATTGCACCTGTTTTCATCTTCTCACTAACAGTTAATTTAAAGTCCACATACTGATTAAGCAGATCTTTCTTAAAAGTTTCTACTGTCTTGTTCAGCAGTACACTATATCTTGCTGCTAGTATTTCAAGCTGCTGATGTCCAAATGAGAAACCATTCATACTCTGTAAAGCTGAAAAGGAATCCCTATCAAAAACAGACCATTACCTTAGCTCATTTTCAGGAAACCTGCAGTCAAAATGATCACATATTCCTTCAACAAACTGAATCACCGCTCTAGTGTCTACAGGAGATGAAAATTATGCCATCAGAACTTGGACCTCTTCAGAAAAATGAACAGTTTCTCCAAGGTACTGGGATCGAAGTTTTGCAATTCTGGCTTTAGTGAACTGGAAAGCCTCTATTGAGGTTAGTGTACTTCGCTGAAGCAGTCGGCACAACTCTGCCAATTCCCCTAACACATCATTCAATATAGCAATTGCAATGTGGTATTCTGGTTTTTTCAGTTTGTCTAAACAGTACTTGTGAATTGGGTCATTGTCCTTTGCAACCTGTTCTTGGCAGTATTCCATCAGCATGGCATAATTCTTTATTAAGGCTCGTATAGCAAAATGTCTAGAAAGCCACCTTACTTCATTCAGTGGCCTGAATGAAACAGACTCATAATCTGCAGCTTGGCATATTTCCTCAAACTTTGATTTCTTCACAGATGACCGACTAAAAAGTGCATAGACTATTCTTATTAGAGTTTCAATGTCCTTCATTAAAGATACATGCTTCCATGCATCATCAAGTCCTAAGTCTTCTCTGTGTGCCACACAATGTTGTTCCAACAAATGTGGAATAGACTGACGCAGTATTGCGGCCACACCATTACGCTTTCCAAGCATAACTGAAGCACCATCTGAGGTAAACATAACCATTTTCCTCAAATCTATGTTGTTGTCAGCATAGAATTGTTTAATTGCTGAAACAATCGCAAAACTGTCACACGCTGACAATTTCAGAATTCCTGCAAACATGGTACGATGAGAAAACTCTTCTGCTTTTCTGAATTTAACATATAGGATTAACATTTTGTTTACAGAGATATCAGTGCTCTCATCGACTATTAAAGTATGGAATAATGAAGTCCGCCAGTCATTTAACATTTCCTGATGAATAACAGAATTGATGCATTTTACAAATTCGAATGCATGATTTTTACTTCTCCAGTTTTCAGGAATTTTAACATATTTTCCAACATGATGGTGTATCTCCTGAACCGATAGTAATGATGAATTTAGTTTTATTGCAAGAAGGATGTTATCAATTAAAATTTTTACTTCATCAGCAGTGGACAATTTCCTCTCAGACATTTCAGCTCTATGTTCTCTATCTTCACGTGTCTCACATAACAAAGTTTTAATAAGTCCTCGGTGCTGATTACGTAACGTATGGACAGCATTTATGTGACTTTTTTGCATTAAATGACGTTTTAAGTAGTCCAGTTTCCATTCATCCCATTTTTTGCCTGAAGCCCATTCACCATTTGCATGGGCTTGCATGCAGATGGTACATAATACTTCACCGTTCTCATGGTACTTAAAAATATCTCCTAGCCTTACACGTTGCTTACCAGACACATGTGGTGTTTCAGTTTCCATAAGCTCATGCAGCCATTCCTGCTTAAATCTGAAGCAGACCTTCTTCTGTGTTGGTCCACTGCTTTCGCTGCTTTCAAACTTTCGCTTAGACATTTTAAAATCGATGTTTTTTAATTATAGAAGCAATTATAAATAAAAACAGCGGCAGATTAATTTTGCTTGGGGCCTCTTGAAAGCTAAGAACACTGTTGATGTGTAAATCAGATACCACGAAGAACACAGATGGTATTAAATAAGGTGCTACTTCACTCAGTGGCTTCTCTGTGCAGGAGATGCCAGCAGTAGCTGTTACCTTCCAGTTCAAGGCTTACAATATTCCTGGACACACTCTGCTTTTCAGTATATGTCTATCCAAAAAAATCTGTAAATAGAGAGATACGTTTAAAACCACATTAAGGAAGGAAAGCCTGTGTAGAGCTCCTCATCAATTTTAATGGGGATGTCTTGGCTGAGTCAGCCCCAGCAGTGCTGTTGTTGTCCCATTGCACTAAACATTTTACAAGCAAACAAAACAGTCTACTTCAGAGATTTTTCCCCTGCAACTTAGCATGTTACTGTGAAGAAGGTCCTGTGATGTGAATAGATTGTTTTATCAACATCATTTTATCTCTAACCTGAAACAACTAGGTTTTTTTAAAAGAAGTCTCAACTCCTTTTAAAATGTTGGGACTTCTTTGAACCTACAGTCCAGACCATATAAACCTACTTGGGCCAAAAACAAGAAAAAGGTTCTGCCAAGTAAACCAGCAAGTTCTAGACTGGTCTGCACTTAAAAGAAAGACATTCTGGAAGACACTGACCTGAAGAAATGCCAGAGCAGGTGAAATCCAACTAGTTTATTTGAAGCAAAGCTGGGAAAGTTCCACAGAATCCAGTGAAAGCTGTTATCTTGTCCAAAGCACCAGGGCTTAAACCAGGGACATCCAAAGCTCTGAGTGCACACAGTTCCACAGCTTAAACTACAGACCTGTGCTCTGTAGCTTCAGAATGAACAAATGCTTCTTCTCTGTAGATCAGACACAGAACAGGAGACATAACATAGTAAGGTCTGTGGGCAACACAGTCTCTTGGTAGGGATACCAGATCCCAAAGCAAGGAAAAGACAGGGGAAGTATGAAAAGAACGATATCAGAGGCGACATGGAGAATTACTGAGTATTAATATAACTGTTATTACCATATTAAGTTATGGAAAACAGGTACTGATTAACTAATAGAGCATTAAGACTGCACAGCCTTGTTAAAAAAAAAAAAAGCAGGCTCCAAAGTCAGGGGATACCAGAGCTCTTAATAAAAAAGGCTGGCTGTGAAAAGCTGTGATTGGGCAGTGTGTACATGTGACCACCTCCCATCTTCAGCCAGTGGGGGAAGATTTCCCGCTCTTTAGCTTGGCTGGTGGGGGAAAAAAAAAAAAAAGGAGTCTTGTGGCGCTTAACAGACTCCTTGCTTTACTAGACTGCCACAGCTGCCCTTCTGGAACTTGGCTGTTAGAGGGTTTCTAACATTCCACTCCTGAGAAGTAAAAAGCCAGACAAAAACACCTATTTTTAAAATAGCTTAAGCACTGAGAACATGCAGGCAAAAAGGAGAACATGTCCTCGTTTTGCCAAACCAAGACCTGCTGCCTCCTCCCACTCTCCCGGATGCATTCCCCCCCACTTCTGCCCTGGCCCTGGGGCACTCCCCGACCAGCCGATTCTCGGCTGCACCCCGGTCCACTCGGAGCCAGCCCTGTCCTGGGCCTCTCCACATGGCCGATCCTCGGCCGCACTGCCCAGCCATAGGTGCATACCGGGGCTCCCCTACCACCCCCCCCCGCCGCAGCCATCCTCGGCTGCACCCCTGGCCTGCTTCGAGCCAGCCCTACCCTTGGCCACTCCACGTGGCTGATCGTCGGCTGCACCGCCGAGCACTCCTGGCCAGACCCGGGACTGCTGCCGCCGCCTCAAAATATCTGGCCACCCGCCTGCCCGCCCAAACCCTGGGGCTCCCCCACCTACCCCCGACAGCCATTGCCGGCTGCACCCCGGTCCACTCTAGGCCTGCCCTACCCTTGGCCACTCCACGTGGCCGATCGTCGGCTGTGCCGCCGAGCGCTCCCGGCCAGACCCGGGCCTGCCGCCGCCGCAAAATGTCCGGCTGCCTGCCCGCCCGCCAGGCCCAGCCTGAAATAGGGCTCCCCTACTGAACCCCCCCCCCCCCGCAGCCATCCTCGGCTACACCCCTGGCCCGCTTCAAGCCAGCCCTACCCTTAGCCACTCCACGTGGCCGATCGTCGGCTGTGCCGCCAACGCTCCCGCCCGCCCCAACCCTGGGGCTCCCCCACCTACCCCCACAGCCATTGCCGGCTGCACCCCGGCCCACTCTAGGCCTGCCCTACCCTAACCCTTCTGCCTACCTTAGCCTTCTGCGCAGGTGACCTCATTCATCCGTCGTGTGCGCAGGAATGAGGCAAGCCTGCGCAGCAGGGGGGGTTTTATATGCGCGGCCGCACACCCGCGCACCTTAGCGGGAACGTAGGTTGGGGCCTATTGTAAATCAGGATTTTCCAGCTGTCTGCGGAGCCTGCAGTCTCGTTTGAAGTGACCTAGTTTTTTGCAGTAAAAACAGACTGGAGAGAGATTACTCACAGGCGGGTGAGAGGGTCCTGTCCAGCGGAATTTACAATCTCTTCCCCTGGGTTCATTTTGCTGCTGTACAGCCTGTAAAGAGCTAGCCAATAGTTTTAAGTCCTCCCTTCTTTCTTTCTTTACTTTATCCAATTCCTTTTCTTTTCTTCCCTCAAAAACATAGGATGCAACGCCTCAAATTTCACTCATGCTTTTTCCACTCCATCCTGGACAAAACTTACGAAAATATGAGCGGATATCAGGGGCAGACTGGTTAACAAATGCTGCAGCGATGGCTTTTAGGTCCCTTTCAGTCTCAGGGTTGAGCTGAACAAATCTCTGGGCACCCTCGCAGAGGCAAACATAAAAAGCATCAGAATTTTCATCAGATTTTTGTACTATAGCATGGAATTTATCCCAGCTAATGGGTTTATGAGTAGCCTCTTCAAGAGCCAAAAACAAAGTTACTTTAGCCTGAGTAAATATTGCCCAAGCTCCCCCCTCAGCAGCTGAGCAGCTGTCACTGTAATTATAATTTGGATTTGTACGTGGCCACGGTGTTCTGTTAGGTTGCTTCTCCACCTTTGTACAATGGTTAAGCATGTCTGCTTTCTCAGCAGGAGTTAGAAGAGCGTCTAAGAGCTCATTTAGGTCTGTTCCTTTATAACCTAGTTATTAGGCTTTTACACAATGTGCACATGTTTACTTTACCTTACTTCAAAAACAATACAAAACTTTACAACACACAATGAGACATATACCACAGAACACAAAACATAAACCACAACTTGTTGCAACAATAAGTTCACTAAATCACCAGGGGAGAAGGGGTGGTGCTGCCTCCTTTGGTAAGGCGAGTGGTTCCTTCCCCTGGCAACCCATGTTGTAACTAAGGGAGCTTGCAGAGAGCTGACGATGAGGGCTGGGCTTGTTTCTGCATTCTTGGCATCTGCCGGGCTGGCTGAGCTACTGTCTGAGTTGTAAGGAGGTGGTTTTGGAAGAGTGGCACTGTCAGGACAAACTCCGTCAGAGAGTTCAGCCCAGCAATACCAGTAATCCATCTGCCTAGGCACCAGTTCCTCTAATTGCATGCACAAAAGTTGTAATGTACAGTACTCAAAAGTTCCCCACTTCGGCCAAATTAATCTACCCTTATCATCCAGAAACCTCTCCCAGCTTTCGCTGAGTAACACAGCCTACTTTCTAGACATATCAGGCTGCACCAGGAGCTTCCCCCGCTCCCATGCCTGCAGGAGTTTTGTCAATGGAGAACCTGCTGGGATCTTACTCCCGCTGGTTCCCATCCCTTACCCTGTTATGACACCAGTGTCCCTTGGTTTGTTATTTACCGGGGACGTCCTAATGACGTTCCAAGACCCCAAGACTCACCTGCAGTTCCGCTCCTCGAGGAGGCTTATCAGATACTCACAAACACTGTCTATTCTTCACAAATTTGCAGTGTGGGGGAGGGCTCGAGGAGATGATAATCCGTCCTGTTGTGGGTTTCAAAACCCTGACCACTTTACAGCCGCACTCACCCCAAGGTTCAGGAAGGCGCCTCTCAGGGAGGACCCAAACGGTCCAAGGTGCCGGCTTGATACGATTCACTGGTCCGTGGGGTAGTGTTGGCAAGCAGAGGGGTCCTGGCGGAGTCGCCAAATCTGTTGAGAGAAAAGCTAGTTCTCTGCTCTGGTCAATGAAGGAGCCGGACAAAAAGAGGAAGAATCACAAGTTTATTGACACTCAGAGCTACTGAGTGTGGCCGGCCCCGAAGGACTGGTGCTAAAAGGATTTTATACACAGGTACAACAACGTAATTCAAGGAAATCTAAAAATGGTTAATATATTCAAGATAAACAAGATTAATGCATTTATTAGTACCATATGGGATAGTTTTCATACATATTCATATAAGATAGGAGAATTAGGAAAGAAGGTCAGGCTGGCTCCTCAGAGCCTGGGAAGGTAATAAACAAGAAAGTTGTTGATTAATAAGTGACCTCAAGACTGGTGCAGTTTCCCCTATCTCCTGCTTACAGACTGTTCAAGGATGAGAGGGGCCCTATACTTTTGTTAGTCAGGCTAGAGGTTGAAATAATATTAAGGGAACAGTGCTAAGATGGAGGCACTTATGCTCACAAGTTAGTGGTCTCATTACAAATCTCACAAGTTTGTGGTCTTATTACAAATCTCACAACAATCTTCATGCCTAAAACTCTCTGGGGAAACTGCAGGGCTGCTGCAGGGAGATATGGCTTATCACTGGAGTGAAGTAAGGGGACCTGTAACAATTGCTCAGCACCTATTGAAAACCAAGGTGGTGGGTGGGCGGAAGCCCAAGCAATTTGACTGAACGGGATACATGCCAGAGCTGGAGACACTCATGGCATAAGGAACAGATGAAGAGAAGCAAGCTAGCAAGTTTTCTGCAGGACTGAACTCTGTAGGATGGACACTTACTAGGGCTGCATTCTCGTGGGAGTTAGAAACTTAAATACCTCTGGGGATGTGGGCCTTAGCTCCTCATGCCCTCTGAAGGGCTTGAGTGAGAAACATTTCAGTTAGTAGCTTGAGATGTTTATCAAAACTTCTGCTATATGGCTTATAGAGAGAATTACGTAGTCACAAGCTGGAGTGTGACAGCCATATTGCATATTTAGCCTCAAGATCCAAGGTGTTTCAATACTAGCAGTAAGAATCACATACTGTGGACTACAAACTGTGGCATGCTGGGAGAATTTCCTAGCTCCTGCCAGGAAGCATCCCTGCCCTCCACTGCAGGGAGGGTCTGCACTGACTGAAGCTGGGAGCATGTGGCAGAAAAGGAGGCCATTGGACTGTAATGCTGCTGTATGTTTCTTTCAGGCAGGGCTAAAAGGGGCTTAGACACCACCCTGAGAAGAGTTGAAATGAGGCTAAAGGACAAGGCTGGCTTGGTTGTTTGGGGTTCAGTTGGTGTGGGAGTTACAATTGGTTCATAAGAGGGGTTGCATTATAGGAAGCACCCCCCTGCTCTCTCAAGCAAAGTTTGTCTGTACTGATGGAGGCTGGAAGCATGTGGTAGATAAGCAGGAAGGAAGCTGCTGGGTTATAATGCTGCTGTATGATCTTTTAAGAATAAAAACTTGTTCCTGGTGATTGGTCTGAGTGAACACACACTAACATGCAACACAGAGCACACATAAATTGAAATTAATCAATCACTCAATCTACAATACGGACCAAAAGGAACTTTGGGTTTCAAACGAATATGTTCTCATTAGATTTCTGTCTGTTTCTGGTTTGGTTGCATAAAACATCCAACTAAAAAGAACACTTAACTGTGACTTACTTCTAAATACATATTTAAATCCTTGGCCTTAATCTCTCTTCCCACCTCTTTTATGCCAGCATGACTCCACTGTTTCAGGTGGAGCTATTGCAGACTTGTTTCTGAGTAGGGCCAAGCAGCAGTTTGTGCTTAAAACTACCATTTCCTTGCTGCACTCAGCAGCTAGCAAAAGCATCCTAGTATTAGAGCAGGGGTCTCAAACTCAAATCACCACACTGGCCACATAAGGACTAATACATTAGCCCCTGGGCCCCACCACTGTAAACTTTTCATACAATGATATTGCAAATATCAGTAATGATAGTGTCATTGCAGGCTGCAAGAAATAGCTTTAAGGGCTCCATGTAGCCTCTGAGCCATGGGTTTGAGACTCCTGTATTGGAGGATACAAGGAGCTTGACAGCCTGCCTATATGTAAATGTCACATGGAAGATGACTTAGAGAAATCTCCTAATAGTGGCTTGTAACAGAGTGAATACAACTTAGTACTGATACCTTTACAGCTATGTCACTGTTAGTTATATTTCTTACCAGCCAGCCTCTCACATTCAGAATTGTTATCATTACAATGGATTAATGCTGCATGTAAAGGGGAGCACAGATGCTTCTAACACTTTCTTTTATAGCCATCTTTCTGTTCTTCTCTTCCATCATGAACAAGGGTAGATGGTTTTGCATGCACAGGCTGTTCAGCTTTAGACTAGATTAATCAGAGCTTTCACTGCATTCTGGCTCTTCATACCTTTCACCACTCTAAACACAAATTGTTCAGACTTCAGTCACATAGTCAAACAAGTAATTTAATCTAGTTATTGACTAATCTGTCCGATCATACCCAATTTTTTTCTCCATGTCTCATAGGTTGCATGTTCTAGCACTGAGACAGAAATCTGTGTGTGCAGGGGCAGTCTTAGTAAATCTGGGGCCCTGGGTGAGAATCAAGAATGGAACCCCACATGGAGGGGGGTCCCATACTTGTTTTTCCACTCCTGGCCTTGCGGGGCCCCTGCCTCCTTTCCAAAGGCCCTGCTGCCAGCCCCTCAGGCCAGCCCCCCTGCCTCCCTCCAGGCCTGCACCTCCTCCCCTCAGCTGCTGCTGCTGCTGCTCCCCCTGCTGCTAATCCCCCACCAGTGCCCAGCCCCACCCCCTACTCATACCCCCCCCCAGCTTCCCTGGAGTATTATTTAAATTAGGCAGCTTATC
Organism: Podocnemis expansa; assembly: GCA_007922195.1. Lineage (NCBI taxonomy): Eukaryota > Metazoa > Chordata > Testudines > Podocnemididae > Podocnemis > Podocnemis expansa. The sequence goes on along the minus strand of ML682004.1, from coordinate 37,900,518 downwards.
CTCATTGAAGTCAATGACATACTAAGAGCAGTGCAGAAGGACTTACTGGAAATTTAGCTTCTCCTTCGAGCACTGCTCACATCATTCAGTCACAGGTGTCTACGTGCCGCAGCGCATGGTAGCTCGGAAAGTCTTTAGCATTAGCCTGTCAGGTCAGGGCACACGGCCAATGCCCCTCTGCGCCGTGACCGTGGCTATATAAGTGACCGTGTCCATGACCCTCCCGGTTCCTTTTTCCACCATCAGCATTGGTTTTGGATCAATGTAAACTTGCCAAACGCAAGTGCCTGTCTTTCTCAAGAAATTCAAGCTGTGCTTGGGGTGCTGCAAGGCTTTTCCGATGGACAACCCACACAAGAAATGCCTCGCTTGCCTGGGTGAGTCCCACCTTGTGGTGAAATGCTCCATTTACTGGTCCTTCAAGCAGAGGACCTGCTTAAAAAGGGAGTGCCACCTTCTCTTGATCTCGGAGAGTGAGGCAACCACTCCTGAAGCCAGCCAAGCCATGAGCGTTCCACCGGACCCCAAATCGGCTCAGGCTCAGGAACCCTGCACCGATCATCAGTACCAGGCTCAAAACCTTGACCCACAATGGTACAGCTCCAGCACCAAGCTCGTCGGTCACCAGGTAGCCCCTCAGCTGTACCGAGACAGGTATTGGCACAAGCACCCCCAATGGCCCATCAAGGGCACCATATCCCAGCTCCGGTGCAGAAGAAGAAGAAAAAGACCAAAGCGGCACTGTCTTCATCGGTACCACAGGACATGGTACCGACGTCAGGTCCGGTACCGCCAGGCCCGGTACCAACAAGCCCGGTACTGCCAACCAGCCTGGCACCAACACCGGTTCCAGCATCCAGATCCATGCTAGTCTCCAACCTGGCACCGATCTCTAACCAGGTAACAGCAACTAGCCCAACACCAGGACCCAGCACTACACCACCCAGCCCTCCATTGGTACCACAGTCTGGTACAGAGGGGCGGGAAACTTCACTCCATCGTTCCTCTGAAGAGCTCTCGGTACCAGGTTCCCAGACATCAGGTGGAGTGTCTGCCAGATCATCCTCCAAGGACTGCCCCTCCCCTTCTCAGGAGGAGTGCCCGAGGAAGAGACTTCGCAAGAGCTCCCCATCCCCGAGCTCAGTGAGGTCAAAAAGACCACGGGTACAAGGAGAGGTGTCCATTCTCCCCACTGTGCCTATGTCTTTAGTGAGATCACCCCATAGTGAGTGGATCCTCGATTGGCTGAGCACAACAGCTGATGACGCCTTCTCTCGCTATGCCCGGTAACCTCCACTGGAGTCCTCAGATCCCTCCGACGATGAACCTGATCTTGACTTTACACAACACAGTAGATCCCGGGCCCAATCCTCCTCCTCACCCGATGAGCATCTAATCAACATGTCCGCTGACCGTGAGGGAGATCCCCACGTTGAGCAGGACCTCCTCCGCCATATAGCGGCAAACCTTAAATTGAAATTAGGAGTAATCCAAGAGGAGGATGACTCCCTCTTAGGTGCATGCCGGAGAGCCCCTCCAGCAAGGGTGGCAATTGCATTACACTCGGGAGTATATCGCATTGTCCAAGAACGCTGGCAAACACCATCCTCGATCCCGTTAGTGTCCAAGGTCGCGGATAAGAAATACTACGTTTCTCCAGCTGGGTTCTCTTTCTTATTTCATCACCCCACTCCAGGGTCCCTGGTGATTGATGCCATAAACCAAAGGGAGAGAAAGGGCCAGCCAAGCTCCACGCCCAAACACAAAGAGGTGAAGAAGCTTGACTTTTTGGGGAGGAAGGTATACTCCTCCACAGCCCTTCAGCTACGTATCTCCAACCATTCAGCCTTAATGATGCATTACATCTTTAACCTATGGGAGGCCATGCGAAACTTCCACACAGCCATCTCTGAGGAGTGCCTGAGAGACTTCAAAGCAATGCTAGAGGAAGGCAAGAGGCAGGGGCATTGCTGGATAAGAAAAAGATCCGGGGCACAGGCCCAAGCCCCACCCTCAAATCCCACATGTCTGAAACATGCTGTGCTGGATGAATTTATATACCTGAAACAATTTAATAGTAATGGAGTTAATTTAAATAGCATAAACAATCTGCTGCACATGACTACCTGCTGGGCACTTCCTGGTGGTGGTACTGTGGAATTAGTCTCAACTGGTCCCTGCCACGTGCTCAGTGCTCCAACTGTTCCATGCTGAACTCTGGTCCTGAGTCCACTTTTAGGACATTAGCCCTATAGCTAAGTCCTCTAAGGCCACCCTTTCCAGAGTGAGGTTCCATCCAAGGGTTGTAGACACGAATTAAAGTCAAATAAAACTAAAGATGAGTCAATTAGGCAATAATTAAAGTCAACTTGAAGGTTGCAGGCACTAATTGAAGTCAATGACTAGTGAGCTTCCCCACATTTGGCTGTCTAGGGGAGGGGGCAAAGGCCCATCCTCTTCTCTGGGCCCCAGTTTCCCTCAATTGTGGCACTGTCTACCACCTCCCACCAGTTTGTGTCTCAGTCTGCTTCCCCCACAGCTTCCAGTCACACACAGACCCCTAATACTATGAAATCTAGCTGCTGTTCCTGACTCAAAAAGCCACTGGCCACACTGTCAATAAACTACAACTTTCTGTACAGGAATGAATTCTTTAGTTTTTTGACACCAGTCAGAAATACACCTGAAACTGGCACTTTTTTTCTACTGGCACTTTTAAAGACTCATGACCCCCTCCCCTCATTTTCCAATTTCTTTGGAAGTGGGAATTCAACCACAAGAAGCTCTGAAATAAATACATTTGTTACTCTTTAAAGGTGCCACAAGACTCCTTACTTGTTTTGTTGAGCTACATTACACTAAGGGCTAGCCCTTAAGAGCTTCTTAACAAGAGAAAGGCTAACTTTGTGTCTCACTGTCTGGTGTTCTTAAGCTGTGTATAAGAGAGCAAAAGAGAAGAGCAGAAGAATTAAATAGTACTTCCAGTCTGAAGAGTGGCAGTAAATAAATGATACTCAGTAATCAAACCAGTCTGATCTTACTGTTTGTACCCCTACTTGCCCCACAAAGCCAAATCCAGTTGCACAGGATGTTGGATTCTTTTCTTTTGAGCACCACTGATAGAAATATGAAAGGAACTGTTTAATTGTTTAAAGCCCACCTATTTCCCTCCCCACACCTAAGCCAAGCTCCTGATACCCCCTCTCCCCCACCTTTGTCTATGGGATTTGTTGTGGCATGTTGCCTCAGGGGTCTTGTGAGATCATTGGTCACCAGCCACTTGCAGACTTGATTGTATTTTGTTGTTTTCTGTCTGGGGTGGCTCCTTCTGTTTGCTTTCATTGGAGATGTCTGCATTGTTCGGCTATTTAGATGATAATAGTGCTCCATCAAGACAGGCTGGCAATTGAGACCTGCCCCTTCACAAACACACCTTGTTCACACATTTAAAAGAAAATATACAGCATAAGCCTAAACCAGATTTCATCAAGTATACAAAATGCAGTACAAGTTTAAGCAGGAGTTCCAAACTACCACTATGGAGTCTTGTTGGACATTGGTTATGTCCATTATATGTTATTACAAAATTATTTAACTTATGACACTGAAAGACATACACACAACATTAGCTAACATATACTTTAAAGGTAAATGTAATTCTTTGTCTGTCCCCCTACTTTATCTCTGTGCCCCCACACAATTACTGAGAAATCAATCCAGGAAGAAGAGAGCCTTCACCCTCACACAGTGGTTAAAGAATAATTTGGTGGGCCCTGAAACCCTCTGTAAAGGAAATTGCAAGATGGAGTAATTTTGATTTGGAAGCTCTGTGTGAGAGGCTCTGTGTTTGCTAAGACAACATTAATTATAGAATGTATATCAAGTCATAGATAGTCAGAGAAGCTAGTGGCTTAGATCAATAAGAAGGTAGACTGTTTCTATAGATAATAAGGGTGATCCACAAATTTAGATTATAAGACAGTCCCTCCTGTCTGGACCCCGATGGGAAGCTATCAACCTAGTCTGGTAAACAGGTTGATGGGGGCCAGGTAGCCGAGGGGTCACAGGAGTCTGGCCACTCTCATTGGTCAAGGACAGTAGCTGTTACCCAAATAAGCTGCAAACAACAACAGAGGCAGGATAAGTATATGCTGCCTATTAAGTATAATCTAAGGCTGTGTTCTCACACAGCGGGTTATTTCAATACGGTTGTTTCGAAACAACCGTGTATCGAAATAACCCTTATTTCGGAATAACTTATTTCGAATTAACAAAATGTTAATTCAAAATAAGGGGAAAAAGCGGGAATTGAAATAGTAGGTTCACACTGTGAACTTGCTATTTCGGTACCTGTGTCAGGGGGCTGCAGCCCTCTGGGGGTGAGCCTCTGCGGCAGCTCACCCTGCAGCCCC
>ML682004.1:37822329-37886106 GCA_007922195.1 Podocnemis expansa | reverse complement strand
ATAAATCTGTTAGTCTTAAAGTGCCACACAACTCCTTGTTGGTTTTTTCCCACAGGGGGAGCGCCTGGGAAGGCCGAGGAGACGGAAGAGGGCGGAACCTCCCGCTCCGTGCTGCAGGACCGAGGGGCTCCTTAGGGCTGTAACACAAGGCGGTGTGTGGAGCCGGTCAATCCGGTTACCCAGCCCGGAAGTGACGCGGGGGGCGGAGCCCAGCTGAGCCCCGTGGCAGCCGCAGCCGGGCGTCCTTCCCTGTGGTGGCTGGGGCGGCGGGGAAGGGGCGGAGCTTAGCTGGGCTCGCAGCGTCCCGGCTCCTGCCCCTCCCTTTTCTGCTTCTCTGGCGGGCGGGCGGGTGGCAGCGCGCGCGGCCATGGCGTTGAGCCTGACGGTGAACGCGGCGGTTCCCCCGCTCGGTAAGCGCGGCGCGGCCTGGCCCGGCCCGGCCCGCTGACCTCGGGCCGCACGCGGCGCTGGGTCCGGCCCGGCTCTTCCTTCATCCCCGCCTGGCCCGCTGGGGTGGGCAGGCTGAGGCGCCCTCACCCTGCGGAGCTGGGCCGTTCCTGCGGCCCGGGGCTCTGCCCCTCCCCGGCCTGATGCGTTCAGCCTGCCCCTGGCGGAGCCCTCCTAGCGAGGCTGCCCGCGGAGCCGCAGGGGGAAAGGAAACCCCCGAGGGGCTGTTGGTCCTTGGTTCACGGAGCAGGATCCTCCTGCCCGGTGCTCAGCTCTGCCTTCTTCGGGGCATGGCTCCCAAGAGGTTTGTGCTCAGTCACTGGGGGCTCGGCACCGTAACGGGGTCTTGCCACCCGGCTCCGGGAAAGTGACTGAAATGCTGCTGCCAGCTTGCTGGAAGGACACGGCATCTGGCTCATTGCTGGGGAGGTGGTGAGCCCGTAGTAGTAGAAAGCTGGATGTAGTAAACAGTCAGCAGAAAAAAAATAAACCAGGAGCATGTTAGAGATCAAATTACAATAGGGTCTTTTTAGAATGTGCCATTTTCTTCATAATGGTGAGTTAAATATACACACCCGATCAGCGAGCTAGGGAGATGCTCTCTCACTTTGCTGATGTGTTTCATCCCTGACTGGCAACCGTCTGGGTATTGCAGTGCCGAGCCTCTCTTGAGGTGCTTTCTCTCCATTAGGCTACTGTCTCTGTAGCTGTTTTTAATATTTAATGGTCCTATTGATGTCTTTAGTGGCCTTCTTAAAGCTTACATATGTAATTGAGCTTCCTAAGTGACTTAACATGTTGTAGACCAAAGTTTTGAGGTGGCCTCAATCCAAATTTTAATTCATTTGCCAGTTGTTTTAGACACAGATGTGTACTCCTAATTGTATTCTGTGTACAACTAATTGTATACTGTGTAAAAATGATTGTGTGTGCCAAAATAGAGAGTATGGTTCCACAAAAGTCTTTAATCAAGTAGTGTTTGTATGCAGTTGTATTTTAGCTGTGTTGAACCCAGCAAGAGACAAGGTAAGTGAGGTAATATTTTTTGTTAGACTGACCTCTGTTGCTAAAAGAGACAAGAGCTCTTCTTTGGTAATGGCGAATGTATTTAGCAAATGGTTCCACCTTGTATTTAGTTGACACACTGGGCTCTTCCCAGATCTGAAGAGAAACTTGGTGCAAGCTTGAAAACTTGTTTTTTTTCCTCCTCATCAACAGAAGTTGAGCCAATAAAAGATAAGCTCATCAAGATCTAGTTCAGAATCAAATGCCACTTCTTCTTTTTTTGCCTCCCTTTCCTTCTTCATTCACTCAACTAGCTGGGGCTTCTCTTTGTTGCTGTATGAAGCCTTGCCATTACAGGCACAAGGACCTCCTTCTCTGCAACTCTTGCTGTCTTGCAGCCATTCACTATTTTGCCACATGGATTCTCTGTCTCATTGCAAATCACTGTTGAAGATGTATATTTTTGTCTTACCTCTGTGCCTTAATTCTTTTTACTTTGCTTTTGTGAATTACATTATTCAACCATAGAAAGCATTTTTGGTCATAATTTATATGACTGCATATTTAAGCAAAATTCTGCAGAATAAAATTTGAAGTTTTGGGGCTTTAACTCTACTGGATATTTCCTAACAACATTTGAAAAGAAGGGCAATGAAGTCTAGTAGATAGAGCACTTGCACATTAGAGTTGTTGTATTTCTAGCTCTGTCATAGACCTGCAGGGTGACCTTGGGCAAGTTGCATTGCCTCTGTCTCCATTTCTACATATGCAAAATGAGGATAATGATTCTGATCCCTTTTGCAAAGCACTTTGAGATGTGTTGATGAAAAGTGCTGTAAAGCCATGATTTTCAGTGTGTGGTCTGCAGGCATCTGCAGATTACATCAAAGATTTCCAAAAGGATCTCATCTCTGTTTGAAATTTGAGTCCACAAATGAAAAAAGGTTGAAAACTACTACTATAAAGAGTTAGAAGGTGGTGATGGTATTACTATGGAAAACATTATATAAAATTGTAATTAGCTGAGGACTTGTTTTGTGTCAGTTGGATGCTGCTGAGTTATACTTTGAGCATGGACTTTAGATTTAAGGGGTTTTTTTTCGTATGGTCTATACGAGGAAATTAGGTTGGTATGACTAGGTTACTCAGGGTGTGAAAAATTCGTACACCTGAGCCACGGATTTAAATTAACTTAACCTCTGGTAGGGACATCATGAGGTTGACAGTAGAATTCTCTCATTGACCTGGGTGCTGCTCTCAAGGAGATGGATAACCTGTGCAGATGGGAGAATCTCTCCTGTTGACGTAGGTATTGTATAAGAGCTGAAGTGCTATAGCATGCCTGCAGTATTTTAAGTATAGTTGAAGCCTTGTGCTGTGGAAACCCTTGGAACACAGTGAACATTACAAAATCAAACCTTAAGGCAAAATAATGAATTAAAAAACAAAACAAAACACTTTCCATAATTATTTCTTAGTCCATATTAGTACTCACAAGCACTAACTGGATGTAATTTACATTAATTACATAGTGCAGCACATATGTAGTTGTTTTCATCTCCAAAGTATTGTGAAAACATTAATGATTTCTTGCCCATCTTATAAAGACACTACGAGTAACTTTATCCCATTTTCTCAGTTGGAGAACTGAGATGAGTGTCATTAAGTGTCAAGCTTAATGCTCCAGGAATCTGACAGCTGGGATCAGAGCTTGGGAATGCCTTGCTTTTACTTATGTTTTGAGGCCAATTTCTTCATACTGCTCTCTGTAATTTACAATACAGACTACAGGTAGTTTTTTAAGAACAAAATGGAGTGGATGACTGAGTTATAATGGGCTACAAGGTCTTTACACTGTAGGGCTTTGATCCTGTAATTGGATCTGCACAGGCAGCCTTTTAGACATGTGGAGGCCGGATGACTTCACACAAGGGTATTTTGGTCACGGAGGAGAGGCCAAGGGCCTCATTTAGGGTTCAAGTATAATGTATAGAAGTATATGTAAGGTAAATATAATGTACTTTTTCTAGCTGATTTTGGTCTCTAAGGGGGGTTAATACATTCACAGGCATTGAATCTAATTATTTTTTAAAAATGTGTCGTCTTTTCTTCTTTCCCTGTGGCCCCCACCCTCCAGTGGTATTGGCATGGTGCACAGTAAAGACAAGACACGATGTTAATGTAGTGTAACTATACTGTGTGGAGCACTTGTTCTAGATGGTTTTCCTACTATGTGTTGGCTCTTTAGTGGCGTTTGGGTATATGACTAAGTATTTTTAAAGGGTGTGTTTAGCTGCTGCTGCTTTAAGCCTGTTACCACTAGCTTGTGGTAGACCTATACTAAGGAATAGATGACTGTGCTACTCAGGTCAAATAATTCAAGTGAATCTCTTCTCTAGCTTGGTGTGGAGATGGGATGAATTTTCAGGGTACCCTTGAGAACCAAAATCAAATTAAAAGCGGCTCTTCTGAAAGCACTGGAAATTACTGTATGCCAGCTTTTATCCCTTCCTCCAGATCATAAAGACTTCCAGGAGAAAGAAGCTGCCACTTTATAGGCTAGAACAGTGATTTTTCCCCTCTCCCCTTATGGGCCTTTTATTCCGAAGGCACCATTTAACACAAATGCTGTCTGTGAATAAAATGTAGTTGTGACTTATGAAATATTGCTTGCTTAAAATATGGCTGACCTTTCTTCTATCTTGTCTCCTTTTTAGGAGCTTTACTGACTGTAGAGCATGTGAAAAACGATATCAAAATTTCAATTGAAGAAGGCAAAGAGACCATTCTCCGTGTTTCTGAGTAAGTGACTTTGCATCTCTGCCATCAGCATTGGGTCAGCACTTTTTGAAATTGATTTAATGACATCAGTAATCTTTTGTTGAGGAAAAAAGGCGTAGTAATGAATTTAGCATTGCAATGTATATTTATTGCAATAGTTGTGTTTTTTTACTTTTTTAAGGTTTTTGTCTTCTATTGGGAAGCTTAGAAGGTGGAAAACATTTAAAGATTCAGGCTGATAGCTCTCTGCTGCTTGGGATGTACCCAAACTTTAAATAATATTTAGTCTGTATACTGCAGCTCCTTATATGGTGCCCATCACTGTATTAGCTAAGCCAGGGGTGTCAGACTCATTCATTGTGGGGGCCCACATTGGAGGGCAGGATACCTGACACCTCACAGACTCCCCAGCCCTTTCCTCTGCCACATTCAGAGCAGCATGGGCTCCTCTTTCCCCTCCCCTCCCCTGAAGGCTCAGACACCTTCCATATTCCCTGCCCTGTGGATTCCCTTTCCCCACACTGGCTCCCAGACCCTTTCCTGCTGGACAGCTCCCGGATACCCCTTCACGTTCCCTTCCCTCTTCCTCTACCACATGGTAGCAGGCAATCTGTCACTGTCACAGTCACAGGCAGCCTGAGCTCCTGACTCCCCCCCCAGCCCACTCACTGTCAGTCATTCAGCATGCTGACTTTTTGTTGAGCTCAGTCCTGGCTGGCCTTTGATTGGCTTATTCCCACGTGGGTCCCTGCTACTTTTTCCTTTCTTATTTGAGATTCATACAATGTGCTGTCAATCAAATTAGCTTGCTGACTCACTGATGGTGAACAGTTGGGGTGGGGGGGGGTGCAAGGGATCTTCAGGAGCCCAGCCCAGCATGCTGTGGCTGAGACTCTGGTTGGCTGGCAGACCACAGCAGAGCTGAGCTGGGATTGGCTAGAGTGCTTCCTTTGTTCCACTGTGCTGTGACTTGGCTCATGTGAGTGAGCCAAAAGCAAGTCTATCTTGCTTTGCTGGCAACAGCCTATATTTGCTGTTCACTGCTGCTGCAGAGGGCTCCCAGGCACAGTCAGGGTGGCAGCTCTGTGGGCCAGATCTGGCCTTTGGGCTGTAAGTTTGACACCTCAAGCTAAGCGTTCACCTTCTCCATGTGCTGTGGATTCTCATGGTGATAACCATCTTGTGATAAGCATTTGTATGAATGCGTATGCAGCACAAATATGTGTGATGTGAATGCAGTGGTATGTAACGTATTTTATTGGCATTAGTTTAGGTCAGGGTTCTCAAACTCAAATCGAGGGCTGCGCCACTAAAACCTTTCCATACAATGGTATTGCAAATATTGGTAACAATCATGTCATTGTGGGCTGCAGGAGATAGCTTTAGGGGCTGCATGAGACCTGCGGGCCACGTGTTTGAGACAACTGGTTTAAGTTGAGCATGTCACTCATGGGTAGTGAAGACACTGTCATACCCCAAAAATGCTAATTAACTCCATAGCAGTGGTTCCCAACCTGGGGTCTGTGAACAGGCTGGGAGCTTGGGCTGGATGACCCTGGCAGCGCTGGGATGGGAGCTGGCGGAGCCAAGAGCCAGACACCCGACAATGGCAGGGAGCTACTCTGCTCCAGGCTGGGAATCCCCCCCCCCCCCCCAGCATGTTTAGATCATACTCGGGGGGGAAGGAGCAGCCTGTGGCATGGCCCCTCCTGGCTCCGGTGGCAAGGTAAGTGGCCCGGGGGTGGGGTTGGGGTTGGGCACAAATATCTGGGGAAAGGGGGTGGGGGGTGGTGGAGGTGGCTGGGGCAGCGGGGGAAGTGGAGGATGTGGGGTTAGGGAGGGGGTTGGGGTGACTTGGGCAGGACCCCATTGGCGGCCCCCCACATCACAGCCCTGCTGCTCTGCGTTGGAGCCGGATTCCTCCAGTGTTCCCCCGGCAGTGCCAGATCTGTCTGGTGCCCCCTGTCGCAGCCCTGCCACTTTGTGGCGGGGCCAGATTCCTTCAATGCGCCTCTGCCGCTTCGCGGTGCTGACCGGATTCTGGCTAGCACAGGTCGGATTCTGCCTGCGGCGTTTCCACCAACATACCAAAAAGCAAGGGGGGCCACAACGGATTTTTAGGTAGAAAAGGGGTCTCCAGCATTCAAAAGGTTGGGAGCCCCTGCTCTGTAGCATGTCATCTTGTATTTTGTTTATGCCACATCTTCTAAAAAGAAGCTATTTTAGAAAAGTCTTTTTATTGATGCTGATTTTATACCCTTCCACTTCTAAATCATATGCTGTCTTTATTTTTCTTGAAATACCAACAGTCACCTCTAAATATGTTCAAACTCGCTCCCTTTAAATTATAAAGTTAAGGATTTTGACTTGTTAGTTGAGAGGTACAGTCATCTATGTACATCACTGATGATGGTACAATTAGAAATCTGGGGCATGCAGGTCTGTGTGGTAAGCATGCTTCTGGAGTTAAAAGTTAATATAAGATTTTAAAATTGTCACTAGTCAAGGACTTACTATACGACTGATAAATTTTCAGTCCCTATTTTTATTTGATCATATTAGTGCAACTGGAAAACTAACTAGAAATTTTGTGGGATTTTCTCCCACAAAAGCTTATTCAATAAATACATTTCTTAGTGTTTAAGTGCCACAGGAATCCTTGTTTGTTTACTGAACTAGACTAACGCGAATGCACCTTTGGAACTTGAAATTTGAGAGACCGGAACAGAGTGCAGTTGAGGTCAAAGATGTAACGTAACTGCAAGTTATTTGATGGGTTGCAGAAATACCACACACACGTAAGCATGAAGTCTGGAGGTAGTAAAGTGACTCTATTGTTAAGGTTGTATCTGGCCTTTTGCCTTATAGGATCTTTAAAAGTGGGCTGTTCCTCATATCAGACTCTACTAAGAATTGAGACAAACAAATGAGTGATGCAGCCTTCACTTACAGTGATCTTGTAGCATTTGTTCTGTGAGATAGTCTTGTGCTTAAAAAAAAGAACTAGCTGGGGACCCATGAGGAGTGGAATCATTCCATGCCTCTGGATTCCTATGTTGTACCGAACAAGTAAGTTAAACCTCAGGCTTCAGAGATGGCCACTAATTAAGATTTTCAGTTTTTTGTAACCAGGATTATTTTGAAATGCTGCATTTGTCTTCTAAAATCAACTCAAATAATTACAGAATGCGCAGTAATTGTCATTTTCACTGTTATGGCATAATGCGTGATAAAACGGGGCAGCAGTTCTCTTCAGTTTTTTGCTATGCATTTCTGAAGTCCTTGATGCACCCTCAGTTATTCAGACTCTGATCTTTACTGTATACAGTATTCTCATACTTATTGAAAATTTTTTTTTTCTCCTTAATACGTGATCACAAAATAAAATATCATCTTGACCATCTGCATGAGTCTGGTTGTCTAAATTATTCTCCTACATGCTAGTTTGCATAATAATAATGTTAGTAAGCAAAAAAGGTGTAGTATCTTTTCTCTTCCAGCAGAGCAGTGAACTTGACAAGAATGACAGTCCCTACCAACAGTATAAGGGGATACAGCATCTACATTGTCCCTGTATTGCCCTTGCTATGCCTTATACCCCTCACTGAGGTGGTTTTATTTTGTCAGAAAAAAGGGAGGGTAGTTTTGTCAGCGGGGGGGGAGGGGGGGAGGGGCATGCATGCAAATATGATTCCAGTTTGTACACCACTGCTCTTCTGTTGACAAAACTGTTTGGTGTACACCAGCCCATAGACAAATACAATTAGTATCTACTCCTTGATTCTCTATGAACAGAGGCCAACATGTTAAGAGAAACAAGTTTATCTAATATGGCTTTGATAACTATGTATAAAGAATGGCCCTGCTCAGCATATCAGAGCCAGTCTTCACTTGCTACAGCACATTTGCTGCCATCATTTCATACTTCCTGATTAACTGATCAGGTCTGTGACAACTTGCTCAATCTGTCAGGAAGCCAATCCCTGAAGACCACCCTGCTAAGTAAAGCAGCACTAATTTAAATGAACAAGCGGTCCTGTGGCACTTAAAGACTAACAGATTTATTTATTGCATGAGCTTTCATGGGAGAAAATCCCAAATCGTCAGATGATTTGAAAGCATGTGAAATGGGATTTTTCCCACGAAAGCTCATATAACAAATAAATTTGTTAGTTAAGTGCCACAGGACTCCTTGTTTGTTTTTCTGAACTAGACTAAGACGGCTGCCTCTTTCAAACCTGATTTAAATGGAGGCCCCTCCGTTCAACTCAGTGCAGTAGATGAGCAGGGCTTTATGCAGTTGAACTTAGATACTCAAGTTAGTTTAAGTAAAAAGGCAGACAGTGTAGCCCTGCCCTCAGCACTTCCTGTGCAGTTATGGGTCTCACACAAATTGACCAGCCTGACATTGTCATAGATTGGCTGGGATATGAAGCAGGAGACTCTTTGTTTTTCCCTTTTGAACTCCTGACAGGAGTTCAACTCTGATTTCCTGCTCCACCTGGAAGAGATGGTATGCTGTGAAAATACAGTTTACATTTGTACAAGCAAACAGGCTATAGTTCAGATTGGAAGAATTTGGTTTTTCATCAGTAAATACTGATTTCACTGTTTTTTGTTACAGAAAATGATGAAAAATATTCCTATCAATAACAAAAATGTATAGACAGGCAAAGTGAGGAAAAATGCTGTTTGTGAGCTTATTAGTTTGACTTAAGGATATTTACTTTGTATGTTTAGACATCCAATGCTGACAATTTGTGCTCTGATGGCATAAAGCTTTAGCTTTTAGAATCTGTCATTACATAAGTATTGTCTGACCTACCCCCATTTTCTATAACTGTGTGAATTTGAAGAAACAAAAACAGAATAATTGCTTACAGTTCATAATTATTCACAACTACAGCTATTTAAATTGATACACATTTTTTGGGAAGAAAAATTATCTGTCAAAATTATACAAAACTACATTTTTCCAAGACTCTTACTTATTTCCTATTATTTTGGCATGAGTCCTTTTATCTGTCAAGATTGCATTAACCTTCATCTCTGTTCATTTTTATAATTTTCATAATTTATTTCCTGTAATAGTGGTATCTCTTTAAAAGGGTAATTGTAAATTGAGAAGCATCAGATAAAATGGTCTTGAGTAATGCTTTTGGTAAATGAATTCCATTGGATTGAGTAGCAGGAATCACTTTATCTTGGTACATCTTGAAATTCATCTGGAACATTTTCTGACTTTTTCGGGAAATCATTGGTAGCAGCAGCATCTCACTTCCCTCAAGAACAGGCAGCATTTTAAACTTGCTTTTTCATAAGAGGAATGTTCAGAAGTGCAATTAAAATCTAATTATAAAACCTTATTTTTTAACCAGTAAGCTGAAAAGGGTTATGTAACTTAAGGTGTAAAATAATGTTTTGACTGGTAGGGTTACCAGATAGATGCAGTTTGAAAATAAGATATTTTATGAAACCTTAGTGACTTTGTGTAAAGTTTTCAGATCCCAGATTCTTCTCGTAGTCAGGAAACTGTAGTCTGTTTATAGCATACTAATTTCTGTTTGTTGATAATCTTTGAGACAGAGAGACTTATATTTGGTACATTCCTTCTGCGAAGAATGGTTTTGCAATTTGTTGTATAAATGATCTGTAATTCTTTATAACAGTGCCACAAAACCTGTATTCCCCTGCAAGGATTCTTGGTTTTGTTGTTTTATCCTTCATGTCATCTTCCTTAGAATTCCTTCTCATTGTTTTTGCTAAGAGTATCAGCATGCACATGGTTTTATCTGCATTAGTGATAGGCTGTTGCTTTTGGAGTTAGCTGCTAGCTAGTTGGAAAGAGCAGTCATATTTCATGATTTTCTTCTCCAGCAGAAGAAAAACTGAAGGCATTCTCCTAAAGTGGGCTAGAAGTATTAATTAAATTTTCTAAAACAAAAAGAAGTTGCACCTGTGGTCAGCTGGCTCTTAGATGTGACAAATGTCAAGATCCTTCCCCTGTATCTATTCAGAATTCTGTTCACTAGTCTTGCTAATCAAAGTTGACTTTTAGTATGGTTGAAACTATATTCGGTAGTTGACTTTTTACACTGTTAAAAGTGGTAAAGATGCTTTCTGTTGCTTTGCATTTCATTCCGACTTGCTGTTGGAGAAAGTGTTCCATGAATGTACATGTAGCTGTTAATCTTAGTCGGCTGAACTTCTTTGTAAGAAACTGGCCCCAGCACAGTATACTAACATAATTTGTTGTATATTCATAGATGCCATGATTTGTTCTTGCTTTGGACTATATGCTTGTTGATTTTTCCATGTTCAGGAGTCCAGAATTACTGGAGAGAAAGTTATGAAACCTTGAATTCAGATGAAATCATTGTCAGTTTGATATTACAGATCTAATGAGACTGAACATATCTTTTCTTAAGCCTGGTATCATGGTTAATACATGAAGATCTCTATATTAAATGAAAGGATTTGAATCTTCTGTTCTGATTTGTGCTACTATGTTTTCCTTTCCAAGATTTTGGAAATCAAGACTGTGAACTAGAAGATAAAACCAATGTTGGTTACGCCTGTTAGTTAGTGGAGAATAACAACTTCCAGAAGTCCTGTCTGAGTATTAATGAATATGGGCTTATCCAATTAAAACTACATGCATTAGTTTTATAAGTCTGGAAAGGTCCCTCCAAGAACGATCAGGCAGTACAGGCAACACTGAAGAGGTTTATTTACAGTACCAGTACTAGGAACACTGAAGAAAACAGCATCAGCTTCAAAATGGAAGTAGCATGGCAATTGCTTAGGTCATGAGCTAACATGTCACAAGCACACCCTTTAGATTGAGATTCTGTTATTCTAACTATGGCATTAGAGAAGTTTTTTTATTACTACATGGGAACCAGTAACAGTTGCATTAATAGCAGTAAGGGCAGGTGATAAGCCAGAATTGGTATGTTCTAAGGGCTGGGTGGTATGGCTTTTGACCCAAGCATTATATGACCTATCCATTTCAGCATTGAGTGAATTTATTAGTGAGTTTGCACTTCTAAACAGCCCCTCAGCATCACCTAGGGTGCCTCGCTTTTGCCCTCTACGGCATGGGCACGGATGGCATGTTGGTGCGTTGATAGTTGTTTTTCTAGCCATTGCAGAAGGGTACAGTAAAATTAGACGAGTCATATTTAACTTTAACAGACACCAAAATTGCATCATGTAAGTGTCTTATTGCTTCCTAAATGGATAATGCCGTCAGGAGGAATGGGATGGAGTGTAGAGGAGGCAGTAGGAGGGGTATGACAGGTATAGAATCATAGGGTTGGAAGGGACCCCACGAGGTCATCTAGTCCAACCCCCTGCCAAAAAAAGCAGGACCACTCCCACTAGATTATCCCAGCCAGGGTTTTGTCCAGCTGGGCCTTGAACCTCTAAAGACGGAGATCCCACCACCTCCCTAGGTAGCTTATTCCAATGCTTCACCACTTGCCTAGTAAGAAAGTTTTTCCTAATATCCAGTCTGGACCTCCCCAGCTGTAACTTGAAACCATTGCTCCTCATTCTGTCCTCTGTTACTACTGAGAACAGTCGAGCTCCATCCTCCTTGGAGCATCCCTTCAGGTAGTTGAAGATTGCTGTCAAAGCCCCCCTCATTCTTCTCTTCTGCAGGCTAAATAAGCCTAGTTCCTTCAGTCTTTGTTCATAGGGCTTGTGCTCCAGCCCTTTGATCATTTTTGTTGCCCTCTGCTGGACTCTCTCTAATCTGTCCGTGTCCTTTTTGTAGTGGGGAGCCCAAAACTGGACACAGTACTCCAGATGTGGGCCTCACCAGTGCAGAATAGAGGGGAATGATCACATCCCTCGATCTGCTGGCAACACTTTTTCTGATGCAGCCCAGTATGCCACTGGCCTTTTTGGCAGCAAGAGCACACTGCTAACTCATATCCAGCTTCCCATCCAGCAGGACCCCCAGGTCCTTTTCTCCAGTGCTGCTATTTAGCTTTTTCATCCCAAGTGCAGGATTTTGCACTTGTCCTTGTTGAACCTCATGAGATTTCTATTGGTCCACTGCTTCAATTTGTCTAGGTCTCCCTTAATCCTGTCCCTGCCCTCCAGGGTGTCTACCGTTCCCGCCAGTTTGGTATCATCCGCAAACTTACTAAGTGTGCAATCTATTCCATCATCCAGTTCATTGATGAAGATGTTGAACAGAACTGGCCCCAGGACCAACCCTTGGGGACGCCACTCATTACTGGTTGCCAGCTTGACATGGAGCCATTGATTCCTACACGTTGAAACTGTTGATATAGCCAGTTTTCTATCCATCTTACAGTCCACGCATCCAACCAATACTTCCTTAATTTGCCAGTGAGAATGCTGTGGGAAACTGTATCAAAAGCCTTGCTAAAGTCGAGGTATATCACATCAACAGCTCTTTCCGCATCCACAAATCCAGTCATCTCATCATAGAAGGCGATGAGGTTGGTCAGGCATGATTTACCCTTGGTGAATCCATGCTGACTGTTCCTGATTACTCTATTTTCCTCCAAGTGTTTCAGGATGGATTCTTTGAGAAGCTGCTCCATGATTTTTCCAGGGATTGAGGTGAGGCTGACAGGTCTGTAATTCCCTGGATCCTCCTTTTTCCTTTCTTGAAGCTCGGCACTATATTTGCTTTTTTCCGATCCTCTGGCACATCCCCCGTTCGCCATGAGTTTTCAGAGACAATGGCCAACGGTACTGCTATCTCATCAGCCAGCTCCCTCAGCACCCTTGGATGTAGTTCATCCAGCCCCATGGACTTGTGCATATCTAGCTTCTTTAAGTAGTCCCTAACCTGACCTTCTGTCACCAAGGGCCTCTCTTCTCTCCAGTCTACCATACCTAGTGTAGTGGGCTGGGAGCTGACCCTGCTTGTGAAAACTGAAGTAAAAAAAGCATTGACCACTTCGGCTTTTTCCTCATCTTCTGTCACGAGGACACTGCCCCATTCAGTAAGGGACCTACACCATCCCTGATCCTCTTCTTGTTATTGATATACTTGTAGAACCCCTTCCTGTTATCCTTCACATCCCTTGCTAGCCCCAACTCCATTTGGCCTTTGGCCTTTCTGATTTTTATCCCTGCAGTCCCGAGCAATGTCTTTATATGCCTCCTTAGTCATCTGTCCTAGCTTCCACTTCCTGTAAGCTTCCTTTTTATGCTTCAGCTCAGTGCAGAGCTCTCTGTTAAGCCACTCTGGACGCCTTCCACATTTGCTGTACTTTCTCTTTATCGGAATGGTATCTTCCTGTGCCCTTAGCAGGGTTTCTTTAAAATGCAGCCAACTCTCTTGGACACATTTCCCCTTCAGATCAGCCTCCCAAGGGATCCTGCCCATCATTTCCCTGAGGGAGCCAAAATCTGCTTTTCTGAAGTCCAGGGTCTGTGTCTTGCTTCTTTCCTTTAATCAGCATCTTGAACTCAATCATCTCATGGTCACTGCTACCCAGGTTGCCATTCACTTCTACTTCCCTGATCAATTCTTCTCTATTTGTGAGCAGCAGGTCAAGAAGTGCAAGGCCCCTAGTTGGTTCCTCCAGCATTTGGACCAGGAAGCTGTCCTCAACGCTCTCCAAAAACTCCCTGGGTTGCCTGTGCATTGTTGTATTAGCCTCCCAGCAGATGTCAGGGTGATTGAAGTCCCCCATGAGAACCAGGGCCTGTGATCTGGAAACTTCTTCCAGTTGTCCATAGAATACCTCATCCACCTCCTCCTTTTGATCTGGTGGTCTATAGCAGACACCCACCACGACATCCCCCTTGTTGCTTTCCCCTCTAAACTTAACCCACAGACTTTCAGCTGGCTTGCTTCCACTTTCATAATGGAGCTCTGAGCAGTCAGAGCCCTTTTACGTATAGTGCTACTCTTCCCCCTCTCCTTCCCTGCCTGTCCTTCCTGAGCAGTTTATACCCATCCATTGCAGAGCTCCAGTCATGCAAACTATCCCACCACGTCTCTGTTATCTCAATTATATCATAGTGCTTTGTCTGCGCCAGTACTACCAATTCTTCCTGCTTGTTTCCCAGGCTCCTCGCATTCATGTATAGGCACCTAAGATACCAGGCCCATTGCCCTACTTTCCCATTTTGATTTTCAGTTCTATTCTATCTACCTCCCTGCATTTTTCTCTTGGTGTTAACCTCCCCCACTTGCCTCATGTATTGGGGCTTCAGTAGAACGCTTAAGACGATTATTTGACGCCCCCCCCATGTTCCAACTACCTTCTTTTTTTATTCCTGGTGCTACAGTCCCAGCACCCCCCAAGTTCCATCCCTTCCCCCAGGTCTCCCACATTGTCACTTACCTGTGGACTTTGGTCTCCTTCCCCCGTCAGACCTAGTTTAAAGCCCTTCTCACTAGGTCAGCCAGTCGACGTCCGAGTATGCTCTTCCCCTTCCTTGAAAGATGGAGTCCATCTCTGCCTAGCAGTCCTTCTTCCTGAAACAGCAACCCAAGGTCAAGGAAGCCGAAGCCAAAGCCATCCTGAGGACACCATCTTCGCAGCCAGGTGTTCATCTCAGGGATGCATCTGTCTTGGTTCAGGCCCCTACCCTTGACTGGAAGAATTGAGGAGAATACCACCTGTGCTCCAGACTCCATCACCCGTGCTCCCAGAGCCCTGAAGTCATCTTTGATCTGCTGAGGATGACCTCTAGCAGTATCATTAGTTCCCACATAGATGAGAAGCATGGAGTAGTAATCAGAGGGGTGGATGATTCTCGACAGTCCCTCCGTAATGTCGTGGATGGGGGCACCTTGTCAGGGC
Organism: Podocnemis expansa; assembly: GCA_007922195.1. NCBI lineage: Eukaryota > Metazoa > Chordata > Testudines > Podocnemididae > Podocnemis > Podocnemis expansa. Next base: position 37,871,068 of record ML682004.1, on the reverse strand, counting down.
AACAGATGGGTGCCTCCATCCCCCTCAGAAGTGAGTCCCCAACCACCAGAGTTCTACATTTCCTCCTAGCTGTGGTGGCTGTGATCCTCCCAGCCTTGGGGGTGCATGGCCTCTCCTCTTCCACCTCCTTCAATGTCTCTAGCACCGCATAACGATTCTTCACCACAATGGAAGGCGGGTTGTGTGCAGGGGTGGAGCACTGTCTGCTGCCAGAGGTAACCAGCTGCCAGTGTCCTCCCCCTGCCACAGGCTCCCCATCCATCTCCAGTGTTGTGGCAGTAGTCTCTGGCACCTGGATAGTGCCCTCCTCCTTGCATGTCTGCTCGTGGATGCTGTCGAGGATCTTCTCCAGGGTATGGATACTCCTGAGCCGAGACACCTCCTCCTGTAACTCTCCCACCTGCCTCCTGAGAGATTCCACCAGCAGGCACCTGTCACATCGATTCATCTCCCCAGCCTGATCATCAGTGACAGGGAACTGCAGGCCGCAGTCGCTGCAAGTCCACACCAGGATCTGGGTAGAGATATCTAAGGTCAGGATGTCTGTCTGGCTACAGGCACAGGTAGAAGAGACAGAAGGGGCGCTGGCAGCAGTGCAACTCCTCTTCACCATCGTGGCCTCACCAAACTCCCCTGTTGGCTGTCCCCTGTTCGCAAGCCGGTAGTTACATTATAACATTTTACATCTGAACAACTTAGACATTTGACCGGGTCTAAACAACACTCTTGACAACATTGTCCCTCCATTCCAAGCTCCCACAAAGGTGGGAGTTCTGTCCATCCTGTCTTGAGGATTACTTCTTCCCCAATAACAAGCTGGATACAATTTGCATAAGGGTATCCACAGATGCAAGTAAAATTCCCTAAACCAGTGGAGCAACTATAGATATTTTGGACATCGATGGTGCCATCAGAGGCAATGGGAAAGGTTAGGTTGGTCTTTTCAAGAGGAACAGTCCCAAAGCGGTACCTTCTGGCTTTTTTTTTTTTTTTTTAAATGGAGCACATTCAAGCCAACCCTGGTGGATACCCTAGAGTGTGGATAGGTTGGCAGTCTTGAGGGTTAAAGTTCCAGGTGGAGCCCCGTCCAGTGTATCTGCATGCAGGTAGCTGTATTCTATTTCCAGGGGAGGGCATTAGGGGTGTAACAACATTTGCACCACAGCTGGGAGAACAGATAGGTTCAGAGACCACAATAGGGCCTTCCCCAGAAGGTGGATTGGTAAGCCATACATTTGGCTTTCTTATCCATTCACCAGTGCCTCTTGTGGGAAGTTGCATATATTGACCAACTTTAAGGCAGGTGTCTTGTGTGACAGTTACCATAGGCAGGTCCCAGGGGAATGAGCCAGGGGATATCACAAGAAGGGCCAGCAAGGGGAGCCACATCTGTTCACAACTCCCTCCCCCAAAAAAACCAATTAGCAAAGAGAGAAGTTAATTTTGGTTATACATTTTGACTCTGGTTTTGTGAACTCATGTTAGAATTCCTTTCAGCTTCACAGAGGTGTCAGTATGTGCCAGCAACACATGCGGACCAGAGTATTTTGGCTGGAAAGCCTCAGGGTTATATGTTTTTTACAGTAACCTGGTCTCCCTCCTGTATGTCCACCCAGGAGGGTGGGCTCCAGCAAGTCCTGTGTCTCCTGTCTGTCTTTAACTGTCAGTCTTAGAGGTTGCAAAACCTCATTTAGGCGTTTGATGTACTCCCATGCAGTATCAGAGACCAGGGGGAGGGGAGCTGAGATTACATACCCTTCCCCTAAGGACATGGTTATGCCTGTGATGAGCTCGAAGGATGAGACTACTATAGTGGTGTTAGGAGTTGCTCTCACAGAAAGGAGGGCCACGGGTAGTATAGCTACCCAGTTGGTTCCTCGGGATAGTAAAGCTTTTGTAATGTTCTTTTTCAGTGTTTGGTTGGCCCGTTCAACTGATCCAGAGCTTTCAGGGTGATACGAGCAATGGAATTTCTCTCTGATGCCTTGTGCAGAGCATCAGGGAGGGGTGCAGAGTCAGGCAAATGTCGAGCAAGAGGCTCTTGTCCTGTCCTGGCTTCGTTATGCCATAGCTACACAGGGCTGCGGAAAAGCCTACTGATTTGGACTGTTGTTGGCAGCAAATATGATTAAAGTTTTCCCATACAGTTCCCCTTCTTAAGGTGTCATGGAGCCTTTACTTAACTATCACATTTATTTTGGATGTGTCTGAGCTGTGATCCAACAGAAGCTCCAGGCTCTTACCTGAGACCGGACAAATGATCTTCTTGTTGGCATCCCATACTCAGCACACCAGACCAGCAACTGACAAGAAGTCATCTCCCCTAACTCCCATTTAAGAGAGGGATGATGCAGAAGCCACTGACTTCTATGTTGGGGAAGCTTGTAGTAGCCAAATTTTTGAACTAAATCTAGCATGCTGTTAGCTGGTAAAGAGGATCACTATTACTTGGAACCCCAAAATTACAGCCACGGGGTGCAGAGCCAAATTTAATATTTTTATGCCAGAGGCGAGCAATCTTAACAATGATTGATTTTTATCACTCATATTTTATATCCTTGGCCAATTTTTGCAAATACCCATTTTGGCATCGTGAGGCATAACCACAACTCTACAGCCCTCCTGTTTGGCAGTGCAACTCATTTTGCAATTAGATGTACAAGCAGCATCTGTAAAACAGTGAAATTCATTTTAAATGGTATAAGCTTCACAGCAGAATAAAAAGCATGCATCACTTTTAAACGGCTTATATTGAAGTTCAGGCACTCGAAATTCGCTTTTGAATTTTTTTAATCACTACAAAACTACAATAAGTAAATGTTTTTGTAAGTATATGCATGTAGTTATCAAGAAGACAAAACAAAGACCATATTTTTTTTGACTCTTGGCTATAGGTGCTTTAAGATCTTTCAGCATTTACAGAGTTGTTAATTTGAAACAGAATTGAACAACCTTTCCCCTCTTTGCAGGAGATATCATTAAAACAATTTAAATTAACTCAATTAAACTTTTACTCAGGCCTAGTTAGGCTTTGGTCTCTTTTCTTCCTTTTATTTTCCCCTGGGAGTTGTTTGAGCTTTTAACTGTGCTTTGAGCACCCCACCCACATGGAGGTTCGAATACTCATCACATCAGCCCTCACTGGTTTGCGTAGGGCCTGCTGAAGTTTCCAGAGGCTCCCAGGGTGGTGTCACGCGAGGCATTTTCTATAGGAAACAGTTAGCAAAGTTAAACAGCACTTTTACTTCCATTAAAGCACTTATTTCCAAAATTACCTCTTTTTCCTGTAGAGACAATACAATACGCAATGATGTTAATAACAAGACAACACAAAACATAAAACACAAAACAGTTTCTGTTGCAACAGCAGATCTATGGATTTTTTTCTTTGTGTTTTGCTGACACCACTTTCTCTAGGAATTCTCAAAGGCAAAAAAATATTTTCTACACCTAAGGGGTGGCAGATTCTTGCTTAGATGACCACTTTCTTTTATACATTTTGGTTTAGATTTTTAAAACCTTACAGATTTAAACATATATATTTGTACATACATTTTCTTTCCTTTGCACTGATTTAGTTTTTTTAAATATTTTTGTACAAATAATATTCCCTTCAGACTCAAATTTCACAGCAGCCCAAGCACCATTCTGATGGCTATCTATGGAGATTTTAGCCTACGTTATATCAGGGCATTTATCTTTAGTAAAGAGATGGAGATCTCTGGGATTCAAGGTGTAGGTGGTAATCATCTGGGTAATTTTTTTTCCAAAATAGAAGATTTGGGTCATTGGGCTTTAAATCAGGAAGGTCTTTTAATAGCCTCCCTGTTTTCTCAGTGCTGAGGGGAATGTATTTGAATATATCCTGAGATGTTCTGTTGGCTCCTTGCCCCCTCTGTTGTGTAGTAACTTGGAGGGTGCCAAGGGAGCACTGGCATTAAACTTTGGATTGTAGAGGGGGTGGGGGCACTCACTTTGGTCTTTTAGTTTCTGCTAGCATCCAATCTTGAATTCGTTTAACCAGATGTTTCCAGCTGATTTCCTTTTGATTAGCCATTATTATCTGAGCCAGAATTGGTAGAATCATCTTGCTGCTGAATGATCGCAGCAATGTGATGTGCAGGAGTTATATTTTATTTTGAGTTTTAAGGCATTGTTCTCTGCTTGGAGCTCACTTATTTTATAGTTTTAGATCCATTCTTTGGTTTATCTTCAATGTTAAAACCTTTTGGTGTTTTTCTAATTCCTAGATCCTTTACTCATATTCACAATACAATATCACAATTCCTTTTTCCAGCTTCCCTTTTGTTTGACCAGACCACCGCAACAAACTGTCCTTCACACTTGCACTTTCACTCCGTCTTTCCTCTAGCATGGCCTTTTGGACCTTCCTATGCTTTTCCTTTATAAATTCAATAATTTTCCCTCCAGTAAAGGGCATTACTGAGCCATCCCCAGTAGTGCACCCTCCTGTTGAGGACACTACTGGGGTACCCTGGGGTACACAATGTGACATTGTCACCCAGCTTCCCTGCAACACACCCTCTCTGTGCTTGCCAAAGGTGGAGTCTCTGCTTCTTGTGTGTCCTGTCCAGGGACTTCCACCAGTTAAGCACACCCTCTCTGTGCTTACCAAAATACACATAATGCTAGCAGAAACTCTTCAGTCCTCCTGTCTGTATGCCTTATGTGAGATTTGTTTTAGGAAGGTGGGGTACCAAGGCGGTATCCCAGGGAGTCTCAGATCAAGGTGCGCGCTAGAGGTGGTATATATAAAAGGTACTCACCTCTATCCTTGATTATGAGGACTCTCTGGGTTCCGATGGTACCCTTCTCACCTGCGCCAGATTGTAAGTCTGGAAAGGTCCCTCCAAGAAGGATCAGGCACTGCAGACAACACTGAAGAGGTTTATTTACAGTACCAGTACTGGGAACGCTGAACAAAACAGTAGCAGCTTCAAAATGGAAGTAGCATGGCAATTGCTTATTTACAGAGGCAGCTTGTTTACTGGTTTAAACTAGTCTTCCTAGCACTTTGGGAAAAACAAGTCTGTATATGGAAAGAGGGTCAGGGTGGTGGTGAGGGGTGGCCTTAACAGGTTAGGAAATACTAGCTTCCAAATAAGGCGAGCGAGGGGGGTTGGATAGGCGTATGTGACCTGAGGCATGCATGAAATGGAGAGTGTATGTCACAGCAGACAGCCTGCATGCTGCTTACCCAGACACTCCCTGTGCTCGTGAGGCCTGGCTTGCTTGCTTAGCCTAAGAGTTTGAAGCAAGAAATTCTAAAAAATAGACAAATGAGCAAGGGCTAGTGATTACTTGTGAGTAGAGAGGATAAAGCATGGAATGAAAGATGCTTGTCAAATAGCCTCTCTGCAGTCTCTCTTACTCCTGATGGGACTATTATGAGAGGAGTCATTGTTGTAAAAGTGTTCTCCTTAGCTGCCGATAATAGGACAAGAAGCAATGGGTTTAAATTACAGCAAAGGAAGTTCAGGTTGGAAGTTAGGGAAAAAAATCCTACATGTCAGGGTGATTAACCACCAGAATACATTGCAGAGGGAGGCTGTGGAATCTCCATCATTGGAAGTTTTTAAGAGTAGGTTAGACAAGGACCTGTCAGGGATGGTTTAATAGAGTACTTCGTCCTGCAGTGAATGCAGGAGATTGGATATGATGACCTCTCAGACTCCTTTCCAGTTTCTACGATACTGAGTGTCTATACTTGGCTTTCATAGGAGTGAGTGCCAAGCATGTATAAAGGCAGCAACAAACAAGTTGCATGATCTTGGGCAATTCATATCACCTTTCTGTCCCTTTCTTCTATGTGGTTTGTAATCAGGGGCTAATGTAGGCCGGAACAGCCCGGAATGCTGTTCCGGGGCCCACTGTTTTTAGGGGATCAGTGTCCCAGGCCCCCTAAAAATAGAAAACGATGCTAGAACACTACGTTCCAGGGCCCACCATTGAAAAATAGCACATCCCGGAATGCAGCAGTCCGTCACCATTTTCTATTTTTAGGGGCCTGAACCCTGGGCTCCTAAAAATAGTGGGCCCTGGAATGGAGTTCTGCTGCATTTCGGTGGGCATGGGAGGGGGGTGGGCTCCCCTGCGCATGCGCAGGGTGCAGTTTCCCAGCCCAATGCACTGCAGGTGGGTACCAGGGCAGCTCGGCTTGCACTGGGGGTAGGTATTGGGGGCTGGGGTGGGTTTTGGGGACAGGTGAATGGATATTGGGGGCAGTAGCTGGGGTGTGGGAGGGGGGCCCACCCAATTAGGAGGGTTCTGGGGCCCACCAAATTATACTTTAACCTCTGGTTGTAATTGTTGAAGAGACTATCTCAGTCCGTGTATACACAGTACCTGGTGCAGTGGTGCTGCAGCTTGGTTAGGGTCTCTAGGCAGTGTTGTAATATAAATAATGAATAAATCCAGGCTTGTACGGTTCCATTATGGGCAATATGTAACAAAGATAAGAATGGCAAAATATCAAGGAAAGGACACTTTGTCAAAATTTGACATAAGGGGATGGGAAACTGAAACAAAAATACAGTCACAGATGGTAAAGTCTGTTTATTAGGAAAGGATATTTATAAATGCAGCAAGGTAACAGAAGCAAAATAAGAAACAAACTAGCCTGGGCAGAGACCTCTGCATACCTCCAGGCAGTCATCTTTTGTCTCTCCAGCAGTTGTTTTTTTCAGTCCTTCTCTTTGCGCAGGTGTACAAGCAAGGGTATTGGAAGAGTGAAACTTGATTTAGTTCCTTCTGTGTTGGAGACTAAGCAGTGCCTCTGCCCCCTGATTATTTTTGGGAGCCGGGGGGAGATTGTTACCTGGCATTTCATTGAGTTGAAATAAACTGGTTTTTTTTTTTCCTCCCCTACTTTTCCTCCAACCCCCAATAAAACTATGATCTATTTTAATGATTTCTTTAATAGTTTATAGTGTGACAAGCTAGCAGGAGAGAACGAGACATGCGGCATTGATAGGTGTCATTCTGTTCTGGTAGCTTTAGGTGACAGAATGGACATAGAGATATGTAACAGTTCATGTCAACTTTCTAGATCCTTTTATGTGTAATTACACTAACTGCTAATGTATGTTAATTCTTATTTAATTTTCTGTTTTTATAGCCATTTTGCATTCACTGATGTGAATTCCATAGTTCGCTATCTGGCTAGGGTTGCCACTTCTGCAGGGCTGTATGGTACTAATCTGCTGGAACACACTGAGGTGAGAAAAGCCATTCCTACTTTTATGTATGGAGCCCTTAATGATTCAGCTGTTTTCTTTATCAGGTCCAATTACTTGAAGTGGTAAAGCTACTTTTTTAATGAAAATGGCTCTGACTACACACAACCATGCATCAGAACATGGGAGAGTTATTCATAACTGCTCCCAACAACACAGGTCTCTGATAGGGTGTACATTTTTCTTATTTTTTCAGTTTTGATAGCCACTTCTTTTCTGTATAATTTGTTTTTTTTCTAACACAGCTGTTGCAAGTGGCCCCCAGCAGAGCTACTGGATGAACTATGCACAAATAAAATCTCTTCCTGCATAGAGATCTCTCATTCTTTCCTCAACTACCACATTGTTTCTGTTTTGCCTTGTGGAGGTCTAGGCTAAAAATCATGATTTCTAGTTTCCACATTGCAGCCAGGCAGGCGGTATTCTGGTCTAAGAAATCTGGATAGACATTTGCCAAGTAGGCCTGGTTCTCTCCATGGAGTTCTGAATTCTCCAAAATTTCTTAAAATTTAAACCTTGAGATGACCCCAAAGTTTCATAATCTGAAGGGATTCTTGTTAGTTACCTTTGTTCATTTATAGGAACAAAATGAAATTATTAAAGTTATCAGGACTTGATATAATGAAGAATAACTCTAGAATAATCATAAATTGAATGTTAAACCAGGTGCCTGAGATTGATAGTGATAATGCAATTATTTTGATTGAGTTTAGTAGAGGGTAATGAGGGGCTTGATAAATGTGGCCACCCTACAATGTTCTTTTACGGTACTGGAGATAAGTCTTCAACCCTGGTAATTTTTGCCCACTTTTTAACATAAGAGAAAAGTGCTGGTTCATTATGTTGCTTGTGACTTTCTAATGGTTTATAGCTCTTTGTGGTTAACTAAATTAACTTTCTAACCCAAATTACGTCATCAGTCAAGAATATTTATTTTACTTGCAAGACTTAAATTTTCAAAATACAATTGCAAGGTCTGTAACTTTGATAAATTGTTTTTAATTCCCAACTATCGGGTTTTTCAAAAGTAAAACTGGGCTTTGTGGAATGTTAAGACAGTAGTATCCGTGGTGAGAATATTTTAGAACATAACTTTGTGAGAGAGTTTAATTTTATAGTCCTGTGACGTCTGTGCCTGCCACGTCGGTTTGACTATTGGAAGAATTCCTAGAGCACTGTACAGAACTGCTACATATGAAATGGATTTAGGAGAATTAAGAGAGACACTGCAACTTGGGTATCAAGCTTGTATGCTAAGAACCAGATCCTCAGCTGGTGTAAGTATTCATTACTTCGTTGAAGTCAGTGGAGTTGTGTCCATTTACACCAACTGAGGATATGGTCCTTACTACTTGAAAATACATATATAATGTTTAAAATGTGGAGAGCTTTATTTCCTTTGCAGAGTAAACTTTGGTTTTTGAGTGTTGGGGTGGAGATAGAGGAGGCTGAGGAATACAGTGGTGGGGGGGGGAAGTGAAAAATGTAGAGAGTGATGCATGATGTCACTGAACTAGTGTATAGAGCAGGGGTCTCAAACTCAAATCACCACGAGGGCTGCATGAGGATTAGTATGTTAGCCCGAGGACTCCACCACTGAAACCTTTTCATATAATGATATTGTAAATATCTGTAACAATCATGTCATTGTGTGTCGCAGGAAATAGCTTTAGGGGCCGTGTGTTTGAGACCCATGATGTAGAGTCAGGAAGAATGGATGGAATCAAATAGAACAGGAATTCTGTCCTTTTACTTAACATAATAATTAGATTCACCAGTTTCATTACATAAACAGAGATGGCCTAATTTACCAATCCTCAGAAGCTACTCTTCCTGTTGGGCAGAATCCTTTAGCCCCACCACCCAGGTGCAGGGCCGAAGCTCAGAGCTCTCTACTCCACTGTGGCAGCTGGATAATGGAGGGTGCATAGATGGTTCTGCAAGCCACATTTTAACTGCAAAGTAGCCACATGCTACTTACGAGACAAAGTTTAGCCACCCCTGGTATATACAGTACTGAGAATTTTGAATTCTCCATATGAATCTTAAGTATCAGTAGTCATTGAAGAAATTTATTAAAAATAGCTCTTTTAAGGACTGTGCATTCAAAAGCACATAGTCACATCCATGAAAGTCATGTCCTGTTCTATACCTAGGAAAATCTGACTGTTAGATAAGAGTGGCCAAATTTTATCCATTATGCTTGTATCAATTTGAATTAACTCCACTGTAATCAGTGGAGTTAGACCAGTCTAAATCCAGTCCAAGAGCAGACATTAAGCATGTAATTCACTTTTCTGTAAACTGTGTATGTATGTATTAGTAAAATTGTGAACAATCCCTGAATGAGTATTTAGTCTTCTATATAGACATTAAGAGAAGCTGTCAGAGTGGTTAAGTACTGGAACAAATTGCTTAGGGAAACTGTGGAATCTTCCACTTTAAAGGTTTTTAAGAATAGGCCAGGCAACACCTGTCAGGAATGATCCAGATATTGAGTGCCAGGTACTGCGGGGACTAGATAGCCTCTCAAGATCTCTGTCAATCCTTCACTTCTGAGATTCTGTATTCAGAGCCACATATTTAGTAATACTATCTACTTTCTCATGAATGATAGACTTGGATGTGGTTTTTGACCAGAAAGAATTTCTATAACTTTATAAAGTTCTTTTGTATTAAATATGTTGACTTTGCTCCTTTTAAAATTAGATTGACCACTGGCTGGAATTTAGCACAACAAAATTATCCACATGTGCCCTGTTCACTTCAGCACTCCTTGAGCTCAATCACTGTCTGTCTCTAAGGACCTACTTGGTTGGAAACTCCCTGAGTTTAGCAGATGTGTGTGTCTGGGCAGCATTAAAAGGTATTGTTACATAATTATACAGTTGTTCTACCTGGTTTGCAAATGTGATCATAGTGTTAAAATCTGTTCATTTTTAATATCTAGTTTCTGTAAAGTATTTTTAAGAGGGAGAGTTTTTTAGGAGTAAGATCTGGAAATCGTAAGGGTTGGTCTTTTGATAACTAATGTTTAAGAAATATAAAATATAATTTATAATTGAGTGTCTTCAGCCTTTCTATTAAAATATCAGTTTTTCATGGATTTGTTTCTTAGATGTAAAAATATACTCTGGGCTATAATTTTTCCTGGTGACTTTAACCAGGGGCTAAACATTTCTGTGCAAGAATTTAACTGCTTTTTTTTTATTGGAAAGAGAAATCTAATTTTGCTTGCTTTGAGCTGTTAAAAGAAGCATAAATGTAGCTTTGCAAGCTTAATTGCATATTGTGAAATAAGCCATAGATGAGACTGCTTTTTTTTTTTAATTGAAAGAATGCAGTAACTGGAAATTATAAGACAGGTTTCTAGACTTGACATGTCACAACTGAGAGATATGTAGACTTTGGCATGAATACAAACCATTTAAATTTAAAAAACAAATCTAATTTATGTGATAGTCTAATATCTTGCAGTATCTTTTTAAAGCTGCATCTCCTTGGCCCAACGTTTGAAACTAACATTTTTTCTTTTAATTTTTCCTTTTCATAAAGATCAAAAATGCCCTCAGTTGCAAAGATGAGAGCTGTCTCTCAAGTCAGAACACAAATAGATTGAGTTAAACAACTTTCAAAAAAGTAAATAAACTGATTAACTATAGCAGCATTGCTAATATGTTTAAACAATGTCAATATTATTAAACCTAGTTCCCAAATTTAATATTCCTTTCACTGCCTAACACTGGCATCCAGCTGGAGAGTGGAATCTTCTGGGGGTTTTTTGGTCCTTTTTGTTTTTTGTTTTTTAGTTTTTACCATTTAACATTCTTAAACTGTACTGTGCAAGGATGAGTGTCCATATCACCAATGGCTTCCTTTTTGCTAATCATTTCTAATATGGGGTGGGTGATACGTAGGGTCATATCCTTTTTTCTTTTGGAGACACTAGGAAAGACTGCAGCATCTTCTAATGTAAGCACATTGTTTTCTCCCAATTTCTCTCTGGTAAAGAAATAACTTTTTCTTTCCACCCACCACTGGCTGAGATATGAAAATGGTACAGTTTATTTTTAATCCACATTAATTTTTAAAGTGAATAGTTCTGGAAGTCTAGCTTTTTTCTAGGGTTACATTTTTAAAAACAATTTGTTTCCCAACAGGTAGTGGTTTATGGCAAGAACAGTTGCAGCAAAACAAGACTCCAGTCCATGCAAAGCGTTGGTTTGACTTTCTTGAGGCCCAGTGCGCATTTCAGTCGGTGGGTGCCAAGTGGGCTGCAGCTGCACCAAAGACCAAAATGGTAAGGTTTGTTCTGATTATATGATGAAGGCGCTGTGTGTGTGTGTGTGTGTGTGTGTGTGTGTGTGTGTGAAAGCATACTAAAGTAAAAGTTGGATTTTTCTTCTTCTTTGTCAGAAGTTATAGTACAGGAAACTGGTTGTACTGTAAACCAAAGATTTTTAAAAATCCTTATGGAACAGTAATCCAAATAATTGCATCCACGAACTTTTATGGATTTTATTATGTGTCAGCTCTGGAAAAGTAACTGTGCAAAAATGACACCTATTACTCAAAGGTGCTCCTTTCTTTTTGTATTTAAATTTCAGTCTTTCTTTAGTAACACATGTTTTTACAGCTTACATCAGTACCATATAGCCAAGTGTGGTAAAAATGAAATAAGCATCAACAGAGTTGCTAACCAAGTTCCATTTGAAGGCAGTGGGAATCCACAGATAAGGACAGAACTTGGCTTGCAGAAATTTTCTTACCCGTGGTGAGGGGCAGAAACAAAACTCATCTGGGTTTTCCAATAACAGGTCAAATTTGCAGGTCTCATCTTTAACTTTGAAATTGAGCTAGTGTGATATGAAAGTTTGAGGATAGACTTGGGGGTCCTCACAGTGCCATTCTAAGTCTTCCTTCAGAGTAGAAGCTTGTTTGTATCTCTTGTACAACTTACATAAGATAGTTAGTGATGTCCTTGTCCTTTTTTTAAGGCAACAGAAAAGAAACAAGATGTTGGAAAATTTGTTGAACTACCAGGTGCAGAGATGGGAAAGGTCATTGTTCGGTTTCCTCCTGAGGCCAGTGGGTAAGATGACCAGTTTTAAGACTGATTTGTTTTTATCGCTGTCCTTCCAAAACCTGTAAGATGAGAGAGATCATGTTTTATCTTGGAAGTAGTTAGAGTAGTGTGTGTAGGGACCCAGGGTAATTTGAGTGGCTTGACAATAGTCCAAATTAAAATCCCAATTTTAATAATAAATAAAAAATTAAATATAAAATCACCACTTAAACAGAAACACACTCCATCAACACCTAATTCTGCAAAAATGCTCCCAGTTAAAGGCCAGTAACTCCCTGGCAAAGCCCTTAAAAAAAAAAAAAAAAAAAAAAAAAAAAGCCGTTCCTGTGTACAGCATTCTAAACAGCTGCTCGACTTTCCAAGTTTAACATATTAGATTATAATTAATTTTATACTTATAGATATATTAGTTTATATAAAAACTTTAATCTACAAATCAAGCATACCATATCTCACTAATATTCATACTAATCACTAGCATCCAATATCAACAGTGTGTAGAGGTTGGGTTGAGTCTCTTGTTTTGCTAATGATGATCACATGTATAGTTGCTTTATTCAGGGATGAACAGTGTATTAGAGTAGATTTTTCATAGCAAAAGAGAATTTTCAGTCAGTAGAAATGTTTTGTAAAGTGTTTTCATTAGCAAAGGCAGACAGTTAACACAGCTGTCCTTTACTTAGGGTATATCCACACACAGTCTTTAAATCAAAGTAATGCAGATTATTTTGATTTAAATAATTGCAGGTCCACACTACATTTCCTTATATCAAGATAAGGAGCTCCCATGTCTCGCAATAAGGAAAGTCATTTTGATATTAAAAAAACCTAGTGTTATATCAAAATGATGGTAAATTGAAACTCTTATTTCAAAATAATGCTCTGTAGCTGTGTTGTTTTGATTTAACTGTTATTTCGATGTAACATTTCCCTTCTCCTTCCCAGAGTGCTTTCCTCTTCTATATTATTGGGTGGGGAGATGACCCTTCTTGGGGGCCATGTTGTCACACCTCCCATGATGCCCCTCTCCTAAATTGGACTAGCAAGTCCTGTCCATGGACATGCTAGTTCAATTTGAATTTCTAATAGGGACCTCTTAAATCGATTTAACTTAAATCGATTTATCTGCCTAAGTGTTGACATAGCGCAAAAGTCCCATCACCAATGCATGAAAATGTCATTTTTCTAGCTACTTTCAGTGTTCTGTTTCCTCTCTGGAGGATTTAATAATTGCTATTTAATGCATTTCTTCTGTAGGCTGGTTGGCCCAACTTTTTGTGACTTGTTTCAGTCTTTGCAGCACTGTTTCTTATTCTATTAATCAGATATAAATTATATTGTTTGAGAATATATTGCATACACCTAACTTTTACGAAGGATGTGGATGAGAGAACTACAGAACAAAATAGTGTAGCTTTTACAATCTGTGAGGTATTCTAAGGCGAAGAGATGCCCACATGTTTAAGCTTCTGGAAAAAAAGAATAATTTGTAGAAGCAAGTTTGTACACTTCTGTGGGTTTGAGTTTATCCAGATTCTGAAAGGATGTCTCTGCTACCCTATGATGGAATTAACTAACCTATCTGAATTCCACAAGGTTCAGCCAGCTACTCAGGCCTCGTGTAAGTTACTGGCAAAATTTGATGGCAGTCATGGGAGTTATGCAGGCTATACCGAGAAGCTTGTGTAACTTCCATTGACTTCATATCTTCCACTTTAGTGCGCTGTCTCCACTGCACCAGTGGGAAATGCATACCTGTTGATGCAGCACTGTCTGTTTTGGTGAGACGGTTTTAAATCGATTTCTGGATGCATTAAGTGAATGTTCACTTGCACTTAATTGATTCAGACAAATTGTTCTGAGGGTGGTGAATTTGCTACTGTTGGTGTAGACATACCCGCAGTGCAAGCATTTCCAAATGGGCTGGCATGGGTGGGTGTGTTTTAAATAAAGTAGCTTTTGGTGTTTGATTTGTTTTAAAGTTAAAACTGTTCTCCTTGTTCTCTCTCCCTACTTAAATACTGTACCTTTTCTATAAAAGAAATGGAAATGAATCAGTTGTTTCATTAATCTTCTTTTCTGAAATGTCATGTTTTAGGTACTTACATATTGGTCATGCAAAAGCTGCTCTTCTAAATCAGCACTATCAGGTTAACTTTAAAGGAAAGCTTATCATGAGGTTTGATGACACAAATCCTGAAAAAGAAAAAGAAGACTTTGAAAAGGTACACTATGAACAACGAGGGCCAGTCATTGGAGAAATCAGTTTAAAAACTAGAACAATAGAAAAGCCTGCTCTGTAGGGCTGTAATGCTTAAACTTCACACGAAAATTCTTTGAATACTTTCCATATGTGCCTCAAAAATCAACAGTTTTTATTCAGTAACCTGATTTTATTACTTTTCTTTTTGCTCCTCCCATAGTATTTAGTGTCTTCATCTATTGCATAAATCTCCATGTGTATCTGTTGACATTAAGTTTACAAAATCTGTTATGTTACCTAATCTCATTACAAATTGCAAGGTTGGTATACAACTGGTTTTGTAATCTTAAACACAGTTTGCTTCATTGATAATAACTTGAACGTAACAAAACTCCAAAGCCCATTCTGGGAAACATGAAATTGCCTAGGTGTGCAATATTATACAAGTAGTTTTTAAATCGTACTAAAGGGTTAGCCATGTTAGCCTGTATGCAGCAAAACAATGAGTCCTGTCATCGGATGCAAGTGGGTTGGAGCCCACAAAAGCTCATGCCTGAAGAAATCTGTTAGTCTGTCAGGTGCCACAGGACTCCCATTGTTTAAATCTTACTGTATTCTTGCTGCAACTCTAACCATGTGTCACATCCATGAGGTGGAAGAAAGGAAGGCATCTGTTTTGCCTCCTGCCACTTCCAGTCTCAGAATAGATCACCCTAGAGGAGACTTTTGAGGTTTGCACCATTATCACTCTAACTGGCAGCAAGTTGTATGTTTTTTGTCTCCCTTTCTTGTCCTGCCTTGCCCTGCAAGAATTGATCTCAATATTCTGCCCTGCAGCAATTGCCACCTATGCATTCTTTGGTAACTGCGATTTAACAATTAATGGATCTAGTTCATTTTCACGTGTGTCATTGTTTGTTAATGCTGGTTACTCCTGCCTTCTAGAAGACGAAGAAACTTGGCATGATGGGGGTAGATTAGAAGCTGCTTTGCATTTATGAATATTACAGTATAGCTCTTTTCAGGTTATCCTGGAAGATGTTGCGATGCTGCACATCAAACCAGATCAATTTACATATACCTCAGATCATTTTGAAACTATAATGAAATATGCGGAGAAGCTTATTCAAGAAGGGAAAGCATATGTGGATGATACTCCTGCAGAACAAATGAAAATGGAACGTGAGCAAAGAATAGAATCCAAACACAGAAATAACTGTAAGATCCTTTATGGCTTTTCTCATGGCACTGGTATCTCCCCCCCCCCCCCATGGATTATAATTTTATTTCCTTCTGTTGTTAATCATCCCGCCTATCTTTAGTTTTAATTGTATACCAGAAATACTTAAGTTAGTAGGAGCACTGAAGTCCTCCGTGCGGAGGCCTTTAAAACTAAAAGGCACAAGTTTGTCGTTACAGAGATATAATAGACGTTGTGTGTATGTTCACAACTTGAAAGTGCTGTGCAATGTAATTTGCACAGCTAGGTGTGTGAGGAATGCTGGGCTGTTTTCTACTAGACCTTAAAAACATAAACAGAAACTTTTTGATAATGCTAGTAGCAAAGTAGAGTTCTATCTAGGTATTAGAACCTGGTCAGATACACCTTAGGTATCTTAAAATTTTAAATCCTTTGTTTCATAGCTGTTGAGAAGAATCTACAAATGTGGGAAGAAATGAAAAAGGGAACAGAATATGGACAGACGTGTTGTCTACGGGCAAAAATAGATATGAATAGTAACAATGGTTGTATGAGGGACCCAACTCTTTATCGTTGCAAAACTCAACCACATCCACGCACTGCAAGTAACTATAAGTATGTGCACTTTCTATTAATGTTAACCTTGGTATGCTTTACTACTTTTCAGCAGATTTTTTTTTTTTAAACTACCTGGATCTTGGTTGCATTTTCTTGGTTTTGTTTTTTAAATCATGCTTATTGGTATAAGGAGTCACAGAATGTCAGTGTTTTAAAATGTTTTAGCTTTTTGTTTTTGTTTTTGGGTTGGGTTTGTTTTTTGTTTTTTGTTTTTTTTTTTTCATATTGAGGGAGTGTATGATACTGAATTATTTGATAGTTTTGCCGCTGCTTTTAAAATGTCAGTATGCTTGTTTGGGCAGTTTAATGGATGAACTCTGTATTACATATGCTGTTTTAATTGATTCTTGCCAGAATTTGAGTGATAATTTTAAGGATTTTCACATAATTATACAAATATGAGGTACTATTTAGTTTTATGGATATTATTTTCAAATGCAGGTAAACTGTGTATATTCCTCACCTCTATTATTATTTTTTCTTTTGTTTTAGTATTTATCCTACATATGACTTTGCCTGCCCCATTGTTGACAGTATTGAAGGTGTCACACATGCATTAAGAACAACAGAATATCATGACAGAGATGAGCAGTTCTATTGGATCATTGAAGCCTTGGGCATAAGGAAGCCGTACATCTGGGAGTACAGCCGCCTAAACCTCAACAACACTGTGCTATCTAAAAGAAAGCTCACTTGGTTCGTCAATGAAGGGCTGGTAGATGGATGGTATGTTGATGCAATTCTGCTATAGCAGCAGTTATGTGTAATCACTCAGATATGCTATTCGTAAGAGAAATCATAGAATGCATCCATCCACTCTTCTTTGGATAAAGTAGTACTGTTTCCACCTACTTCTTGCAAGTTCTCATCTCTGGGTTTCCTTGATATTTAAATGCTAAGTGTCTGATATATGCCTACAGTCAATTTCATCTTTTAGTCTTCTATGAAGTAAGCCAAATTTGGAGAATGCAGGGGGAAATTATCTTGAGATTCACAAGTTAATTATGCTTGTGTTTTTAGAACAAGACGTTTTCTTCCTGTTTTTCCAGATGTGCTAGTATTGCTATGCTTTGCTTCAGTGTCTTTTGCTAAACAAATGGGGAAACTGCTTTGTATTCCTGTAAAGCACTTTTGTCACAATTTTTAAAAAATGGGTGCCTAAAGTTAGGCTTCTTAATAGAGACTCAGTGGTGTGTCACTGAGTGACTGTTGAGTACCTTTGACTTAAGTGGGAGTTGCTGAGTTTTTCAAATTGGGTTATTTTAGAGAAGAGTCAAACAAGACAGAGGGACCTAATAAATGCATAATGAATGGTATAAAGATGATAGATTGGGAGCTCCTTCTTCCTCCTGTTCTCCTTAAAAGTACTGGGGAACATTCAGTGGAATTGAAAGGGAGCAAAAACTCAAAAGTGTTGAAAGAGAGGATTAGTTATATAGATAATGAATATATTTAAATAAAAGGAAACAATTTTAAAAAATAATTAGCTTTGAAAGGAATTAGTCCTCCAATTTAAACTGGGCATAACCTGTTAAGAGGTAACTTTCCTCTAATGATGAGGGAGGAAATCTTTTCTTGGCCAGGGGAATGGGGGGTGGGTGGGTGAGGTTATCCCCTAACTGCTTCCTGTAGGGTTCTGTCATCCAAAGCATCTGGTGCTATCCACTGTTGGAGACTGGAGAGTGGATTACATAGACATTGGTTTGCTGCTGGAATATGGTAGTTTCTATATTTGTGTTAACTTAAGGATAAAAAGTGATATAGAAGTGCAAAATATGAATGAACAAATTATTAGTCCTTTACGACTAGTTGGGTTGTTTCAATTGTTTCTGGTGTCCTTCCAAGCCCAGCATTGTTGAAACTGATGTTCTTCATTTTAGGAAAGTGGGTGACAACAATAAACAGATCTTAAATTGGGAGTTCAGGTTAGATTGGTGCTGAACTGCTCAAGGGAGCTTGGTGAGGTGTATCAGAATGCCTAATGAGGATTGTTTTAAATCTAAACTTTGACTATTTCATTCTTCATGTAAAAGAAAGGAGGAGGGGTTGAGTCTCAGGTTTGCACAATTCCTTATGATTTAGATTCATTTTTGATGTCGTAAGTGGATGACATTTAGGAGATACTATTTTTCTCCCCACCCCATCAAGGAAGAGCCAAGCCCAAGAAGTTTAATAGGGTCTGTGGACATATTTAAGTTACATCGAGAAAAAGCCAAGCACAAAAAAAGCTCAGTGGAGCTTACAAGGAGCTCAAAGAGAGCATTTACACACAATATACTATGGGCAGTCTCTCATTTTGGCCACTCACATCAGCAGAACTTATTTTGTGGATGGTACTTGGAGTACTACCACCTTATTCCTCCTTACTTGAAACTTAAATAAGATACACGAAGAAACCTGGATGTTCCAAACTTTGGCATAGGAGGTGCAAAGAGTGGCTTTAAAGCAAAAGTGAAGGAGGAACAGGATGATATGTTCTTCCCAGTAGATAGTACCAACTAGTGATGAGGATATCTAACTGATACCTTTTCAGTTCTTGGCAGATGCACCTAAGGCTGAATGGCTGTGGAAAAGAACTACTGTCACTAAGAGACATTTTGTGTCCCAAGTTACTGTTCAGAAATATTGGCAGGCAGTATGCGGAAGCTTGTATGACAACTGCACATAGGTAGCCCAGGAGATTAACTTCTCTGTCAAGCTAGCCCCTTTTACCTAGCGCTAAATTCACACAAGCAGATAATACAAAAGTTTATTTTCTTGAAACTGTGTTTTACACAGATTAAAAAGTTCAGTACTTTTTATCTTCTGTTAATAAGCAAAATTTAGAGCATGACAGTAGATAATGAAGGAACCTTTCAGCTTTATTCTCCTTTTGCCAGGGATGATCCAAGATTTCCTACAGTACGTGGAGTTCTGAGAAGAGGCATGACTGTTGAAGGATTAAAACAGTTTATTGCTGCACAGGTGAGTATCTTTCTCCTTCATCTCTGATTCTTTAGTAGCATGGTAAACGTGGAAACTAAGTATGGTCAGCTTTCAGTTAAAGCACCTATGCCACTCTGCCAATAACTTCTTTGAAGGCTGATTCCTGTCATGGCATAGGTCCTCATAAAGGTAAGCAAGATGCGTATGAGCAGCTCCTTGGTAAAGTTGTATGGGTCTGCAAGATTTTCTGCCTGCAGTTTGTTGAACTTCCGTTGGCATCAGTTGAGATGGTGACGCTGGACCCTGAATGTGTTGGGTTTTTTGGGGTGTTTTTTTTTTTTTTTTTTTAATATGATGAGGATTGAGCTGAAAAATACATTGGTGCTTTTGGTAAACATGAAAAATACTGAACATTAATGTTGTGGTTAGAGGATTCTACGTACAATGAAAATAGTATTCAGGATTATTTGTTTGTTAATCTTGCCTTCCAGGGCTCCTCCCGATCTGTTGTGAACATGGAATGGGATAAAATTTGGTCATTTAACAAAAAGGTATGTGCTTGCATCAGCTTGATGCCGTTTTTCCTTGGTATTGTCTTCCCTGGGTTATGCAGTGAATCCACTATTTACTTGAGTGCTCATCATATAGAATAGCAACTTTTTTTTTAGTATATTGCACCATCTAGCACATTTTCAGGAAAATGGAATGTCTCCTCTTTCTAACATGAGCTAGGTCTAATTTTATTGACTTGCCAAACCACTATTGAGGTTTTATTTTTTTTACTTAGAACTGTATGGAAAGGTAACGGCAGTTGTTGTGAATCTGATATGAAAACTCTGCATTTCATTTTTCTGCTTCCAAGCTGCGAGCTATCTGTAAGAAGGTATTACTTAACGCTTCTTTTGCCTTAGCAGACAGCTTATAGTACCATAAGCATACACAGCATTAACCAGTGGTTCCCAACACTCTCTGCCGTGGCACACCTTGCTACCTTTAATTTGAGGCACAGCACTATATAGTTTCCAAATGAACCTATGCTTATTCATGACCCACTGAGCCAATCCAGAGCTCTTTGAGTAGTTTTTCAAAAAATTTTGTGGCACACCTGCATCAGACTTGATGGCACACCTGTGTACTGTGGCACACTGGTTGGGAAACACTGGCATAAACCATTGTTTTGCAGCTTCATAACACAATCGTTTGCTTACATAAGAAGAGCTGCACAAATCCATTTAAAATGCATTATTCCTGTTTTTAAGATACTGCTCAGTTCTGTTTTGACCTATTTGTTGAAGTAAACGAAAATCTTATTCAGTCAATTCATGATGGCTAATTTTCCTTTCTGGAATGAAAGGGCAGGGCTTTTGTGTACTTCCTGTGCCTGATTATATATCAGAGAGCCCTATTTGATGTTCCTTAACTGAGTGTCAAATAAGGAATACTGCATCTTCATATGGTTAATTGCTTCTTGGCAGCGAATGCTTGGACACTATAATAAGGCGAAACATTAGAATGCTGTCTGTATAATTTGTATGAATGTGTGTGAATGCCTGTAACTCTCTTGCATTGGGATTCCTGCTTGCTTTTGCTGAGGCATTAACCAGGTTGTTCATTTAAGTTGTATTTGTTTGTCTGGCATGTCTTAAATTCCTTTCTACCTTTTTGTATTTAGTGTATAAAGGATTATCAATTGGTTCTTTCTGTTGCTGCATAAATACTCACACATGACTTTTGAGTAGTGGATTAAAAAAGTGGGGCGGGCAGTTAATATATTTGAAACTGTTCCTTGAAACTCTTACGCCTTGGGTAGCACCATATTTATCAGCCAAACTTTGTCACCCTATATCTGTCATTGCACTGGAGTCAATAATAAAGATGAGGGCAAAAGTTTGTTCCTATCCATTTCACACTCTGAGGTGAAAGATCTGTACATGCAATGAGGTCTTATTAAGCTGTTGTGTTATAGAAATGGTCACCTGGGGAAGTTTTTTGTACTGAAGTGTTAAAACAAAGGATATGATAATTGCAATGAAATTATAATTTTACAATCAAGATTATATATTTTAGTTATTAGATCCTACAAGAGCATATAAGGCACCTGGATGTTGAGGTACCTTAACAAGGCATTTGTCTATTGTGTCTGGTCTGAAATACCTTAGGGGCATAGCTTCAGCATTTACTAACTCACAGGTTAAATGAGTGACTTCAGAATCCGGAGTGCATTCCCACCTACTAGTACTGAGCAGTTTTGGGGTATGAAATAGATTTTTGACAACCCATTTACTTGTAAAACTTGCTTTTTAGTTATGCATTCCTGTTGCAGCAAAAGGATAAAAATAATATATTTACTTACATTCATTCAACCTGGGACCAAGCTCCCTGTCTGTCTGCTGCTGTTTCCTATTAGCTCTCCACTGCCCTTTGTCTGTAGTCTACTGTTCTAATCACCTCCAAACGTTTTATGAAAGTAAGTCATAAGAGGCTCAAGAGGCTCTGTGAAAGGTGGTGCTGGGTGAGAAAGGAATAAACTTTATATGGGGAGAGGCTGTGGTAGATAATTCAGCAAGATGATGTTGAGGTGAGGAACTCATCAATTTAATACTATGGTATTGCCTTATTATAGTGATCTAATGCTGCTGTATTAAAATTGTTCCTTAATGTTATAGACCCAGCTGTACTCATTTTACAGGCAAAGCAGTGTCTGAGCTTAATAAAATTTTGTTTGTCAGAAACATAGGATATGGATCTGTTATCAAAAATTTGGCAGCCAACATGATGTTTTAAAATTGAGTTATCCAGAAAGAAAATGGTTCTGCAGGCAGGATAGTACGGTTCCATGCAGAGTAAAACCACACCAATGTAGCTCTTACTGTCTTCTTTCCTAGTACAGCATTGATTTTAAAATCTGATTTACTTCTAGTATATAGTACCAGATTTACAGCTTCTGTTTACCATCAACAACTTTGCCTATTTAAATATAGACTTTCATGGAAGGTATGAAAAATTGCTGAAGGATTGCTCACTTTTAACTATATTTTCTTGTTTGTGTTCTTGTTTATATCTTCTGATTAAAGTAACATTAAAGGAAAAGAAATGCAGTAACATAAAGAATACCATTTAATAGTCCTGTATTTTCACTTTTTTCATGTGATCTTTTGCTCTGTCACTGTTGAATAGTTATGATTATCTTGTTTGTATTTCCTGTAGGTCATAGACCCTGTGGCACCTCGGTATACTGCTTTACTGAAGGATGAAGTGATTACTGTGAACATTCCTGAAGCCCTTGAGGAGATGAAACAAGTGGCCAAACATCCCAAGGTTGTGAACATATTTGTCATCTTTTAATGCATTGATCATTGAAACTGGCGCTAGTTATAGGGGTAGCACAATCAGCTGGGACCCAGGAGAGAGTGTCTAATGTTAAAAAACTAGCACACAAAGTAGGAGATGAAGGCAGGAAATTCGACATGTCTGTGCTTTTCATATAAGGCTAGAGAGGACCACTGTGACCTAATTTGGCCTCCTGTATAATGAGGCTGTGGGACTTTCTGAATTAACTTCTGTTTTGAGTTAGATCACATCTCCCAGAAAAACATCTGTCTTTATTAAAAATTTGCTAGTGGTGTCTGTCAGGGGATGATCTAGATTCCTAAACTTGTTTTGCTTATAAATAGAGGTGGAGCCAGCTCTCAGGAGAACAGAAATTGTGCACTATCACATTTCACCTTTTCATTACTTCTGTCTATGCAGATCGCATGTCTTGGAAAAGGAATGAGTAAAACTCTTTTTTTGTTGACAGTATATTGTTAAATCCAAACACTTTCCAATCATGACAGGCCCCGAAACAAAGAGGTTATCTTAAAACTCTTTGTTTTGTTGGTGTTTTTAAGACTATATTGCACTCTAGGAGGAGTTGTCTGTCTTCTGATATATGAGAATGTATAGGGATCACATTATAAAGCTTTTTCTCTGCAACCCCCGGAAGTTAGAAACACACCTTTTAATGAGAAAAGCCAGAATTCTCCTTAAATCACATGACTCTGGGAGCTAGGGATTTAAGAAAAGCATGAAATACCATGACTTTGGATAAAAATGGCAACACTGCATAACTCAGAGGCACCCCTCCTTTTGTCCCTATGGGGAATATTTTCCCTGTTTTAATTATGATGATCCTCTAAGTATGTGATGTGTTGTAATGCTTTTCCCATATACAATCCTGTGAGCTGTATATCAGGATTCAGCTCTTTGAGTTAAGCCAGTCAACTTGTATGATAACAAACTATTAATTTTTCTTAATACACAGAATGCTGATGTTGGCTTGAAGCCTGTCTGGTACAGCTCAAAAGTGCTGATTGAAGGTGCAGATGCAGAGACTTTGACCGAGGGAGAGACTGTTACATTCATAAATTGGGGCAACATTATCATCACTAAAATATACAGGTAACATGCGTAAGGTTAGCATTAGAGGTTTCTGCATCTGAGGTGTTCATTGTCAGTGACTGGTTTCTTGCATCTTGAGATGTAAGACAGCAGGGATAATCATTTTTAAATGGATCACAAAGCTACCCGCGCAATATATACACTTTCAGATCTGAAATTGCCGGTGAATCCAGATACAGTAGAACCTCAATGATTCAAACACCCGAGTTACAAACTGATTGGGCACCTGAGTGCCATGGGGAACTTGAAGTAAGCAATCAGGCAGTTGGTGGTGGGCGGAAGGGCACATGAAAGCAGATTACTATACTCTGCCTGCATTTTGTCTTAAAGGTTGGCATGCAGAACAGCAGCACCCTGTGGTCTGTGCTATTTCCTGTAAGCCAAGGGTGCTATTTCACTCCATCCCACTTGGAGAAGGGAAGTTTATTTTCACCACCACCTCCTGTCTGAAGGGGAGCAAGCGTGCAAGTTCAGTTGGAGCTGGGAAAGAAGCTGTAAAAGGGAGCTGCTGCTGTTGCACTCAGAACCTGGCCTAGAGCTGGAGAGGGAAACAGAATCCAAGGCTCAAAGCTGCTGCCTGCATAGAGGACTTTTAAAGGGCCACAGCTCATGCACCAATGCAGTTGTGGCTTTTCCTGCGACTGCACTCCTGAATCCTGCCAGCACCTCCCTGAGATTTGCCAGGGGCTGGAGAGAGAGGGCTGCTAGCCCATGGTCAGTACAGCCTGCTGCCTCTGGAGCATGGCAAGCAGTGCACAGAGCAGAGTTAGTCCTGAGAAGAGGTGGCTGAGGGCTGGGGCTTGTAGTGCCAAGGGTGCAGGGCAGCTGCCCCTTCCCCACCACCTCACGTTCAGCCCAAGGGCAAGACCAGAATAGGGCAGGGAGCTCCTTGCAAACCAGGCAGTGCTGCCAGGTCCCACTTTTGCAGAGATCTTTCCCAGGCCTCAGCTTGAAAAAACTGACTTCAGGGTACTGTACTATAGTGTTGTTTTTTTTGTTTTTTTTTGTTCAGAGTTACGAATAGCCTCCATTCCTGAGGTGTTTGTATATTTGAGGTTCTACTGCATTACATGCAAGTTCTTCTTCTATTCAGTGTGAAATTTTTTTACAATAAACCAACACCCCTTTGTAATACAGCTTGGCAATCTGTTCTGGGACTAGTATTATAAGAACTCTCATCCTAAAAGTAAACATGCAGTCTTGCCAATTGAAAAACAAAATCTGTTTGGCAGTTTAAAATATAAAGTTGCAAAAAACTTTAAATTAAAATGTGATGGAACTGTAACATCAGAATGGTTGTGCTGTGAGCTTAGAAAGATGGAAGGCTTATGGAAATGTGTAAGGCTTTTTTCTGTGCCTTGTGCAACATTTTGCTGTTAATTTATTAAAAATAAAAACAATGGAAATGCTTCAGATGTACCTGCTGTGATGATTTTTCAAAAACTTTGAATATTCCTCCATATAACCTCCTGATGATCCATAGTATATGGAAGTGTAAAAAGTGTCCGGAGACTGTTTTTCCTAGTATAGCGGAAGTTTTGGTATATCTTCATTGGAAAGTACTGATCCACAAGTTAATTCATTTATGCTTTTCATGTAAATTCTAATCCAATACAAAACATTTACATGGAATAAAAGGGAAATGGTGGATGGGGAACAGATTAGCCTTTATAACATGGCCTATAGTGATAGTAATGGAATGCTGTTTTCCAAATCATTCATGTGATTCTCAGCTTTTTTTAATCGAGAGCCCTTTACTGTGACTATGCAGACCGATACCTAATAATGAGATTTCCCTCTCCCTTTTCCTCTAAAAGTAAATGACATTTTAAAAGTAAGTTGAAATACGTAATAATTTTAAATGAAGCAGTCATATACCTGACCACTAATAGGGTTTTTTAAAACAAAAAGATCCTGGTCAAGGATCTCTCTTTAATATCTGTCCCTGGAGTAAGAATTGGAGAGTTCTGATGGCTAGTGAGTGAACTCCACACTAGAAAAGATCTTCCTTCCAGTTCATGCACAGTACATTCTAAGACTGTTTTGGACTTTTTAATCAGCAATTTCCATATACTTTTCTTTTCTCAGGAGAAATTCAAATAGAAGCTAAAACTGCTGTGTAAAAATATTATGTTCACCTTTTTCTGTTTTCATTAGAAACTCAAGCAATAAAATTGTGTCCATTGATGCCAAGCTGAACATGGAGAACAAGGACTACAAAAAAACTACTAAGATCACGTGGCTTGCAGAAACCCCATGTGCTCCTCTCATTCCAGCCATCTGTGTAAACTATGACCATCTGATCACCAAACCTGTCCTAGGTAAAGATGAAGATTTCAAGCAATATGTCAACCGAAATAGCAAGGTAACTTTATTTCCCTTGTCATCTACATACTCTCTTCTTCCCCTCATCACTAGAACCTGGTTTTCTTTTTTTTAACAGGTGTTAGGCTCTCTCTTCCCAAATGTGCAAGTTGTATTTCAAAGCAATTTGAATAGTTCATATTTAAGCTAGATTCCTTCACTCTACAATAAAAAACATAGGTATACTGCTCTGGGCTATAAATGTCTGTGGAGTCATTTCCTCAGCTGAAGATACAGGATCAGGCTCATGTTTGGCATTTTGATATTGACCATTTGATATTGATAAAGTCTTTACAGTAGCACTGTTGTGAGGCAGATAAGCTTTTTTGTTCCACAACTAAAAGGAAGTTTATACAAGTTGCATTCTGGTAGTGGATTAGTGTGTTTTGCAGAGTTTCATTGTCTGGTACAATAATATTCACATTTTTTCATTTGTGTTATCCTACACATTTCAGATGGAGGTGTGGACCCTTTTGGAAATCTTAAAGGTAGTCTGTTTATTCTCAGGGATCCGTGGACCACACATTGAAAGCCTCTGGTCTAGAAAGCAAAACAAAACACCATAGTTGAAGGGGTTTTTTTGTAGTTTTTATGAAGACCTTGCTTTATTGCCTCTTTCAGTAAAACTTGTTAAGTGTGCTTTTTGACAAATGATTAATAGTTGTTTCAGTCTCTGACTTTGGTATCTCACTATCTCCTGTGTAAGACACTTTCAATTATGTGGCACTGTTCTGTGGATTTCTTCCAGTCATTCGGACTACTACTTCAAATATTGTGTCACCAAATACTGTTGAATGGGAAGCAATCTAGACTGAGGTTCTTCAGGAAGAGAGGGAGTGCAGTCATGCCAAGCTGAATCTTTTGATTACAATAGCAGAAAAGTAACATGTGAGGGAATACTTTGGGAAAGTACTTCACTTGTCAGTTTGAGTTGCACATTCTTTTTGTATAGTTAACTGAAGTCTTTTTTTGTGTGTGTTCTGATGCTTCAGGGGTAGGAAAAAAAATTCTTTAAACATATTCCAGTAATTATTCCTGTTAGTTTTGCTGTCGGAAGAAGACTAGTTCCTGTGATTAAAAACCCCTCATCCATATTTTTTTTTTGTATAACTTGCATTGGCATCGCACCAGATGAGTCTTTAGTCCTCTGGTACTGATGGTTTGAGAGTGCTTTCACTCTAGCTTATTCTCATGCTAGAACATTTTGAGAGTATTTTATCCATTGGCCTTGGGATTAATTGACACTTCAGCAGTTGTGAAATTGGAACATCTCTAGAATCCTTTGATGTAACTACAGTAGTTCATAGTATTTTTAAAAATGCTCGTAAGAAACGGTCTCAGTTTTTCCTTTTTAACTGTTTCAGCAAGAAGAAGTGATGTTAGGTGATCCTTGCCTTAAGGAGTTGAAGAAAGGAGACATTATTCAACTTCAGAGAAGAGGATTCTTTATATGTGATCAACCCTATGAACCAGTTAGGTAAGCAGCAGTGAATAAATTCCATGTATAGACTGAGAATTGCCCTTGTCTGTAACATTTGTTTTAATGCATTTCTGCTTAATACATTCACATACCAATACTGAAGCCTCTTGGGAGGAAATCAGTTTTCTTCTCCAGTAAAAGTAAAAACATTCCAACATAGGCACAAATATCTATATCTTGCATTATGCTTTATGTAATGTTGGCAGTTAAACCAGTTGGTCAACTGTTGCACCACATACAAATGTTTTAATATAGTTAAATCTTAATGTCATGTTAAGGCCTCATTTTGACTTCTATAAAAATTACCCTCTGCCCTTTACTTTTGTACACCAAGGTGTTTTTGGATTATGTCTTAAGCCTTCATGTACATAGATTTACACTGTCACACTGGTGATATTTTCTATGAAGACAAGGAAGCTCTAAAATGATGAGGGAGTCACTTTTTCCTTGTATTCACCACGAGTATGTATATCAAGAATCCAAGAGATGGACTAAAACAGGTGATTGCTTGATTAGAAAAAACATGTTTGTACCTGATAGAGTGAAATGCTGGAAAACTGTGTCTGTGTTTGTGTGGCTAGATTACCCCATAATCCCAGGAAGTGTCAAACACTTGATTTTGCTTTCCATCTACAGAATATGCAGGCTGTAAAGCCTGAAGATCTCTAAAATACACTGCGGGGGGAAGCAGGTGGCCAAAACTGACTGACTTATGCAGAAGAGATGGGAAAGCTGCATTCAGCTGCTGTTTCAGCTAAATGAGATTAGACTTAGATCCCTGAATAGGGGGAGTCGTGAGGTGGATAAATTGTGAGGAAAAACTTCCATTACAGTGTGCAAATCAATACAGAATATGAACTGGCATAAAACTCTTCAGTAGTTGCAATTATTTACATAAATGCCATTGCTATTCCAAAGGATTATGTAATTAGAGTCGTGTTTGTGACATTCCCTCTGCAATCTGGACTGGCATACTGCCGTGTCACCCCAGTTCCTCACCCCTTCAGCCTGTCTTACATTTGTCCTGCTGTGTGAACCACCCAATCTTGGATCAGCTGACTCACTGCCTCATGCAAGAAGTGGCTCTTATGTCAGTGAATGAGGACCTTTGACAAGCTCCTCATGGGATTCTGCAGATCAGTGACCCCTAACTAGTATCCCTAGCTGCAGACTGACCCCTAAGAAATGCTTTTATATAGAGTTCACTGTTGCCCACTGGACTTTGATAACTTGACTAACCAAAAGAGCTTGCAAAGTGATTGATGTGAACCAGACCTGCCATTCAAAGTTGCACCTACATCCAGCACTGCCCCCACACCCCCATTAGCCTTTCAGTTGCTTGGTGTTTTGTAGATAGGTTACGAGCCAGAGCTCCAGTGACAAAACTGCCTCTGCCCTCTAATATGTTCCCCTGTTACTCCCTTGGGTCAAATGATTGGCCGTGTCTGGCATGGCTGCCTCACCTTATCAAATACTTTGGCCTGTCCATTGTTCGTGTATACATGACATGAACTCTCCTCTGCTTTGTGGTTGCCTGGCTCTTTTCAAGTCGCATGAGGTATACATTTCAAATTTCCAAAAGGAAGCTTTTACATTTGGGAATATTACTTTGAGTTTCATAACTACAAATGTGACATTGCAAGAATAATACTATTATAACAGTGTTCAGTATGTCATGACCGGAAGCCAAAGTACAATTTGGGGGGCCCTGGAACACTCATAAATTTCTGGGCCCCCTTCACCCACCCCAATTGTCTGCCCACAGACACCTACCCCACATCAGACCCCTCTTTCCTCAAGTCTTCCTTAGTCCCAATCCCTGCTCCCTGCCCCCATTCCAGCCTTCCTAACCCCCCACCCCCATCGCCCCATCTTCACTCCACCCTCTTCAGCCCACCCTCCCACCATGCTTTCCCTGCTCACTGTCTGAATCCCCCACCCCCGGCCAAAGAGGCTGAAGAGCTGGGCCAGGGGGAAGGAGGCTATGGTGCTGGCCGGCCAGTTGGGCAGCAGGAAGGGGCTCAGGCCCGAGGCTGGGTCCAGGCTGTGCACACATCACCCAGTCCCAGCCAGAAGGGGCGAAGCTGCCACAGGCTCTGGGGAAGGAAGGGAGGGGTGGCCAGGCTGGCCCCAACCCACAGCCCCTCTCTTCTGCTGTCCAAAGGGGAATGTGCTGGAATGCTGTGTTCCAGTGGGCCATGCTATATTTAGGGTGCCCTGGCACACAGTGTCCTGGCATGTCCCACTATTTTTGGGGAGCCCCAGAACGTGGCATTCTGGGGCATTCCCCTATTTTTAGGGGGCCCAGAACGCTGGCTCCCTAAATATAGGGGCCCTGGCTTGGTGTTCTTGGGTGTTCCCCCTTCCTTTAACTGCTGGTCATGACCATTCCAGAAACACCGTATTTGACATACTCTTTATTAAACGATACACAGTTACATTGTAAGGGTGACCATGAATGATACATGGATCTTACCATAAGGGTGTACATGTGTACAGCATGCCACATAGTAGAAGTGGTTTTGAATATATATTTTCTTATCTTTTTTTCAAGCAAGTCTTTGATCAGTATGCTACTTGTATTTTTTTTTTTTTGTATTGTTGCATTGGGTCTATAGTAATGGTGTTTTCTTTTTTCTTTAAACCTTTATCTTACCTGTAGCCCATATAGCTGTAAAGAAGCCCCATGCATTTTGATTTATATACCGGATGGCCACACAAAGGAAATGCCAACATCTGGCTCAAAGGAGAAAACGAAGGCTGAAGCAGCAAAGAAAGAGGTAAACAAGACTTTTAGGAATGGCTGTCATAAATGTTGTTGTTGTTGTTGTTGTTAAAAACAAACAAAAGAGTACCTCAAAACAAACCCTGAGAACCTGTTTAACCTGTTTTTGTTTTCAAAGGCTAGCTCTGTTTCAGAGGGAAAATCTGCTCTTCTTGTTGCTGATACTAGTAGTCCTGCATCTGAGGATGTCCTGGCCTTTTACAACAGAGTGTCTGCTCAGGGTGATGTGGTTCGTGACTTGAAAGTTAAAAAGGCTTCAAAAGAAGATATTGATGCAGCTGTGAAACAGCTATTGGCCTTGAAGGCAGACTACAAAGAGAAGACAGGCCTGGAGTATAAGCCTGGAAATCCTCCAGCAGCTACTGTAGTAGTATCTAATGTATCCTCCAAGCCTGAGACCTCAAGCATTCTGGACTGCAAAGCTCTCTATGATAAAGTAGCCGAGCAAGGGGAGGTAGTCCGCAAGTTGAAAGCAGAGAAAGCCCCTAAGGTAGGTGAAAAAAGAAACTGATTAAGAGAACAGAATTTGAATGATTGCGTAACTTGGTGTACTTTCCCATGATGGAGATGTTCTCTCATTTACTTTGTTTGATCATTGTTTACTTGGTTTGGATTCATTGGTACATCTTTCTTAAGTGTCCTATCCTAAGTATTATTGGTATAATAGATTCTGTCTGAGTAATATTTGAGGAATATTAAGTCTTTTAGATGTGAACAGAACTGCTGCGTTTTCACCCTCATCCTCCCAAACCAAATATAGAATGTCTGAATCTGCTCCCTAGTAATAGTTTTCAACCATAGTCCTGTTTCCCTCTTTCTGTCCAACAGTGTGCAAAAGGGGTGATTTAAAATAGGTGAACCCCTGTTGCCATTTGGAATCTAACACTGAAGAAAGAGCTTCCCTGCTTCAAATTGTTCATAAATAAATACTAAAAAAACCTTCAGCTGCTTGCTCACTTAATCTGTTGACTTCAGATTTTGGTGAGTGCATGGAACTCTTTTGAACAAAGCAGTCACAGAAAGAAGGAAAATGTGGGCTGTTTCCTGCCTAGTAAATTAAATATTTTGGAAGGGTAACTTTTTGTGGCATTACAGAATCTGAATGAAGGCGCACAATTAGATATGTTACCTTTAGTGGTACTGTATTGTAGAGCACTTTTGTAAGTGTTCAAAGTGAAGTATTGTTAATGTGTGTGTGCCTGGCATAGTGGAGTCGTGCTCCATGACTGAGATGCCTAAGTTCTACAAGAATACAAATAATATCTGAGGGTTAACTTTAAAGAATAAACGTTTTCTTTACCAGAGCTGCTCAGTTAGTGGAGAAATAGTTATAAATAGTCGCTGGATACACTTAAGGCTTTTGTAAAGTTTGGGTGTGTTCCTTTATACAGTAACTAAAAATCGATTGTTCAGAATAGCTTCTTATTCTTTCTATGTCCTTTCACAAATTGCTTTCTCTTCCTGCTTCAGGATCAGATAGGTGCTTCTATGAAGGTTCTTCTGACTCTAAAAACAGACTATAAACAACAGACAGGCCAGGAATACAATCCTGGAAGTCCACCTGCAGTCTGCATTCCTTCTCCTTCTCTTCCTACTTGTTCAATAGACAGCTGATCTCTATACAATAAAGTAACTGAACAAGACGAAGTAGTTTGCAGACTTAAAGCTGAGGAAGCTTCAAAGATATAATGACACTGAATACTAAAAGCTTAATGCAAAAAGGTACATTCAGTGTAGTTTAAATCCTGACAGTAGGTTTTGTGAAGCTGGCTAAACCTAATGGGAATGGAAGTATTTTCATTCTTTTTTTAAATTTCAATGAGATTTTCCTTAATTCTCCTAAACTATTCTGTTTGGATGCAAGGATCTTGTGCTAGGGCATGTGAACCAGAAAGGGAAACTAACCAGTCTGTTTTTTATTGCGCAAGTTCAAGAATTGTAAAATATAGACATAAACGATGAAAAAGCAGCTGTTGCTGTAAAACTAATCTAGGGTAGGGTGAGTAACAACTTTGTTAATTTTTTTTTGACAGTCCCCATTTTAATCCTTTTCAAGTCCATAATCTTGCCTACTTGGCCCCATTCCTGCAATGTACCAAAAGTGATGTGACTGCTATGCCCATTTGGGGCGAGGCTGACTTCACTGGGCAGCCATGAAGGCACAGGATTCGTCCTGCATGAATACTGTGTGGTTGGATCTTTTTGGTGTGTGAACCATTGCGGTGGGTCTGGTAAACAAAGTAAAATTACAAGTTGGCTTATTTATAGCCAACTTTTATTCCCCTTAATAGAGACCTGTTAATTCCTGGGACTAACTCCTGCTTGTGTGAGTAAGAGAAACAGGATTTGGCCCTGCAATAACATATTATAGCAGTTGGAGTAACACCACTCTAGTAAGGATTGTGGCATCTTTCCCACTGTACTCTCTTGGCTGCTGTAATTGTATTTGGTTACTACCATTACATACATATTGCATTTTCCTTTTGCTTCAAGATCAGATAGACACAGCTGTGAAAGTGCCTTTAACATTAAAGGCAGATTACAAACAAAAGACTGACCAAGAGTACAAACCTGGAAATCCACCTGCAACAACTCCTTGCACATCTCCTTCTGCTGCTACTCTTTCATCTACTGTATCCTGCAATAACTTAACTCTTTCTAGCTTAATAGACAGCAAAGCTCTTTATGATGATGTAGCTGGACAAGGGGAAGTGGTTCGCAAACTCAAAGCGTAGAAAGCGCCAAAGGTATAATAGTGGTAAATAGATAGTTTCTTCAGTTTTAGCCCTTCCACATTTTGACACTAGGTGGAAGTCTTCCACAAAATAACCCTAAGCTAATTAGCCTTCACTATTTTTCTGCCTCTCATGGCAGCTGCTTCTCCAGTCCCTTATAGTCTGGTATTCTCCACAGCGAAGCATTCCTGTATCTCGGAAGAGGTTTGGATTTCTGATTCTTGAAACTTGCAGTAGCTAAATTATTCTCTTACTCTCACAGTGATTTGCAGCAGGTGAACAAGAATCTATATGATCAGGTTGAAATTTCAGCACTACAAAATCACTATTTTAAAGAGTGTAGCGTGGTGGAAGAACAAAACTACCTCTTAGCTCAAACCACCAAAGTAATGAGGTGTTTCCTAGCCAGAGAATGAACTTAAGAACAAAAATCTGTTTCCTTCAGTCATAGCACCCAAAGGGAGCAAGGTGGGGGGGAGGGGGGGACTGCTCTCAGAAATGACTTGTCTCTAAATGCACTCCTTGATCTTAAATTTCCTCTTGAAGAAGGAAAGCTTTTCTCACATTCTTCAGTATTTTGTGGCAGCCCTTGTTACAAGATTGCTGCTAACGAGATGGTCAGAGCTACATTCTGCTTCAACTCTGGTAGCACTCAGCATTGCTAGTCACTACGTGTGATAGCTATTCATTTCATTCTCTAATTATCACGTGTATTTTGCTTGTGACCAGATACAGACCGGAAGTCTTCCACCTGGTGCTCCTGCCCAGTTTTATTTATTGCCTTTTCTTTGAGAGAGATGATTTTTTTTAATTTACTTTTGAATCTTCTCTGTGACCATTGCCTTTTTTTGTGTGTGTGTGTGTGCCTTCCATGCAGGATAAAGTAGATGAAGCAGTGAAACGTCTCCTTTCTCTGAAAGCAGAATATAAAGTAAAGACAGGGCAAGATTACAAGCCAGGACATCTGCCAGCACCTCAGCTGTCTAATTCACCCCAAACAACAAGCACAGAAACCAGTGGCCCAGACACACCAGAGGCTAAAGCTCTCTTTAACAAAGTGGCTTCTCAAGGAGAAGAGGTCCGTAAACTAAAAGCAGGGAAAGCAGACAAGGTAAACTTTTTAAAAACAAAACTTAGTTGAAAATAATAACCTTACACATCTCAGTTGATGTTGGGCAGAGGCTCAGGTCCTGAGAAGTGGAACGCCTATAGTTTTTGATTATCATTCATATTGGGTGTCAGGATAATCGCTGAAATGCTGGGGCATTTAGTCAGTAGATTAGATCTACTGTAAAGATTATATAATTCTGGGTTTTCATCAGGACCCCAAACTGTTGTCGAACCCTGAGGTTTTTGTAGTTCTATCCTCCCTCCTCCTCCCATCTTCTTGGTGGCTGTGAACTGTTCCAGTAGGACATTTGATGAATATGTAGGATGTGTGTGTATATAGAACATCTGTAGGTCCATTTACTCCTTTGATGAACTTGATTTCTCTTTATTTGTTCTTCTTCCATGGGAATGGCTTCAAACCAAAGGATAAGATAGATACAGCAGTGCAGGAACTGCTTCAGCTGAAGGCCCAGTACAAGTCTCTTGCAGGAGTAGAATACAAGCCTGTCTCTGCCACTGGCGCTGAGGATAAAGACAAGAAAAAAAAAGAGAAGGAGAATAAGTCTGAAAAGCAGAGCAAGCAACAGAAACAGACTGATACCCAGAAGAAAGAATGTCAGAAAGGCCAAAGTGGTATTGATCTCTCCTCAAACGCTTCAGGTGAAGGTCAAGGCCCTAAGAAACAGACCAGGTAAGGAATCTGCAATCCCATCTGCTTGTAATCTAA
Organism: Podocnemis expansa; assembly: GCA_007922195.1. Taxonomy (NCBI): domain Eukaryota; kingdom Metazoa; phylum Chordata; order Testudines; family Podocnemididae; genus Podocnemis; species Podocnemis expansa. The sequence continues at coordinate 37,836,138 of ML682004.1, read as the reverse complement.
ACTGGGAGGTCAGAAATAGGGCTGAACAGAGCTAACTGAGGAGAAATATTTAAAAATTCTTAGTGTCAGTTGATAGGATAGGAATATACAAAAAAAATGCCATGTTCTGTTAATGATCATTTCTCCTTTATAATTATAAGGAGACTGCAAAATCCATGTACTGTAAATTGCATATTAAAAATAAGCAGAATACATTTTTTTTCTTTACATATATTACATATTACAGGTAGAGGTGATAGAGAATCAGAAACTGCAAGAAGTCTATGGCTTCTACAGTCCTAAAGCCTGATCTTATGAAGGGCTGAGCACCTCATTAATGATCTTCTGTCTTTTGTTTTTTGTAGGAGTAGATGGAACTCAGGTTTTTGCAAGATCATACTGTTATGGCTAGTGTACTTTTATTTTGGTTGGTGGTTGTAGGATTAATCTTTCATTTTAAATAAAACACTTTTCTGAGGTAAAAAAAGCCTCTAAGTTACCTTAACAGTTTCACAAAATTCTAGTCAAGCAAATAGCATCAATGATATGAAACTTAAGGTATTTATAACCAAAAACAAAACCACCCCACACAACACAAAATCTTGGATGTCTGGATCAGCCTCATGCTCTGACCAGGCTTTTATTTGAAAGTTTGCATTTTCACAGCATAATGTACTGAGGAATGTAACCAGAGCAGGAGGGATCTAAACGTGAAAAGTCGAGACATTTGTGTGAATTGTCCTGGTTAGAAAAGGAGCATCATAATCAGTCACAAACTAAATTGGGCAGGGGGGTTATTTTTTTGGAGCAAGAGGGGAAAAGCAAGTTTGCAGACAACTGAAATGTATTTGACAAAATCGTTTTAATTATGGCTGTCCCTTTGGAACTTATGAAAAAGTGGGAATCTCTCAAGACTTTTGCATGCAGCTTTAAGACTGCCTTCACTTGGCAATGACCTAGACGAGAAGTGGCCAAACTGTGGCTCACAAGCCACATACAGCTCTTTAAAGAAAAATTGCGGCTCTCGCGAGAGCGCTAGAGCGAAGAGCGGCATGGCGGGAGCCAGGGGCAAGAAATTTGCAATCGTCGGGGACAGCAGAGAGGGCGGCATGGAGAGAGCCAGCAGCGGAGGAGCAGCCTTGTGAGAGCTGCAGGAAAAAGCAGCCTGGTCAGAGCGGGGAAGGGAGGGAAGGGGCCACACTGAGAGAGCCCGCAGGGAAGGGGCGGCATTGTGTGAGCCTCACTGGCAGAAAAAAACAGCCTGGTAAGAGCCGGGAGGGAAGGGGCAGCACTGTGAGAGCCTGCAGGAAAGGCAAGCACTCAGAGCAAGTAGCTGCCAGATTGTACAGTCTACCACCACAATATTAATTCTACCCTTCTTGTCTGTGTGCATAATGATACTGTCTTTAATTACATCAGTGCATGATTTTTTAAATACTTTTCTTTTTTTATATTGCTTCCTGGGTAAATATTTTTAAAACTGGCAAATAAATTTGATCAAGAACAAGTCTACAATGAACTACAGATAAGTGGTGATAATTAGCAATTTAAACATAAAAAGCAATTGCAAATTCATTTTCTTTTTTAAAAATCACCCTGGCATTTCCAGATACTGTAATATAATGCAAAATTATTTCTCTTGTATTTCTATTTTAAGAATTAAATAAGAATCATCAGAAATGACTGAAAATTGGCACAAGTGTTGCATATAAAACCACTGACTACTGTCAAAAGGTTATTTTTAAAAAACCCTCTATTTAAAGAATGTTACAAGTACTTATTATGGATCATGGTTCATTTTCAGCATGCAAAATGATTTAGACTTAGGATAGACCACCACTACAGAAAACTGGCTTTAGAAAAAGAATTCCTTAAGTCCATTGAACAAGTGTGCCTGAGACATCAGTATGTCATCTGTTTGCAGAAGGAACTGCTAGCACAATTTTATAAGAAAATTTTAATTAATATAACTAAGTCAATTACCAAGATAATTTAATTCACTGCAAAGTTCAATAGCAGCACTATACTTCTACTGATTAAATAGCATTCAATATGTATTAATTCTTTTTTGTTGTATAGTCAAAATCTATATTTCAGTGCAGTCTTCATGAATGACTCTGTGGGTATCTGAGCCCATTAGACGAGTAATTGTTGTGAAGGGCTGAGGACAGAAAATTGTGTTGTAAACTTTGTGGGGAAAAAAAAATCTCTCACCAATAACAAATTTCACTTTGTATTACAAAAACCAAATAGTGATATTTAAAATTTATACAGGGCCTGACCCCAAACTGAATAAACTCAATGAGATTTTTTCCATAGTATCTTCTGTGCATGGACTCTAAAGCACTTACTGAAACATGCTCTGATCTTTCATTTTATGTCGTCCCCCCTCCTGTCCCTCCCCCCCCCAATTCTCGTTGATCTGTTGTGATTCTGAACAGTTGAAAAGGTGTCCCTGTATGCATCTCTTCACAGGATTAAGATGAGAGCTGTATTCGCCCTCACTATTACTCTCATTTTAAAATTAATTGTGTCTGAGTCCTCAGACCTTTTGTCTTCACTCTCTGAGTATTTTAGTGAACAAGTTTACTGGCAGAAATATTGGCAGGGAAGTAGGGGCATGGTAGGTGCCAGGATGGGGTGGGAGGCACAAGTGTGGCATGGTTGGAGAGAGCAGAGAAGCAGCAGCGTGGTAAGAGATGGCAGGGAAGCGGCAACGGGGGCTGGAGGAGAGAAGCGTGACATGGTCACAGAAGCCATAGCATGTTTAAATTTCTCATAGGCCCTAATGCAGCTCCCTTGTTGTTAAAATAAAATCATGTTTTACAAGTCCTAAACATGATGTGGAATACTAAGAAATGAAAATACAGAGGAGAAGAGTTTAAAACTGAGGGTAGATTACTTGCAATTTTTGGCACAACTCACTGCTGTGAAGCATCATATTCCACAATGAAATTCAAAACATTGTGCAATACTTACAGATCAGCATCTCAGAGCTTTTACTTGCTGCATTGACAAGTTACTGCCCAGATTTTTGAAAAAACTTGGCATAAGCCTGTAGTGTTCTACATCTAGCAACAGCTAAATTTTTACTGTATAGGCCTAGTTTCATGGTAATCTTAAATAATTATTAGAATCTGACTTTAGTGGATCAATATTTTCCCTATTTTTACGATAAAATTAAAGTGTGCAATGAATTTTAAGCTTAGTAATTTTGGAGTAGGTAAAAATATGTGGTTATATGTCTCAGTGCGGCTCTCGAAGGTTTAATAGTCGACTTGTGCGGCTCTTGAGTTCCGTAAGTTTGGCCACCCCTGACCTAGACTACAGCATTCTGTTCTTTTCAAATTCCATAGGCTGGGTCTAGAAGCTAAAAAGGAGGAAAATCTTGCTGATTGGTTTTCTCAGGTAAGTGTGCATCACTTTTGAATTAAGGAATTGTTTTACTTGCAAATATGAAATTTTTGGCCATTCCTTTTTTCATTTATTTATTTAAGTGGGGTGTATGTGAATAGAACTCAGCATTGTTTTTTTAATTTCTGGACTGCTGTTTCTAAGTGGTGTGTAAACTTGTGGACCTGTATAAGGGATAATGGTCACCTGACTTTTTAACCCCCCCCCCCCGCTCCTTATTCCTTCAGTATACTTTGGCCATGAAATGGTAAGGATGGGTTTGATCTTCAGCAGTATGAATCTAGCTCAGGATGCCCTATAACCAAAAGTTACTGCTATCTGTTATGAGGGGTCAGTGTGGAATGAGATTGGAATGAGTAAGTGACCCTGGTAGGTCAGGGTTTGAGGGACATTGATGTGGCATGTAAAGAAGCTTATAGTATCAGATTTTTAGATAAATAGGCTGTCTTCAGAGCTGTCATATTGGCACCTTTCACTGTCACTGACACTTCATACAATTTAATGAACATGTTTGGTGGCTTTTTGTAATGAGTTAAAAACACTAATTTCTTAGGGTGGCGAGGAAGAGAGTGATCATCTGCACTCTAAATATTCTAAGGGTGGCGAGGAAGAGAGTGATCATCTGTACTCTAAATATTCTAAGGACTTCTTATGTTTCCTATCTTGTTACTTATCTTCAAGGTCTTCTATTCACACTTGTTATCTCTTTGGATAAAGGAATTGTATTGAAGTCCTTGTAGAATGTCTTAGAGGTGATCTGCAAATGATTCCAGAAAATACATACTTTTCACTGTAGTGTATCATCCTCCAGTGTTTTGGGACTTGTTAAATCTTTGTTTACAAGCTGGTTTTGGCTTTAAATTAGAGCCGTTTAAAACTACCAATTGATCAGCTGATTATGAGCTGGATGATGTTAGGTTTGAATTATTGTAATGCTTTTTGGTGCATGCAAATGGAATTTTAGTATCTTAAAAATGCTTTCTTGCCAGGTGATCACAAAATCAGAGATGATTGAGTACTACGATGTGAGTGGCTGCTATGTTCTTCGTCCATGGTCTTATTCCATCTGGGAAGTCATCAAGGATTTCTTTGATAATGAGATCAAGAAACTTGGTGTAGAAAACTGCTACTTCCCCATGTTTGTGTCCCAAGCGGCACTGGAGAAAGAGAAAACTCATATTGCTGACTTTGCCCCTGAGGTACGTACCGGAATTCTTTTAGCTTTTCTCCATCAGTGGATTAACTTTAAAAAGAAACACTTTAGTTTAAAACTAAGAAAAGTGTGCAGATATTTTATAATCTTATAACCAAAAGTTGTGCAGAAAACTTCTTATGCTGCTGCTACTGCTATTGCTCCTGGGGGCAATGATGTGAAATATCAGACAGTTAAGTTTTTGTTAAACTCTTCATGTTTTTGGAGAGGGATTGGAGGTCTGCATTCCACAACATAGAAGGGATGGAAAATTCTGTTGGTGTGCATCTGAGTTCTTTTTAGAACCATTATTTCAGTATTGCTTAGATTTCATTTTATTGTGTAATTAATGAGTGGTAGGGTACATAGACCATTGATTAGGATCTTTTTATTTTAAATAAAAATAATTCAAATTGAAGGAAACAATATTTTAAATTCTAGGTTGCTTGGGTTACAAGGTCAGGCAAAACAGAGCTGGCAGAACCAATTGCTGTACGCCCTACAAGTGAAACAGGTAAGAAACTAACTTGCAAGCAATCAACAGTTTCGGAATGAGTAACTGGTACTGCAGAATTTTATTGCTGTTTTGAGACTAGTTGTTGGTTTAGTAAATGGGATTCCATAGCTGAATGCTGAGGGAGAAAAGACTTAAAGAAAAATTAGTTTTCATTTGATACAAAATTTTCAAATAAACCTAGCTGTAAAAAGATTAACACACACACTACAAATTATTTAAAATTTTCACGTTTAACATCTCAGAAGGTTCTTTGATTGAAATTTCCTTCAATATTCTGTCTATTTAGGGATGAGGAAAGGTGGAGGTTTTTTTGTTGAAATAAAAAACCCTTTCTTTAAAAAAAAAATATTCCATTATCACTTTTATTTCTCATATTGTAATTGTAAATTTTGTCTTTATTAGAATTTCTATTACAATTCAGATTTTAATGTCATTAAGTGTGACTAAGATAAAATTGGAACAACTTGTAGTTAAATCAGTGTGCAGAATTATAATAGTGTGATATCATGAAATTTGCTGAACTAGCTGGTTTTTTACCAAGAATGAATCTAGATATGATTGTGTTCTAGTCTTAATGAAAGTCGGTGATTTAATAATATGAAAAGTGACTGCACATATATAATAACCAGCTTTCTCTTTCCTGTTCATAAAGAGCCACTGGAATAGATGTCATTGAGTTGTGAGATGAGTATGAAGCTGGTTCCCGTCAGACTAGCCCATGTATTACTTGAGGACTGGGAGTAAAACAAAAATATTCCTTTCAGAAAAGACTTGTGTCCATTGCAGAATTAGCTTTGAGTTGGATAGAAGTGAAAATGCCATCTTCTCAAAAGCACTAAATCTCTTGTGCTTATGATTAACAAAATGAGTTTATCATTTAGAGACTTATTCCTAAGATCATAATAAACCAAAACATATTTTGGTTTTCTTTTGCAGTAATGTATCCTGCCTATGCAAAGTGGGTGCAGTCACACAGAGATCTTCCTATCAAGCTTAATCAGTGGTGCAATATAGTGGTAAGTACATTTTCTGATTATTCATTTACTTTTTTAAAAATGAAATGCATGATGTGGACTTTTATATGGTCAGGATGTTTTTCAAAAGAACTTCTAAATTTATTAGGACAATCATTTTCATGAGAGATGGCATCGCAGCTGTATAAAAAAAAGGCCAGTAATTGCAGTGTGAAACATGACAGTAATATATGTATATTCTTTGTTAAAAATTAAATAAAATATTAGTTTAAAAGGATGACATTAGTAAAGTTTTTATGTTCACCCCCTTTATTTTAAGAACCCCCCTCTTTTTTTTAATTCACAAATTAAGGATTTGCAGAGTCATATACAGGTGACAATGGACCTTTTGATCAGTGCCAAATAAATACCTTTAAAACTTGGTTTAAGTAGTGTTTGATTATAATATGAATATGAACTTTTAAAGAAGTGTCTTTTCTCTGCAGCGTTGGGAGTTCAAACATCCCCAGCCTTTCTTGCGCACTCGTGAATTCCTTTGGCAGGAAGGACACACAGCATTTGCTACTTACGAAGAAGCAGCAGAGGAGGTACAAAGCGCTGAATGTTTAAATATTGCTGATCTTTGCTTTCAGCAAGTGATCTTGCTCTGTAACAGTATAGTGTGTATACTTATGGAATAGCGATTAGGTGGGTGAGAGAATATCTTTCATTGAACCAACTTCTATTGGTGAGAGAGAGAAGCTTTCGAGCTTCACATAGAGTCGTTCAGGTCACTCTCCCTGTCTAAGTTGGGACTGACAGAGCTACAATGCTGCACACTTAGTGAGTCAAAATATAATCTTAAACTAGTTCAAATACTTACTGATAAGTAGACTTTAGTTTTTCCTCTTGTATTTTCTCTTGCATTTTTCTTATTTTTCTCAAAACAAGAAATTGATTCAATATTTATTTTTGAAGTCCAATGTCTTTTGCTTTCCATTCATCACTGTTCCTAAAAGAAATTGTTCTAAGATGTTGTTCTATACCTGTGGCTGATGGTAGTAGAAATTTAGGTTGAATAGGAAACTTCCTCACAGTAAAAAGTACCGAATTATTTATTTAATTAATCATTAATTATCAAATTAGTTGTTTCTGTGGAAAATGGAAGTGCCATAGTTAAGCTTAAAATGTGGCTGGATAAAACCACATGTAAATAGGGAATAATCTTTCATCAGAAATCAGATGGATTAGATGAGCTAGTACTAGCAGGTCTGTTACACTTCTGATTCTTAGATTCATCCCTTTCTGACTAATTACTTGCTATAAACTGGTTGTCATGAAGTACCCGGGAAGACACTTTAATCAACAAAATCTGGGTGTCAGGTTGCCATGGTGTCCAGGGTTTGTAGCGTGTTGCCTCACCCTGCTGTGGAATTGCAGCAGCAGAGTACCCCTTGGTGTCTAAAAATAGAGACACTTGCACTGGGGCTCAGGGGATTTGGTGGCATTTTGGCAGTGGGGGGCTCTGTGCTACTGCTGAAAGTGATGACAGTGGTTTTTCAGTGGCTGGGGTGTTCCTGCTAGGTGCTTCAGTTTGAAGTTTGGCAGCAACTTTGAGCCCTGGCTTGAATAAAAGTATCCTAAATGCTTCTCGTATTTAAGCAGAATTTGGTGAGGTTAGCTGTCTTGTTACTCACTCCTCCCCATTGTACTTGCATTAGTTTGCCACTTTTTCTTTTTTACTGAAGGGAAAAACTAAAGTTGTGGCAGGAGTGCGTGTTTCTGGAAGAGGACAATTAGCCTTCTTGTTTCTCCACTGCTGTGACAGCATTGGGGACTGATTGGTCATCTTTCCTCAGATTCCTTCCCGCCCCCCCGAGCTCCTGAACAGTCTTTTGGATCACTTTCAGGTGTCATCCCAGCTTCCGTGCAGGCTTCATCCTGAAGTGCTTACTCTTTGGTATTATCAAGATTCCTGTTCTTTTCTATTCTCTGTCTTGATGCTCACAGCAGGTTTTACTGTTTCCCTTAGAATGATGGAATCAGATCTTTCATGTATGTTTCTGTGGTTGCTGGCAGTTTTAGTTTTGCCATAGGGAGCATGATGTGTGAACTGAACTTTGACTTTCTTAAGGGCTCAAGATCGCTGTATGACAGAGTTACTATCAGATCTTAATCATTTTATTTTAACTTTCAGCACCAAGTTACTTATGCTGTCTGGAAGTTTTGAGCAATGGAAAGCAGCAAGGATTTCCAGGCCACTTGTGTTGAGTTTATGCTGCTTTGCATAGCCTGAATGATGCAGAGGGGTTCAGAGAATGTAAATGTATGTGATTTGAATGAATGAGGCTTGAGGAGGGGGGAGAAAGTAGATGAGCATAGAGAGGCACGTATATGCATAGGCTTGGAGTAGAATAAATGTGTCTGGAGGAGGGGGACTGTACTAGCACTATAGGGAAGGAGATCCTGGGGAGGGGGCAGTCCCTGAATTATAGCATTTTTTGTGCTTGTCTCAGCATTCTGGTCATACTACATCAGTGAAGAGTGTTGCCAACACAGCTCTACCATAAGGAACTTTCCAAACAATGCCCAAACTAGCATGCAGCCACAGAATCTTTAAAGAGCAATGACACATGAGCAAGCTAAGTGATCACTGAGAATTTGTGGTGCATTTTTCTATACCTTGATACATTTCATTTACAAATAAAAGAATAAAAACATCCAATTTCACTGTATGGAAAGCGGTAATCTGAGTAGATGCAATCATTTAGTAATTTAGCCTAATTTCAGAATGGATAAAAATCAGTGAGTTAATAAAAAAGAACTATTTGGACTTTTTAATTTAAATTTAATAGTTTTAAAAGGACAACTTTATATTAAGGCCTACACCTCTTTTGCTTTAAAATTCAAATTTAATAAAAACTATAATATGAAGCTAGAACAAATTTGCTGGCTTGATACTCAGAAGTGCTAAGCCAGCTTTTATTAGTGGTAGACTCTTCTCCAAATGTTCAGTTCAGTAATTTACTAGTTATCTTGAAGGACCAGAAACGATAAGTTCAGGTCATTAACTACAGATAATGTATCTCACTTTGTTTAACAAATTAGTTATCACTTCATATGTGTTTTCTTCTGTGTCCAACACATTTCAGATTGTTTTATTTAATAAAAAAATTAAAATGCCACTTTAGTACATTTTCACTTGAATTTGAATTTCCATTCAAACTGGCCTTGACATACTAGACAATTAAAAATTATCAAGTAAAAAGTTGCTCTGTGTAATAGTTTAAATATGCCTGAATATCATGTATTTGTCTGGTTATAAAAATAGTCCCAAATTTAGTGTAAAGCAGTGGTTCCCAACCTTTTTCATGGAGGACCCCTTTTTAACAAAACAAAACAAACAAACAAAAAAATCTTTGCAGCTTGGCCCCCCCCCCCCCCCAGCTGATTATGTAATCTGGCCCACGCGACTCTGGCAGTGCCGCTGGGACAGCTGGTGAGTGGCACTGCCGCTACCATGGCCTGCGCCACTGGGGAGCTGAGCTGTGGCCCCTGCCTTTGCCCCTCCCAGTGAGCCACCGCAGCCTCATCCCTCTGCTGGGATCCAGCTGCGGGTGGGGAGAGGCAGCCCTGACGGTGCATCGGGGCTGCAGCTGGATTCTGGCCCTGGTAGGAAGAGGCTCTGTGGACCCCCTGCAACATGTTCCCGGACCCTGAGTTGGATACCACTGGCATAAAGGCTATGTATAGTTGCTAGTCAACATGTTTTAATGGTTATCAGCCTTTCTAAAGGAAAATAACTAAAAAGCAAAAAATCAAAAATTTAATTACTTTAATCAACGTTTTCTGTGGGCTGATTTTAAATAGTGATCAAAATTGTTGCTTTTAAATTGCTTTGATTTAAATCAATCCTCCCTATTCTAATGACAACCTTATTTCTTCTTGTATAGCATATGCATGACATTTCAGTGAGTTCAGACTTTTCAGGTAGTTAAAATGGTCTGTTAATTTATGAAGAAGAGTGACACAATGTTGAAATAGGACCCACTTATGAATTATAACTCAATCTAATAGGTTCATTTTTCAGTTTTCAGCATACATTGTGTGCACAGAGAATAGGTGGTCTGATATACCATATATTCAACACAACAAAAGGTGGAATCTTTCAATTGATTTTGTTTTGTGCTTTTTCTCATATGGAGTCTGACTGGCACCTCCTTAATAATGAGACTCTTCATCATTACCTAATGGTTTCCAGACTTGAAGGTTTGTTTTACAGAAAAACTTGTACAAAAATCTCCAAATTAGGAAAAAAAAATTTTAATTAAGTTTCATCTGAAGAGAAGACATAGAATTTTAACGTTTTGTGCACCTGTTGGTTGGTCATACCATTCAACAATATTTTGGTTTTTGGCAAAAGTTGGAAGAGTAACTCAGTAAATCCAAATCATTATGGTAACTTTAAGATTTTAACCATAGGTATTGCAGATTCTTGATTTATATGCTCGAGTGTATGAAGAACTCCTGGCAATACCTATTGTGAAAGGAAGAAAGACTGAAAAAGAGAAGTTTGCAGGTGGAGACTATACAACCACTGTGGAAGCATATGTATCTGCCAGTGGAAGAGCTATCCAGGTATATACTGATGCATGTATTTCAGGGGTGTCAAACTTATGGCCCAAGGCCTGGATCCAGCCTGCTGAGGGCGCTGATCTGGCTCACAGAGCTGTTGCTCTGACTGTATGGGGGACCTCTCTGCAGTAGCAGTGAGAAGTAAAGATAGGCTGCTGCCATCAGAGCAGGGGTAGACTTGTTTGTGGTTCACTCACATGATCTGAGTCAAGGCACAGGGGGAACAAAGGAGGCACTTCAGCCAATCCTGGAACGAATCAATCAAAGGCCAGTCTGGACTGAGCCCAACCAAAAGTTAGCGTGCTGAATGATTGACAGTGAGGTGGGAGGGAAAGGGGGAGTCAGGAGCGCAGCCTGCATGTTTCTGTGACTGTGACACTGCCTGCCTGCCTGCTGCCACACTGTAGGGGAAGTGGGATGGGAAAGGGGAGTCTGGGCGCTGTCCAGCAGAAGAAGGTCTGGGAGCCAGTGTAGGGAAAGGGAGCCCACAGGGCAGGGAAGAGGGAAGGTGTCTGAGCCTGCAGGGTAGTGGAGGGGAAAGGGAAGCCCATGCTGTTCTGCATATGGCAGGGGAAAGGGCTGGGGGAGTCCATGCAGATACATGGCCTTTGTCAGGTGTCTTGCCCTCCAGTGTGGCCCCCCCCAGCCGTGAATGAGTTTGACACCCCGATACATCTTTCACTGTTTTTTGAAAGGAAGATAGGAAAAAGAAATGTTACTGACCTTGTATGTCACAGTCAGTGTAAATCTCTATTGAGTAGAGGCTTCTGTGTGCGTCTGTTTCAGGGAGCAACGTCACACCATCTGGGGCAGAATTTTTCAAAAATGTTTGAGATTGTCTTTGAAGATCCCAAGGTACCAGGAGAAAAACAATTTGCCTATCAAAACTCCTGGGGCCTTACAACTCGGACCATTGGTGTGATGACAATGATCCATGGAGATAATATGGGCTTGGTGCTACCACCTCGCGTGGCTTGTGTTCAGGTGTGTAAAAATGACTTGTTGTATTTGTTCAGATGGCTTAACTTTACCTCAGTCAAATTACCTTCCTTTTTTCCTTTCCTGTCTTAAATGGGATTTGTGATTATTTCCTCTTCTGTGCTTGATGAAAAGAACTCTTAATATTGAGCTACTGAAAAAGAAATGCCTGCTTGTAGAACGTTCTGTATGTAGTCAGTAAGAGTTATCTAGTCGGTTCTAGTTATATTACTTCTGACAGGCGAGTTATATCTTCTACATTTCCTATTACCAAAGTTCCATTGTTGGTTGAATGCTTGGCAAAAAAATTTTCCTAAGGGATTTTGAAAGACATGAACTGGATTTAGCACCACAATACTGTTTCAATAAACTGTCCAACTTAACCTCAACACTTAGATTTTATTTTCTTTTGGTATTATGCATAAAAAGAAAATTTACATAGTAACTTTTTCCATTACTGTGTGTAACTTTTATCTTGCATTGTGTCACAGGTTGTAATTATTCCTTGTGGTATCACAAATACACTTTCAGAAGAGGACAAAGAGGCATTGATGAAGAAATGTAACGAATACCTTAAAAGGCTGCTCAGTGTTAATATCCGTGCACGTGCTGATTTAAGAGACAATTATTCACCTGGTTGGAAGTTCAATCATTGGGAGCTTAAGGTAAATACCTTTTCAGTAGATCTTAATTGTATGTTCATATGGAATTTTTTGTATTGTATTTAGGAAGATGTTTTCTCTAAATTGAAAAATGGTTAACTGTTGATACAGTATGAATTGTTCAAGAAGCATGGAGTCCTGTGACACTTAAAGACTAACATTTATTTATCGCATGAGCTTTCATGGGATGAAATCCTTGCTTCTTTTGCTGAACTAGACTAACACAGCTGCCCTTTAGGAACTTGGCAAGTATGAATTGTTGTATCTGAACTTCTCTTCCTTGAAATTTTCATAAAAGCTAACTGAAGACAAATGGCAGTTTGAGACCATAGATGCTCATCCAATTCCGATAAGGAGAAAGCACAGCAAATGTGGAAGGCGCCCACTGTGGCTTAACAGAGAGCTCTGCACTGAGCTGAAGCATAAAAAGGACGCTTACAGGAAGTGGAAGCTAGGACAGATGACTAAGGAGGCATATAAAGACATTGCTCGGGACTGCAGGGATAAAATCAGAAAGGCCAAAGGACAAATGGAGTTGCGACTAGCAAGGGATGTGAAGGATAACAGGAAGGGGTTCTACAAGTATATCAATAACAAGAAGAGGATCAGGGATGATGTAGGTCCCTTACCGAATGGGGCAGGCATCCTCGTGACAGAGGATGAGGAAAAAGCTGAAGTGCTCAATGCTTTTTTTACTTCAGTTTTCACAAGCAGGGTCAGCTCCCAGCCCACTACACTAGGTACGGTAGACTGGGGAGAAGAAGAGAGGCCCTTGGTGACAGAAGGTCAGGTTAGGGACTACTTAAAGAAACTAGATGTGCACAAGTCCATGGGGCTGGATGAACTACATCCGAGGGTGCTGAAGGAGCTGGCTGATGAGATAGCAGTACCGTTGGCCATTATCTTTGAAAACTCATGGCGAACAGGGGAGGTGCCAGAGGACTGGTAAAAAGCACATATGGTACCTATCTTCAAGAAAGGCAAAAAGGAGGATCCAGGGAATTACTGACCTGTCAGCCTCACCTCAATCCCTGGAAAAATCATGGAGCAGCTTCTCAAAGAATCCATCCTGAAACACTTGGAGGAAAATAGAGTAATCAGGAATAGTCAGCATGGATTCACCAAGGGTAAATCATGCCTGACCAACCTCATCGCCTTCTATGATGAAATGACTGGATTTGTGGATGCGGGAAGAGCTGTTGATGTGATATACCTTGACTTTAGCAAGGCTTTTGATACAGTTTCCCACAGCATTCTCATTGGCAAATTAAGGAAGTATGGGTTAGATGCGTGGACTGTAAGGTGGATAGAAAACTGGCTAGATCAACGGTTTCAGCGTGTAGGAATCAATGGCTCCATGTCAAGTTGGCAAGCAGTAACGAGTGGTGTGCCCCAGGGGTCGGTCCTGGGGCCAGTTCTGTTCAATGTTTTCATTAATGATCTGGATGATGGGATAGATTGCACACTTAGTAAGTTTGC
>ML682004.1:37618432-37822319 GCA_007922195.1 Podocnemis expansa | reverse complement strand
ATGTGATCATTCCCCTCTATTCTGCACTAGTGAGGCCACATCTGGAATACTGTGTCCAGTTTTGGGCTCCTCACTACAAAAAGGACATGGACAAATTAGAGAGAGTCCAGAGGAGGGCAACCAAAATGATCAAAGGGCTGGAGCACAAGCCCTATGAAGAAAGACTGAAGGAACTAGGCTTATTTAGCCTGCAGAAGAGAAGACTGAGGGGGGATTTGATAGCAACCTTCAACTACTTGAAGGGTTGCTCCAAGGAGGATGGAGCTTGACTGTTCTCGGTAGTAACAGAGGGCAGAACGAGAAGCAATGGTTTCAAGTTACAGCTGGGGCGGTCCAGGCTGGATATTAGGAGAAACTTCCTTACTAGGCGAGTGGTGAAGCATTGGAATAAGCTGCCTAAGGAGGTGGTGGAATCTCCATCTCTGGAGGTGTTCAAGGCCCAGCTGGACAAAAGCCTGACTGGGATGATTTAATGGGAATGGTCCTGCTTTTTTTGGCAGGGGGTTGGACTAGATGACCTCGTGGGGTCCCTTCCAACCCTATGGTTCTATGATTCTATGATCCTACCAAAAATAATTATCTTGGATGAGAGGTGTCTTGAACTTAAAAATCTTGACTCTATGATGTATAAATAATGTTAAAGAAGAGAAGTGTATGCTTCATGTCAGTAATAAAAGAAGACTTTATACCAAGCACATCTAGAGTGGATGGGAGCAGAACCGAATGTAAAATAAATGATGGTATTGCATGGTACCAACTAAATAAAGAACCCATTTTGTTAGAAAAGCAATTACTTTAGCTCTCATACTGCAGTTGAAAGTAGCTTCCATCCTTCTTCAAGAAAATAGAGAAACTACACATAAAATAAGATATTTGAGAAGTGAAGAGAATAAAGTAGATAAGGTTCAAAGAATGGATTAAAGAAGATGTATATTACTCAAAACTGAAAATGAGAAATTACAGTAAGACAAAATGGCGCTCTGTAAAACCGAGGTCAGACATTTATAAATGTTCAAATGCCAAATTCCAGTATAAAATTATGTAGAAGCCTCCTGTGCAGTCCAAAGGCTGTTGCAGGAAAAGAGAGAAAATGTCGCAATTTATACTAAAACTTTATTTCCATGTAGTGTAAGGATTACTAGATGAAAGTTGTAATGAATAGTTTAATTGTTCTAGCTAGAGTCCAACAGAAGTAATAGGTTGGTGATTGATAATTATCTTTTATTTACTCTTGCCTTTTATTATCATCTGATATGCTTATAAATCTTTAAAAATTCATTATAAATGTAACCAGAAATGTCATGAAAAAAATCTGTCCAAAATCTGATTCTAAAAACATTTTGAGAAGTGAGAGAGTTAGTGTTTGAGAGTTTATGCTCTCAGTATGGCACCTTTTCATTTCTCACCCTTTTATAACTGTAGTAAGTAATGGTCAAGATTGGTAAATAGTCTTGTTCTTAAGCGCCTGGATTTTTTTGTTCATGAAATTAAGGGGTTAATTATGCTGACTTGGGCCTGGTGTCATATGGCAGGCACTGTATGAACTTTCAGACACAACTTTGTTCATTGATTTCCTTTTGTTTTCTACAGAACTCATGCCATTCTGGTCTGACGTAGCCCTTAAGCAAAGATCAATTAATTGTACCTGCAATGATAGTCTTTCATGCTTTTCAAATTTGCAATGTATGGTCTAGAATTTCAACTTCAGTACATTTAACTTGCTATCCTATAGAAAAATTTTCTTTGTCAGAGTCTATAAAAATATGAAAATGATGCAATTTTAAGACAACTTGATTTATATGAAAACTGCACTTATTTTGCTGAGCGCCGGTATACTCACAGGGTAAAAAGTGCTTTTCATAGTGAACAAAATGGGAAGCACGTCTGTGGATTTTAGTTTTATTATATTGGAGTGGACAAAATTGGCTCACAGCTAGGTGCCCACAGTTTTACTTTTGATTGCCAGAGAGTGCTCCTCCATTACCTTTCTGCAGCGGAGTTGGCGGCAGGCTACTAAAATTGGTTTCAGTGGTGACTGGGAACCTATTGTGTCTTGAGGCCTGTATTATATCTTTTCAAATTCCAAGCAAGGTTTTGGAGGTTCTGGGGAAAGCCAGTTTTCTGACTTGTTTGATTTAGCATACTTATATTACAGTAATGTCCACAGGTGTTAAGTTTCATTGGTGCTCTGTTGCATTGGACAGTGTGCAGATGTTGAGCGAGACAGTGCCTGCCTTTGCAATCCCAAAAGCTTTTCAATAATAGCTGTATGGGACAAGGTTGCAGGTAATTGCTGTTGTGAAGGAACTGAAAAAACATCGCAATGCCTCCTTGCTGAGCACTGCACTTCATAAGCCAAACTCTGCCTGTGACCACTCCCATTCCTCTTACTAAGGAAGTGGAGCCCTGTGCATCAATATTACAACAAAGAGATGATGCTGATATTAAGTATTCTCAGAATCGCAAATCGTGTTGGTGGCATATTGTAAATGGCGCAAAGAGTGTTTGTTGTGATAAGTCTATATGATGTCAGTGACTGATAGAATTTTGATGTCTTTACTGCTGATCTGGTAGCATTTCCCACTTTAAAAATAGGGCATCCTACATTATCAAACTGCTAGCCCTAAGAAGTAGAGGTAAGAAATTCTAGTATGTAGATTAAATGCCAACAGCTTCTAGAGCCTGCAGTGAGTGGAAGCCTGAACAGAGATATTTTACAGTGTGTTTTAAAAAAGGCCAGACTGTAGAATCTGTTTGGTGTTTAGTCTGCTGATGTGGGTTTTCACTGGAAACAAGAAACTGCACACTCTGTCTCCTAAATGAAGGGATGCATACAGCACGTTCCTACAATAAAACATCCAACTATCTGGAGATGGAAGTAATAAAATACTGCACTAGATTATCACTCCAGTAATTAAAATTACACCTGTAAAGCTGTCACAAATGGGAACAAATAGTTGTGGGCGTGCCCTGCATCTATAAGATGGGAAGTCACAGACCCTTTGTTGTGAGGCTTAAGCAGCGGTAATGTTTACACAATCAGACTAACTTTTCTTAAGCCTTCACGTGTTCTAGCACCATTAGTATTAAGCATTAGGGGAGTAGTTTTTTTCAAGCAGTTTTTAAGAAATGGTTCCTGCCAATAAGTTTAAACATTTTGCCAAACCAAAATTAGAAGAGTTGACAGGAGTTATGAGGTATAAATTAGTAAAATTATTTAATTATAACTTAAACGTCTGTGATAGGTAGATTATGTTCCAGCTACATTCAAATAGTGTCAAAACATGCTGTTTTAAAACTGTCTGAATCTGATTGGTATGCCAGCGTACACAACCAACACTTAACATCCACCAAAAAATTAATCTCAAGATGCAGCACACTCATAAAGAGGGTTTTATGTGAAAGAGAAACTTGAGTAAACAGGTATACATCAGGTACTTTTCCAGGGTTGTTTTTCACACTCTTCACCCAGAGTGTGGGCTGGGCATGTGAAGATTTCCCTAATATGAATCTTTTCTTTCAGTTCCCTTTTATTTCTTTTAGTTCACCCTCAGGAAGGTCTCACTTCCAGCGGTTTAAAGCAAAGTGGTAGTAACGCTGGATTACTGATCATGACAACAGTGTTTGAACACAGTAAAATTCTATTTATTGTGGGAGAATCTATATTCCTTTCAGAAAGGAGAAGGCCTAACACTTGTGCTAAGTAAACAACTACAGTCACAATTATTTCTTCTCAACTGGTTGCTGAAAATGCATATTTTGGGATCTTAGGTGGGGAGGATATTGTATGTATTTAGTATACTGAAAGACTTTTTTGTTTTGTTTGAGAGAGGACACTTAACTTGGCCCTTTTATTTATACTCATTGTATTATACGGCAGTCTGTTATAACAGTTCATCTAACTTCCATTTCAATGGTCCATAGAGAAACAGGCTGCTAAATGTGCACACCTAAGTCCAGGAGTTGTATAAAAAGGTTAGAAGTTTTCCCATGGAACTCCCTACAGCTGACCGTCTTTTTGTTCACAGATCATCTGGAAAGGAGTCATCCAAATGAAAAGGCTATTTCTTTGTCTTGTTTCAGACACTACTAGGGGCATATAAAATGAGTATTAAAAACTTTGTAGCGGTAGTGCATTAAGGTGAAATTGAGAAGCAATACAGCTTTTCACTTTCCCCAATTGTCAACGTGTTCAATAATCAAGGCAACAATACAGTTCTGTTAAATCGTGTGACCACGGGAGAGAAGTAAAAATGTGTAAAGTGAATCCATGCTGAGAAAGGCATCTTACTAGAACAAAGATAACTATATTCTTTTGAGAGTGATTGATTGGTTCTGCAATTTTTTGTTAATTATATATTTCATTATTTTTGCTTGTAGGGTGTTCCGATCAGACTTGAAGTGGGACCACGAGATATGAAGAACTGTCAGTTTGTAGCTGTCAGAAGAGACACGGGAGAGAAGTTGACATTTGCTGAACACGAGGCAGAAGATAAACTCAGACACATTTTGGAGGAGATCCAGGCTAACCTTTACAACAGGTTAGGCTAGATGAGATGTAAATCACAGTGGCTGACAACTTTATTTAACTGTACAGGAGAGATCCATCTCATTTAGATTTAACTGTGGAGAAAGTGATGTAGACAAGTCTACTGTATGCATGCTGTTTCATTTTTCAGCTCATTCTGATCCAGTCACACACTTTCTCAAATGTCCCTGTAAAACAGAATTTCTAAATGTTAGCAACCCTTTAAGTTCAGGTCATCAGGTCATGCTTCTAGCAATATCCATATGGCCCTGACATCTAAAATGTACTTTTTACTGATGGTGCTATGCAGGGTTCTATTAGGTGTTAGAATCTTGTCACAAAACCCAAAATTCTTTGATAACATTGGTGTTTACATCTAGCTGCAAGGTAAAACTTTCCAAGGCATCTAAATTCCAAGTTCAAAAATGACCAAGATACTTAGACACCTACATCATATTGAGTCTTACTGGGACATAAGCTCATAAGTCACTGAAGCTCATTTGGAAAAGCTTATTTGTACTTACTATGTAGGGCAAATGCACTCTATATAATATCATGTTTGTAGTATTAGAAAAATGTAGATAGTAAAAATATTAGGTAAAGGGAGGACTAGTTGAACAATAGCATCAAAACAGATCAGCCTGGATGCTATTATGTATTCTTTTTTCCTGTGATCAAAGCTTTTTCACTGCCAATTCATATATTTTTCTGCCAGTTGGATAACTGTGCTGTCCACCTTTGGAGTATTCATAAAGAATAAAGGGTCTGTTTCTCTAGTACTTGGTCTACAGTCAGTCAGGATTAACTTACTTGCAGAATGATGGGAGAAACAGGTGTAAGGAAGCATTTAATTTTCAAGATGTTAATCCCAGGAAACAGTACAGTTATTCATTACAGAGCTCAAGGATGTTTGACTGCATATTTTTATTGTAGTATTTGTTTCTATGTGTAGCTTTTAAATGACAAAAGAAAAGGGAGAGCAAAGAAATAGTATGGCTTGTTGCATTTTAAGCATATCTAGGTACACATCACCACTTTTATTCTACAGTCTGCCCAGAATTAAATTTGGGGTCTGACATGGGTGGGGCACTACAGTACAGAACTGCTTTTCTCAATTCTTGCTGCCTGTCCTGTTTTGCTTGGTGATAGTTTCAAGTTATTACTGTGTCAAGGTTTTACTTGGCCTTTTTCTCTTCTACCCTGATGCATTAACGTAACAATCATTCTTCCCTTGGAGACGTTTCGGTGAGGCTACACTGCTTTGTGCTCCATTGGGGCTGTGTAAGAAGGTCTGTCTATTAGAGCTCAAGACGTTACCATTGGACAAGCAATTCAGTCTGTGCTTTCTCTCTGGTAGTGTGCAGATCCAGTTTTCATGTTTAGGTTTGCAATTTTTCTAAGGGGGGTAAGAGTAGGCATCCAACTGCAATGGAAGCTTTGACTGAACTCCTTTAGACTTCTTTGTAAATCTCAGCCTAAGCTCCAAACCAAATGTGTCACTTTTATCACCTTAGTCTTTTGACTCTGTACCATCCTGCCTTCTGAGATGTTGAGTGTGTGGCTGTGGTGCTAAGGACATGAAAGGCAAATAGTGTTTTGAGCTCCAAAGGAGTAACAGTATCAGTCTAGTTCAGCAAAACAAATAAGGAGTCTTGGGTTTTTCGAGTGTATCTGTGAGCTTTTGGTCTTCAGGATGCCTTGCCTTGTGATACAAGTCCAACAGACTTCAGTTCCTTTTAGTAGGGATCGAAAAACTGTCTGATGTCATGAACTTTAAATAATATAAATTCAGCTTCAATATTTCCTATTTTAGTGAGATACTTTGTCCTTGACATATCCTTGAAGTATTTTATTTTGTGTACTATACTTAATTTTGAAAATTACTGTGAAATTTAACCAATAGTGTATGCTGTTGGATAAAGAGGTTTAAATTCCCTTTTTGTGACCCTTTCGAGATGAATTCAGTTTTAGTAGTCTGTCAATATAAATGTTGTTTTGGTAAGGACCATAGACATGCTAGTCCTGTCAAAACAATGATACGAAATCTTGCTGTGAGGAGTTTTTACAATTACTTTAAACTATTATTAAAACAAATGGCACTCCATTGCAGAGTGTCTTGAGGAAATTAAAAAACCCAGTAGCTTATTTTAGAGCTAGTGTGTGTGTTGATGGCTTCAGTAGGAACAAAGCCTATTCAAACTTTATTGCACTACTGAAAAACTGTTTAATAAGATGATGCATAAGTATATGATTATTTTAGATTCTTCAGGCCTGTATTTGAGAGGTGTGGGGTTGTCAAGGGTATAAGGCAGTCCTGGTGTTCTGATTTGTAGACATTGTAAGGTCATCCTGCTATAAACCTGTTTATGTTTGGACTATCAGTTGACTAAGGTATTGGAATGTCAGAAAGTGATCTAAGCAGACAAGGCAAATGGGATTTGATTACCACAATAGTTGCAGTTTAGCTGTCATTGCAGAACCCTTCACTCAATTACAATGATCTTAACCAGGCAGTCAGCTTAACTGGGGCATTTTTGAGTGATCTGGTAGGGATGCTGAGCTTTTTGTGGCTTAATCTGTTGCTGATTCTGCCAAAGCTTTTAGTCCGTCCATACTATATCTGCTATGCTTTCCTGTCTGTTCTTTCCACATCATCTGTTTTGACTGTATTTTGTTCATTCCACGTCACCTCTACTGACTCAGCATGTTTCAGTTTTCCCTCTGTTGTGCTCCCTGAAAAGGTAACCTCAATCCTACTGCAATCCAAATACAGCCATTTCCTAACCTCTTGGGCTTGTCTAATAGTATGATGAGACTGCAGCAGCCTGGAGAGAGATGATTTTAGTTGGTCAAAATTTATTTTCTTTCAGAACAAAACCTGTAGAAAAATATTGTGGTTAAGAAAATTCTACCATCTTTGTACTTTCTCTTGTAATTTCATCTTCTGTGGTTTGATACTCATGTCTATTTTCATTGAAGTTCATTTTTTGTTTTAGAGCTTCTGAAGACCTAAAAAATCATATGGTGGTGGCTAATAATATGGAAGACTTTCAAAAAGAACTTGAATCAGGAAAGGTAAGGAGATTCCAAATATACTGAAGTCTGAACAAGTGTTTTTCAGCGTAGTTAAAACAGGACACATTTTCCTAACCAGCACAGGCCAGTTAGAGATGAGATGTGTTTAGAGCCTAAACAAATGCATTGCTACTTTTTAGAAAGGTGCTTGGTGTTTTAAACAAAGTTGTTTGAATGTGAGAAACTTTTCCTGTAGAAGATGGCAACAAACTAACTTTCCCACATTTTACAGTAGTTGTGGTTGCCATCTGCTATACTAAAGCACAGTTATGATGGATAAAATTTTCTGCACAATTAGTCTTTAAAATATTGTGTTCAGGCATTACAGGTGACAGGACTATTCAAATAACTTCACATGCCTGTTATCAGAGTGCATCATTTTAAATGAATGAATGCAACACTTTCTCAGCAGGGTGACCATAGCCAATCTTGGTACAAATATCTTGTATCAGTTAAGATAAACTCCTATAATTATTCCACTATGAATAGTGGGTTTTTTTTAAATTCAACTGTCAATAACTACATTCAAGTATGAATCAAAAGTACATACAGCATGCATCAAAGAGGCCTTTCTCCCCTTACCAGAAGCCAGTGAGTTCATTGAGAGTGGCTGGTCATCAAGAAGTTAAAATTGATAATCAGAGCAACAATAATGCAATAGAACTAAATTCTGTTAAATTCCCTGGTAAGACCACTAGTGATTAATGAAAAAATTGATACAGCAATAGATCAAAGCTTTATTTTTAACATTTAAGGAATGTTTTAGCCTTCCCTTGAGGGGCACATTGAATTAACTCTCAAATTCTATTACGTAGACTCTCCAGCCCTTGAAATCATTTTAAATGTTCTTGAAGAGTGCATCTAGTTAACAGCTAAGAATCCTTATTGGTGCAAGACTATAACTGAGGAGTAAAGAAGAAAAGATTTGCTAAAAAATTTTGGATGCAAAGTTAACTCTACTCTTAAATGACCAAATTCTGGCTGGACAGTCCTTTAATGGATAGGTACAGAGCCAGTGGGGTTGATATTGATTAGAAAAGAAATTAACTCATGCAGCACTGTTACCTCCCTCAGCCCCTCCTATCCTCTATACTGTAATTTGCTTCATTCAAACTCATTTGTATATTGTCTTGCATTAAATTGTAAACTCTTCAGAGCATAGACCAACTCTGACTGTGTGTGTCTGTACAGCAGCTGGCACAGTGTGTACCCTGCTCTTGATTGAGATTGTTTGCTCCCAAAATATGATGGTGCTCCCCAAAAAGAACCCCCCCCGCACCCTTTCACCTGCACAGCTAAATATAGATGAGTTGTTTTAGACCTTCCCACAAAGATTTTGTGCCCAGCCTGGTGGTTCTGAAGTAACATTTCACCGATGCGAAGTATTTCCATAGCAGGCTTATCCTACCTAATGATGCTAGTTCTAATGATCATCTTGTATTTTTGTCCCATAAATAATCAAGATGCTTTAATTATATAATGATGCAACATCAATTTGTACTTTTAAAAACTGCCCTCTGACCTGGTGGCCTGCAGAACAAAGGAGAGATGTAAAAAAGCAAGGCTTTCCCAAAACTTTGTGAGGTGTGATAACCATAGTTATAAAATAAGATAAGGAAAAAAGCCAGAAAATGCAAGAATATGGCTTAAAGCAAATACATTTTCAAAAAAAAATTGTGTTGAGAACAAACTCTCATGACGGGTTAAGAGCTCCTGAATCTCCTGACCTTTCCTTCAACCTCAAAGCCCCAAGTCACAATGACTCACTTCTGTGAAGGTGATCTGGGAAGGAAGCAGTGCTCAGCCTTGAACACACCACTTTCTTCACCCATGCGGAAGCAGGTGCTAGAGAGCGCCATGAGAAATCACCACCTTAGCTAGCTCTGCAGCTGGACTAGTCCCAGATCACCAAGTTCAAACTAGTAAATGAAACAAAAAATGGAAAATAAACAGTGCTGTGAACATCTTTGATTTGGTAAGTAAATATTCTGTCTCTGAAGTTGCAAGGGCTTAATCACTGTTCCTGATTCTGAAGAATAAAAGTTTGAGGAACTTTATTTCATTTATGAATATTTCTGTCTATTTGTGTGTAGTCCTGTAAAAAGCATGAAGTGTATGCAAGTAGGAATTTTTCATGGAAATCATTTTATTGAAACTTCACTACTTCACATTGGCCACAGTCTGAAAGGAGATTTCCCATGTCCTCATGTATTTGGTGTGATTGTCTTTTAGACTGCAAGCTCTTAAACCTTGGTTTTGTGTCTTAATAAATAAGTTCATGCAAAGTTTAATGAAAGCTTCATGAATGATCTACAACAGCACTTAAACAAAACCCCTGTGTAGCAAACTAGGAAGATTAAGCCAGAATATTAGGCACTGACATTAGACATTTACTAGTTTCTCCTTCAAATTGCAGAAAACGAAAGATGCTAATGAAAATGTATATTAAGGAGCTGCTTCCACCAAAGACAATATCCATAGGGGGAAAAGGTCTTTGTACTGTAACACAGCACATTATTATTTCCAATTTCTAGTGGGGGAAAAACAAAATAGGAATGTATGGAGCAAATTTGCACTTAAGACTTTTTGACATTTTAGCAGCTTCTACCTTCAACTGTTCTTTGCCTTCATTTTTCGTCAATAGTTCTGTTTAGCTTGAAGTAGTGTTTATCTTAATGAAAATATTAACGTCCCTACATAATATGTTGTTCCTCAGAAAAATATGAATAGCCATCACTAATCCTAAACGTATAATGGGGAATTTTATTGGGAAAGCATTTCTTTAAAGTATGTAAATAGGTGTCAGTCTGGAATCCATCCAATATAGAGGGATTTAGATCACTCTAGAGCAAGGAGAGGGAAATTTGACACCTTTTCATCTGGATCTTCCTTTCATTTCAGATTGTGCAGATTCCCTTTTGTGGAGAAATTGAGTGTGAGGACTGGATCAAAAAAACTACCGCCAGGTACACTATGCAGCTGTTAAACTTGAAAAATTTAGACAGTTTGAAAGCAACATGTATTTGAGTACGAAACAACATGAAAGTAGCATTTCTTTAGTGATACCCTCCATGCAGAATTCCCACTCTAGGGTCTTGTCTTGGAGGGAAAGACAGGGAATTGCTCCATTTAGCCCCAGGGATTTTAACCTGACGAAGTGTTGCATGTAAGATTTTTCTTTTTAAATCCGTTGATAATTAAGTGTATTACATGTCATTTTCTATTTCAGGGATCAAGATCTGGAGCCTGGTGCCCCATCTATGGGAGCAAAAAGTCTCTGTATTCCCTTCAAACCTCTCTGTGAGCTGCAGCGAGGAGCGCAATGTGTCTGTGGCAAGAATCCCGCCAAATTCTACACCCTCTTTGGTCGTAGCTACTAGCAAAAACACCTTGTCCCTTATCTCTGAACTCAACTTTTTTTTAATAAGAGTGAACCTCCCCAAATCTTATCAGTTTCGTGACTTTTTAAATTAAAAAAAAAAAAGCCATAAGAAATCATAGAAAGCCCCTGTCGTTAGTCTTAGACTAGCAGTAATGCACAGACTTTTCTGTAAACGTCTCTAATAAATACTTATTGTGAGCTATAACATGGTTCCATTATTATTTCTGCATATTCAATTGAAAGATTTGGGTTTTCTCAATTTTTGGAGAGCTGTGAGAAGTGAGTGTGCCTTCTTGTGTACAAAGTACACATTTGTGAGGAAAAACCTGAAGGACTGCAGATTATGCAGCTTATTAAAGCCCCATCTCCAGTCAGGGCTGAATTTAGGCATGAATGACCATCTCGGGTTGTGGGCTTGGAGGGCTCAAGGTTTGGGGTGCCATTTTTGTTGTTAGTGACAAAAGGGAAAGTACAATACAGATTTGCAAATCCTAGCCTGCAAATTTTATCATCTTGTATGATTTATCCCTGTCATACATGCAAATTGTGTATTAAAGCAGTGAAATGGGCTACAAATGCAATTTAAAAAGTTACCCAAAAGTTTAACAAATGTAGAGGGAGGCATGAAGACTCTCCCCACCTGGCCTGCTATTTGATTTAGGATTTGTCCTATCTCCAGTCATATCTAGGTTGGAATTCACAACTCTTGGTATGAGAGGTGGGTGGAACCAGTGAGATGCTCTCTGCTCTGACAAGATTTCTGAGAGGAAAATCCACTTGGCACTGACTGCTTCTTGCTCCAGTTTCCTGTGCACATTCCCTTTGCCTTAAAGCTCTGACGTGTCAAATGGAGGGAGGAGTAAGCACACAGAACCAGGGTGCAGAAGGTGTCTAGGACTGCATGTCAGATGACACAGGCTCAGTGAGCTTGTCCATCACATTCTTGTGGATCTTTGGCTTCCAAACACAGCATCCTGGAAAGAATCAAACTCAATTCTTAAACTTGGAGTTTTTAACCTCCTACAGGCTTGTCTCCTGCATGTCTGTCTGGTTCCAAATTGCTTTAAGGATTTTTTTCATAAAAATGTAAACTATCTTGGATGCAAAACAGACTTATAGCCTTATCCCCAAACTTTTATAGCCTTCTCAGCTATTCAAAAGGTAATGAAATGCTACTTCATGTGAATCCAAGGTTAATGAGTCTTTCTACTCAATTTGAGTACAATACAGTGATTTTTTGAGATAGAAGCCATGTTTTTCACTGCATTATTGAACCTCTTGGAAGCATACGTATGTACTGCTTACTGTTTCTGTGCAACAAAGAGAAAAGTGTAAAATAAATTCATTCCCTGAGAGAGTCCTCAATGAAACAAATTAAGTGTGAGATATGGTAAATTAAACCAGCATCAGCTTTGGTTCTTCAACTGCTTGCTCATGTTGATTCCAAGTAGGTAGTGTGCATGTATACGTGTGTTGCACAGTCACCAGAAGTTTTTTCCCCTAGTGGAACCCATTGGGTTGATGCAGGCACCCCCTGCAGTGGCATTTCCATGATGTTGTATATAGAGTCCTGCTGACCGGCCACCTCTTTAGTTTCTTCTTACTGCTTGTGATGGTCATTAGAGCCTCTATTAGAGTCTTCTCATGTTGGCAAACTTTTCCCCTAGTGCTGCATTCTTGGGGTTGGTCAGGAAAGCCCTATTTGGCAGCAGCAAGCTGCCCATCCAGGCTCCATGCTTCACTAAAACAAGGAGTCCTGTGGCACTTTTAAAGCTTTTGACTACCTGCTCCATGTGAAACTTGTTGGAGTGGCTGCATCATCCATAAAGGTGACTGTAAGCAAGCTGCCTACCCTCCTGGAGACGGGTGGTTAGTTCAGGTCCCCAGCCTCTCGTGGGGGGGTGGGACCGCAAGTCTTTGGCCCCTTGGCAGGGCAACAAGTTTCACAGTCTGTCTCCAAAGTGAGGGGAAAGCACAAGGCTGCCTCGGGGTTACAACCCAAGAAGGGGCATAGGGGCAGGGGTAGGAATTAAAGAAGGCGTTGGGTGTCACAGCTCCACTGTGTTCCAGCCTAGGTCCCCACTAGGCACTGAGACTTTTGTACAGGAGTCAGCGGGGTCCTGACCACAACACACCGACCCTGAAGTGGGGCCTATGGGGCCTGAAGCCTGGATGCGGGGTCAGTGGGGTCCTGGCTGCAACACGCTGACCTTGAAGTGGAGCTTATGAGGCCGGGGGCCTTGGTGCGGAAGTCAGCAGGGTCCCAACCACAATACACTGAGCCCAAGATGTGGCTCCCTGCCGAGGGTGGAAACCCACCCTCCTCTGGGTCACCCCCAGGTCCCCTGCTGTAATGGTACCTCATCTGCCAGCTCCTCAGGGTAGTCCCGCAGGGGAAGATTGCAGAACCCCTCCATCTCATTGGGCAATGGCAAGTTAGGAAGCTCCTTCTAGGTCACAGGAGGTGGGTGGCAGCTCAGGGTCCTCAGCAGCTGTGGGCAGCTCCTCCAAGTCACAAGGGGATGCAGCGCTTCTGGGGCCCTGGCGGGGAATGGCTCGGGATTGCCCATAGGTCTCTCTGCTGATGACTCCCCCTGTGGACCTGGGGTGGCCCAGGGTCCGGGCAGCAGCTCCCAGTCCCTGGGTGCCAGTGGCCCCTGCCAGACGTCTGGGCCTGGGTCCAGCAGCCAGAGCCTGGCTTCCCCACAGGGTGGCCTGGGGTCAGGAGAGAGCGGAGGCACGTCCTTCCCCTTTGGTGGCTTGTGCTGGACTGAGCGGGCTGCCTTCCCCTTTATACTTCTTGTCCTGCCCCTCTGCTTCCGGCCTATTTGACAGGCCGGCTCTGACTCTGCCCCCCTGCAGAAAGGCAGAACCCTCTGTCCTGTGTCCAAGGAGGGCCATGCCTTCCTGTTACACCCTCCCCCTGTTCAGCCCCATGTTTTTGGGTCTGGACTGGCCGCCCTCAGCCAGCCTAGACAGACTAATCGGCATTGGTGTTCTTACCAGCCCGATGTCTGATGGTAAAGATGAAGGGTTGTAGGGCGAGGTATTAGTGCATGAGGTGGGCATTAGTGTCGTTCATATGATGCAGCCAAGTTAGATGGGCATAGTCCGTAACTACCACAAAGCGGGTTCCCAGTAGGTAGTAATGGAGGGCCTCTACAGCCAATTTGATGGCCAAGGCTTCCCTCTCCACCGTAGAATAGTTTCTTTCTCAGGGGAACAGCTTTCAGCTCAAGTATAAAAATGGGTGCTCTGCCCCACTGATAGTTTGAGAGAGGACTGCGCCAAGTCCAACCGTCGAGGCATCTGTCTGGACTACAAATTCCTGGTCAAACTCTGTGCTGTACAGAACTGGTTCTTCACACAGGCAGTTCTTTAGCTTCTGGAAAGGCCTCTGCACACTTGGCCATCCATCGCACCCATTGGGGCTGGGTCTTTTTCAGTAGCTCCATTAGGGGAGCAGTAATGGTCGCAAAGTCCAGTACAAATCATTGGTAATATCTAACTAGGCCCAGGAACTGTCTCACTTGTCTCTTGGTGGTTGGGGCGGACTGTTCCTGGATGGCCTGTACTTTTTTAACCAGTGGTTTCACTTGCCACCACTCCAGGACATAGCCCAAGTAGGTGGTCTCTTGGAATCTAAGTCGACACTTGGCTGGGTTGGCAGTCCACCCTGCATCTCGGAGGGTTCACAGGACCGCTGCGACTCATGGTAGGTGGTCTTCCCAGGTGTCATTGTAGATTACCACATCATCCAAGTAGGCTGTGTATCCTTTCAGTAGCCTGTCCATCATCTGCTGAAACTTCGTGGGAGCTCCATGGAGGCCAAAAGGCATTCAAATAAACTGGTATAAGCCCAAGGGAGTGGCGAAAGCTGTTTTTTCTTTAGAATCTGGTGTCAAGGGGATTTGCCAATAACCCTTTGTCAAGTCTATTGTGGAGATGTATTGGACCCTCCCTAACCTCTCCAGCAGTTCATCAACACAGGGCAGCGGGTAGGCGTCAAATTTTGAAATCGCATTGTTTTCTAAAGTCAATGCAGAATCTTTGTTCTGTCAGACTTGGGCACTAATACAATGGGGCTCCGCTAGGCACTTTGTGATCGTTCAATGATGCCTAAGGTCAGCATGGCTTGAACCTCTTGTTCCACAACTGCTCGCAACTGGTGGGGGAGAGGGTGAGTGGCTTCTCTAATCACCTCCTGGTTTGGTTTGGATGGCATGGAAGAATTCCATTGCCTGTCCAGATGCAGTGCTAAAGGTATTCGAGAAGGCCTCCAGAAGTTTCCCGATCTGATGTAGCTAGACCAAGGAGAGGCTCCACTGGATCAGTGGCGCGAAGAAGCTGGGGACCCAATTCAGGCTCCGAAGGATAGGGGGCAATCATGAATGCCTCTTTCTTTCCATGCTTTTAAAAGGTTTATATGATAGATTTGCTGCTGCTTTTTGCGGTCAGGTTGGTAAACTTCATAATTGATGGGTCCAGTCTGTCGGAGTATCTCTCAAGAGCACTACCACTGGGCCAGTAGCTTTGCGCCCTCTGACGGCAAGAGTACTAAAATGCAATCCCCAGGCATGAACTTTCATGACCTGGCCCCTTTGTTGTACCCCTTCTCCTGTGCCACTTGGGCCATGAGTAGGTTCTTTTTGGCCAACTCTTTTACCCTCATGAGGTTGTTGCTGAGCCTTGTCACATACTGCAGAAGGCCCTGACTTGGGGACGGAGCCTCCTCCCAGGCTTCTTGCATAACGTCCAGCAGGCCTCGGGGTTGCCTCCCATACAGTAACTCAAAGGGTGAAAACTGGGTGGATGGTTGTGGAACCTCCCGCATTGCTAACAACAGGAGGGGGGAACAACTGATCCCAGTGTCGAAGCTCTTCAGGGGAGAATTTCCGCACCATCCCTTTTAGGGTCTGGTTAAAATGTTCAACAAGCCCATCCATCTGTGGGTGGTATACCCACCTCTGTTGCCCTCGTTGGCAACCCCATCTCCGTCTCCGCAGAGGGGGTTTTCTGGGTCAGTCCTGGGGGCCCACGTCTCTCTGGCCGCAGCAGCCCTGTGCGGGGTTTGGGTGGTGGCTGTTCTGGGGGCACCCTTGTGTGAGGCCAGTCTGCTGCGATGCTGGCAGAATGAGCTGCCCCTTAATGAGGGGGACTCCCTTTTGGGGTCCCACCCGCCTTTGGCTCTCGGTGCAGGGGCAGGGCCGCTGGGTGCCTCGGCAGCCAGAAAGTCCTCTATCCGCTCCATCGCCTCTTGCAGCGTAGAGGGTCGATGTTGTAGGAACCACGTCCTTCCCCATTGTGGCAAGAGGTGCATGAAATGCTCCAGGGCCACCTGGTCGACCATTTCCATAGCCATTTGTTGTTCTGGCTGGAGCCACCAGCAGCATAGGTCCTTAACCATCTGCGCCACGGCCCATGGGCAGGACCCAGCTGGGTACGTCTGGTTCCATAGGTGGCAGCAGTAAGTGTCTGGGCTTATATCCAGAGCATCTAAGATGGCCACCTTTACACAGCTCTACTTCCATGCATCATCATCAGAGAGGCCTCGGTAAGTGGCTTAGGCAGGGCCCATCAAATACAGGGCCAACAGCGTAGCCCACTGGTCAGCAGGCCATCCTGCTGCAGAAGTGACCCCCTAAAAGGTCATCAAGAATGCCTCTGGGTTGTCCCCTGGGCCCATCTTCAAGAGGTGTAGCGGCATCGTTGAGCCCGAGTCCACTGCTGAACTAGTAGGAGAGGTCTCT
Source organism: Podocnemis expansa (assembly GCA_007922195.1). Lineage (NCBI taxonomy): Eukaryota > Metazoa > Chordata > Testudines > Podocnemididae > Podocnemis > Podocnemis expansa. The sequence goes on along the minus strand of ML682004.1, from coordinate 37,805,584 downwards.
GCTCTGTGTGACAGTAGCGCTGTCAATTGCTCAAATTCTTTCTGCTGCTGTTCCTGCTGCTGGGTGGCCAACTGCTGGAGTGCTTGCTGCTGTTTGGTGGCGAGCTGTTGAAACAGCTGCTGCTGTTGTTGCCTCATTTCGGCCCACCACTTGGCGAGCTGGTCAGGCTCCATCCTCGGAATGACTGCTGGATGCTGGGCTCCCTCTTCTACCCAAGAGGAGAGTTCAGAGTTCTCGGAGAAGGCACCAGTTTGTAAGCAAGCTGTCTACCCTCCCGCTGAGGGGTGGCTAGTTCAGGTCCCTGGCCCCTCATGGGTGTAGGACCGCCAAGTCTTTGGCCCCTTGGCAGGGCAACAAGCTTCACAGTCTCAGGGGTGAGGGGAAAATACAAGGCTGCCTCTCAGGGTTACAACCCAAGAAGGGGCATAGGGGCAGGGGTAGGAATTAAAGAAGGCATTGGGTGTCTGCTCCACTGTGTTCCAGCCTAGGTCCCCACTAGGCACTGAGACCTTTGTACAGGAGTCAGTGGGGTCCTGGCCGCAACATGCTGACCCTGAGGTGGAGCTCATGAGGCCGGGGACCTTGGTGCGGAGGTCAGCAGGATCCCACCCGCAACACACTGACCCCAAGATCTGGGTCCCTGCCAAGGGTGGAAACCCACACTCACCTGGGTCACCGCAGGTCTCTTGCTCTAATGGTACCTCATCTCCAGCTCCTTGGGGTAGTCCCACAGGGGAAGATTGCAGAACCCCTCCATCTCGTTGGGCACTGGCAAGTTGGGAAGCCCCACAAGTTCCTCTGCTGCAGGGAGTTTCTCTAGGTCACAGGAGGTGGGTGGCAGCTCGGGGTCCTCAGCAGCCAAAGGCAGCTCCTGGAAGTCACAGGGGGGATGAGCACTTCTGGATCCCTGGCAGAGAATGGCTGGGGGTTGCCCGTAGGTCTCTCAGCTGACGATTCCCCCTGTCAGCCTTGGGTGGCCCAGGGTCCAGGCGGCAGCTCCTAGTCCCCAGCCACCGCTGGCCCCCACCAGACACCTGGGCCTGGGTCCAGAGGCCAGACCCCGGCTTCCCCACAGGATGGCCTAGTGTCAGGAGAGAGCGGAGGCATGTCCTTCCCCTTTGGTGGCTTGTGCTGGACTGAGCGGGCTGCCTTCCCCTTTATACTTCTTGTCCCGCCCCTCTGCTTCCAGCCTGTGTAGTAACCCTTGGGGAGGAAGGGGTTAACACTCTGGTCAGTGAGTCCCAGGACAGCCAATAGGAACGAAGCACAGCTTTTTGAATTGGAACAGCAGCCTGGCCTGGGCCTGTTTAGATGCAGCAGAGCTCCTGGAAGGATCAGGAGGAGGCCAGAGGGGCCTGCGGAAGAATCCAACAACATCTTTACCAGAGATAAGTTAAATTTGTTACTGACCAGGCGTGGGTAGAACAGGGAATGTTCACTTAGACGTGGTCAGGGTATTTTCTTTGTTTTTGGCTTGTTTCTTGGATTTCTCTGTGCTGAGCACATGTAACCCCCCACCCCCCCTACCCTGTAACTACCTAAGTTAATTCCCAGAGAAGCAACTCTCTGTGTTTATTATCTGTTCTTTTTGATTAAAGATTTTACTTTTGAAGTAAGTTCTGGTTCTGTGCCTGGAAAGACAAGAGATTTGTGTGCACGTGCCTTAGACTGCACAGGCAGCTACTAGAGGGAACCCTGCTCCAGCTCCAGCTCATATTGTAGCTGGGGTCCAGTCACTTTCCTGAGAGAGGAATACAGAGGATCACAAGTATCTCACAGGGAGGAATTCCCAAGTGCGCCTTCCTGGGTCTCAAGAGGTTTTTTTTGTTTTTTTTTGTTTTGCATTTGGGTGGTGGCAGCGATACCACTCCAAGGCCAGGAATTGGAGGCCTTGGAGACTTTTAAGAGCAGGCTTTAAGGCCAGTGGCTTTTAAGGCCTGTTGCAGGCCCCCACCTTCTGTACTCAGAGTGGGGAAAAAGCCTTGACAGCCTGATTGACAGGCCAGCTCTGGCTCTGCCCCCTGGAGATAGGCAGAACCCTCTGGCCTGTCTCCAAGGGGGGCCATACCTTCCTGCTACAGTGACAATTTCAGCAATCCCTCAGAGCACGGATGGACATCTGGTCTTTGTTGTTGTGGTGGTGGTGTACTTCCTTATGTGCCTGGACCGGCTATACCCTCAGGTTCACCACCCAGTATTGGCATGGGACCTTAAACCTGGTACTCATCAGATTAATGAGCCCATCCTTTGAGCTCTTGGTGTCATGCTTGTTCTTTTTCCTTTCATGGAATATAGCATTTCTGGTCATAATTACATCAGCCAGGAGGGTGTTGAGCTCAAGGCTCTGATGTCCAATCCCTCATATACAGTAATTTACAAAGATAAAACCCAATTGCGACCTGACCCTGTCTTCCTTCCAAGTGAATCAGGACCTCTTTCTCCTGATGTTCTTCCTGAAGGCACATGAGAATAACAGGGAATGAACCCTGTATTCCCTAGACATCAGGTGGGTGCTGGCCTTTTATTTAGCGATGACAAAACCCTTTTGTAAATCAAACCAGCTGTCATCACTGTAGCAGAAAAGATGACAGGCCTTCTGGTCACAGCCCAGGGGATCTCATCCTGTATCAGGACCTTCTATGACCTGGTGACTAACTGCACACTTCGCAAGAGTGCAGGTCTCCTGGGCAGCATTCCTGGTGCATGCTCCTGCCCAGGAAATCTGCAGGGCTGCAACTTGGTCAATAGTCATACATTCACTTCTCACTAGGCCATTATATTGCACGTCAGGGATGATGCAGCATTTGGCAGAGCTGTGCTTCAGTCAGTGATGCCATCCATTCCAATCCCCCCTCCTTGGGTCAGCTTGCGAGCCACCTAGATGGCATTGACATGAGGCAAGCCATCAAAGAATGTAACTCTTTTTTTCTATGTCTCATAATTATTCTTTGGGATGTGTTGCTCATGCCCTTTCCAAGACCCATGCACCTTCCCCTCTTTTGGAGCAAGCCAGCAAGAAAACCAAGGAGGCAGCAGGTCAGCAGAGCCCTATATACAGCACCATGGCATTGTCTGAGGGTTCACCTGCATCATTCCAAGAGTTATCACTAAGGGAAAAGCCTTCTGGAGACTGCACACAGCATGCGCACATACCGCCTTGTAATTGATGTGAACAACACAGCTTGGAGAACAGTTACAAAAGGCAGGATGTGCAGCATGCCACAAGAATTCAAACTCTTATTTGTGCTTCAGACCCATGGCTCCAAATGCAAAATAAAAAGCATGGTACCAAGTAGGGTGTCTGCTACTAGGTTTTCCATAGAACATGCTGGATCCTCAACCAAATTAGTCTTCATCCTGTGGCAGACTTTCCTTTTTGGTTCAGAGCTGTAACAAGTGTCCACTAACAAAATCCAAACCCTACTGCAGCAATTCCCACCCTGTGATCCTCAGACCATTGGTGATTCATGACAGCACAGCAGGTGGTTAGCAGGGGAACAGGTTGGGAAAACTGTAGTTGGAGCTGGGGTGCACAAAGCCGCGGAGGACAGGGGTGGGGTGGTAACAGGCGTGTGGCTGGGGAGTATAAGGGATTGAGGCATGGGGCTTAAGAGTCTCGTGGCTGGGGAAAGCAGAGCTGTGGCGGACACGACCACAGTAAGGTGCTGTAGGCCAGGGAGTGTGGGTGGGCAAGGGCACAGTAAGGGGCTCAGGGATGGGGAGTTCAGGGCTGTGGGGAACAGGGGCACATTAAGGGGTTTGGGGGCATGGTAAGGAGCTAGTGGCTGGGGACTTCAGGGCCATGGTGGGTGGGTGTGGGGGTGGTGAGGGACTCGGGGCTGGGGAGTGCAGGGTGGTGGTCTGTGAAAGCATTTGATAATGAGGTAGTGGTCCATGTAAAGAAAAAGGTTGGGAACCACTGCCCCACTGTGTTTCTGGTGCCAATGTTTTGTCCAGTGAGGCAAATGATTATTAGTGCTCTGGGCTCATGTGCTTTAGTTGATCGGAAACAGCTACCAGAAAACAGCCTTTTGGTACATACACAGACAGGTGTTCAAATTGATGTAGTTCTGTGTCTGGCATGGATGTTTGTTTCACTGCATGCATGAGTCTGTATGTGTTCCCTCAGGATTACCCCAGCTCAGATCTCTAGTGGGGACTCAGTTAACCCAATGATCTTTAACAGGAACTGAGTTAGTCTGGTAATCCTAAACCACGGTGTTCCTTTTGTTAATGCTTTGGGTTACCTTTGGCTCAGATCTCTAGTGAGAACTCAGTTAGCTGAGTGATTTGGCGCCTGTGTGCAAGTGGTAAGCTGAAGCAACACTCACGACTGAAGAAACCAACATGACCATGGATCATGGTAGAAATGAAGGGGCCAGGCTAGGCTTTATTGCAATGTAGCACAATGCCGATGACTGATCTCAAGAGATCTGTTGGCAGCATTCTCCATCAGCCCCTTCAGCTTCATGAAAGCTGAGGTCCAGGGCTCCTAGGGTATGTCCACACAAGGTTTTTATTTTGAAACAACACTGGTTGTTTCGAAATAAAAGCCCCTATGTCGACATGACATTTTCTTGTTTCGAAAGGAGGGAGCTCCTCATTTTGAAACAAGAGTCCTCCTTTCAAAACAGCTTAAACCACTTTGGTTTCGAAAGGAGAGTTATTTCAAAACCAGTTGTTTTGAAATAACGCCGTTTGGACATGTTATTTCGAAAGAAGGATTGTTTCAAAATAACAATGACCTATGCACCCTGGGAGGAAGGTCCCCCCCCGTCAGCACCCTGGCCAGGGATCAGCACCCTGGCCAGGGTGCTGAGTGGAGTGCAGGGGGGCGGTGGGTGCCCCAGCCGGCTTCCTCCACCACTTCCCCTTGCTGGGAGCAGGGTGGGTCTGGTGCCTCGGCCCCTTCACCCCCCTGCACCTGGCAAGAGTAAGCGGGGGAAGCCAGCTGGGGAACCCCTGGGGCTGTGCCCCCCTGCCCAGGCTTGGGGGGGGGGATCTGCCAGCCCCGTGGCTAGTGTGGGGCCAGCAGAAGCCCCCCTGAGCCCGGGTGGGGGGCAAAGCCGGCACCTGCTGCTAGCATGGGGCCAGCAACTCCCCCCCCACCTGGGCAGCAAGTGGCAAGCCCGGGTGTGGGGGGCAGAGCCCCTTCCCCTGCCCCAGCCCCTGAGGCAGGTGAGCAGGGGACAGGTAGGGCTGCAGCCGTCCCTGCCTAGGCTTGGGGGGCAGACACCCAGCCCAGGCAGGGGCAGAGTGGCTCCCTGCCTGGGGGCATGGGTTGCCTAGCCCCCAGCTACCCCCTTTCCCCACCCCAGCCTCAGGGCAGGAGCAGGCGGCTAGGCTGGGAGCTGCTTGCCCCACAGATTGCAAGCAGCTCCCAGCCTGGTCAATTTCACTGTGAAATTGACCAGGCTGTGAGCTACTTGCAGTCTGCTGCAAGCAGTTCCCAGCCCAATGGGGCTCGGAGCCCCCCTGCTCCTGCCTTGAGGCTGGGGTGGGGAAAGGGGGTAGCTGGGGGCTAGGCGACCTATCATGCCCTTCTCCTAAAGCAAAATAGCAAGTCCACTGTTTGGACATGCTATTTCTCTTGGGGCTTTTCCCTTGTTTCGTATTGACTTTTTGTTATTTCAAATTAAGTCATTTTGAAATAAGGGCTTTATTTTGAAATGACTTGTTTCAAAATAACTTATTTCAAAACAATGCCCTAGGTGTGGACATAGCCCTACTTTTATATCATGATCTGATTGATCTACACACCCCTTTGATGCCACCCATTAATTCATTAGGTCCACATCTCACTGGACATCTCCATCCATCAAACTATAGTGGTTTGGCAGAAACCTCTCTTTGACATCTCACCTTATCTTTTTGGTCTAAGCTGACCCAACACCACCTTCCTCAAGGTATTTTTCCCCTTATTTATACTCACTGCAATTTCAGCTTGTTTCTTGCCAATTTCAGCAAAGTCAAACTTTCCCAACGTCTCCTATCACCTTGACTGTACATCCACCTCAGGCCCACTATTTCGTATCACTTTGTTGGGCCTGAGACCAACAGCTGGGCATTTCTACTTATCTCTTCTATTTTAACCTTTTACTTTCTCCTACAAGCCTCTTTGCTATGCAGAAAATCTGCTTGGAAAAAATATTCCTTTTTTGTTTGTTGTTGGTTATTATGCAACTTTTCAAGAAAACTGAATGTGGAGACGAGTGGTTAGAGAAGATGACAGGCAGGCAGAGTGGCACCATCTACTTCTTGGTGGTCTCTGTTTTTACAGGTTTTTAGGGTGCAGCTTGGCAAAGCCCTCACTGGGATGATTTAGTTGGGGTTACCCTGCTTTGAGCAAGGGGTTGAACTAGCAGAACTTCTGAAGTCCCTTCAACCCTTATCTTCCAAGAGTCTAATTCTGACACTAATTTGCAGCAAAATGGTGAGTAACTTAACTTTTCACTGAATGGGAATAATGTAGTATCTGTTTTTGGAAAGAGCTTAGAGACTGATTACAAAAGAAGGTATTCCCTTCAGTGGTGTGAGTCATGCTTATGAATTCTAAAGCACAAATGGCAACACCATGAAAAGAACTGATGGCTGAAATATTAAGTGAGTAGTTATGTTCTCCTGGCCATTGGTGACTTTCTGATGCAAGGTCTTGAAATAGCACTTGAGTTGTGGCTGGTGCTCAGAATTCAACCTTTATTGGTCAATTAATGATGTCCCTACTTTTGTCTTGCCAAGTTTGCCGTGTCTGTCTTCGGCAGCAAGAGTTAGAACTCTAATGATAACCCTCCTTCAAGCAGTCAGCAAGACCTGGATTGTGTTTCTCTCCTGAAAGTTCTCTCAAACACGACATTGTTCTGTATGGAATACCTAGCTCTTCTGGCTGCTCTGACTGTCCAACCCTGGGTACTCTATGTCTGATGAATTCCAGGGAAAACTGAATGTAGGTAGAGGAGGTTGTAGAGCAACATACACTTTTCAAATGTCCAGCATCATTCAAGGGTGGAGCACAGGGAAATGAGAAAATCAAAAAAGGGGAAGCGAAAATTTCTGGGTGGTCCCAGGTGTGAGTCAAAGCCTCTTGGAGAGAAGTTGGCTGGGACAGCAGCCAAGCTCAGAACCAGTTATGGGTCATTAGTAAGTGCTCGCTCTCACAGCCTCCATGCCGTGTTCAGTTGCAGCTGCTTACCCCAGTAAGTGTGAGCAAGGAAAGTGCTAGTTTCCCATACTGTAGCTTTCCCACTCCTTTTTGGCGGGCTCCACTTGAATTCAACATTTCTTTGCTCAATTCACTTTTGTGGCATAGATTTCATGTATTTCTTTAAATAAAGCTCTAGAACAGAGGTCTTCCGTCTGAAGGGTGCACCCTCTGGGGGTGCAAGTCGGAACACTGACGGGGAGCAGCAGGACTTGAGCCAGTTTGCATTGGCTGTGACCCAAACTCTGCTCTGGCCTACCCACCCCCTCTAAACATGGCTCCAGCCTCAGCCCTGGCTGGCAGCATAGTTCCCTGGCTTGGCCCCTGACCCAGTGCTTGCCCTAGGCACCAACCTTCCTGTGGTCCCTGGTGTTTGTCACCCCACCCCCCAGTTGCCAAGGTCTGGGTGGGGCCACATGCTCAGTCCTTACTCTTGGCCCCCTATTTGCTGGGCACTCTGGCCCTACTCCCAGCTAAAAAAAAACCAAGGAGTCCTGTGGCACTTAAAGACTAACAGATTTATTTTTCGCTACGCTGAGCTGCAGCCTTTGGCCTCAACTATTCTCTACTCCCATCACTACCTTGGGACAGAGTGGGTAAGGTGGAGGGTTTAACCTAACAAGTCTGGGGACCACTGCTTTAGGACTTAATTCAGAAAGACTGTTGTCAACCCTGTATCTATGCTCTTAAGAAAGGAGAGAGGAATGAGGAGGTGCTATGAACAAGGTAACATGAATATTATCTCACTTTGTTTCACTGTTTGGAATCTGCACATGGAGTGTTTTGCACAAGTTCCAAAATAGTTGAAAATAATCTTTGCCAAACACCTGTTTAAAAAAAAAAACACAAAAAACCAAAACCAACAACTTGAGGCTGTAAGGTCCCCCTCTCCCCCCATCCGATGCTTCCTGGGTAAACAGAGCCATTTGCTCACAATTAAAGTGGCAGAATGCCCAGTATTAGAGAAAGGAAGGTATCTATTTTGATAACAGGGCCAAATATATTTAGGGATTTCAGGTGATCTATTCAAATCCAGATATTGATTCAGGGCAGTGGTTCCCAACCTTTTTTGGCTTGTGAGGCACAGATATCATCTTTATAACCCTGAGGGGCCACCACTCTATCAATTCATAAAAAACGTATTTGTATACAGTACACCATTAAGGACTATAGATTGCTACATATTAAAAGTAAACATTGAATTAGTGCAAAGCAAATTTAGAATTAATTTTTTTAAAAAAAATTAAACTGTTAACAGTTCATTCAGTGCAACTCTAATCTAGTGTGACTTCTGTGGCCAAAGACCTGAAGCTAACTTGTCAACATCTGGTGTCAGGTGCATGGTCGCCAGTACCACTTGCCGGTAGGGTGGGAGCAGGCAGGCAAGAGGGCTGGGAAAAGGCTGAGAGGTCTGGGAGCAGGCAATGGATTGGAAGTGGGTGCCTCCAGGAAGAATGGGAGTAGGCACTGGTTGGGAGGTTGGTGGTCTCAGCCAGGCTCCCAGCTATGCACAAGGACTGCAGCCCAGCTCTTAGCCAGCAAGAGGGGAGCATGGGCCATTTTAAAAAACTCAGTGGGCCAAGAGTTTGGAACCTCTGGTTTAGGTTTATTGCTAACTACTAACAATTTAGTGTGGGATTTTTCAAAAGCATTCAGTCTAAATGCTCCCACTGAAACCAAACTGAGCACTTTTTCAAATTCCACTATTAATTTCTTCTGTTTAGTACAGCATTAGTGTGCTATACAGAAAGAACAGCATGCTGTAAAGACAGCTAAACATTAGAAGTAATGTTTGGAAACTATGACTTCAAAACAAACTTAGCAGTAATAATCAGAGGTATCAGTTTTGTAATGAGTTCTAACAGTATGAGATACAGAGCAGTGCACAGGACATTATTTGTAATAAAACAGCTGTAGACTGCAAGGTACAAAGTGGAATTTAAATATGCATTAAGCTTAACCTAGGGAATAGAAATGTCAACAGCCCAACCAAGGAATAACAGCAATATAAACATTATTCTCAGGTGCACAGAACACTAACTGTCAAGAGGGTTGGTGAGAACTTTTGAGAAGTGGAGGAAATTTAAACGCACCCTCGAACTTGAAACAGAGTGACAGGTGACCAGCAAAAGCCTGAAGTTGGTACAATGATTCAGTGACGAAATGATCAGCAAGCAAACGCTAATCTTTGTGGAGATTTGTTAAATACCTACCAATGCTGGTGTTAAACAAGAGCACTTATTCTCTAATCCTGAAGTGTGAGTAGAAAAATCATAAATTTGAACTGGAGATGCATAGCTAAGTTTCTAACTGCAAGATAATTCACCTAAAAAAAAATGCACACCTGTAATGGCAAGCCCTTGTCATCAACCATCCAACTTTATTGCTGTCTTATTCATAGCGGACTGTACTGCCTGCTGTTTGCTCCCACCCCCCTTATCTTATGACTGAACTAATACATACACAGATGGGCAATTTAGGTTTAAAAAATTGGACTGTAAAATCTTTAGGGCCAGCCTATTATGTTTATCACTTAGCAGACTTCTGGCTGCTGTATTTTTTTTTTTTTTTTTTTACAGGTGAGCTGAGTGCGCACGTGTACACACTTTTGTAATGGGAATTCAAAGGGAGACCTATTAAAAGGTTCATAATCTCTTTACCTATGCAGGAGGAGATTATTTTAATTTAAAACTTGTGTTGGCCAGGATACCCACATCTCGTCTCCTAGCTGCTTTCCCCTGAAGATTCCCATGTTTCTTGCTTCCAAACCAATGAGGATTGCATTTGGCATTGGGAGGTTGTTGAGAGGTGTTTAAGTAGAAAATGACTCCCAGTGTGTACAATTCTGGTTTCCATTAATACTCAGCTTGCATCTCTGGGGGCCAGATATTTGGAAAGTGAGCTCCAAGTGCATAGTTTTTGAGGATTAATACCTCTGTAGGTAATTGTTAGAATTTCCCATCTGCATATGCAGGTATTAATCTTTGAAATGCATATATGCAAAACTAGGGGCTCAACTCAGCCCTGCGTGAAAACTTGGCTTTTGGAGAATGTCTTTATCTGTAACTACCCTCTACAATGAACCACATTAATTTTGTTCATAACAACTATATTTAACTATCCCACACTACAGACCTCAAATTTCTGCTATTCCACAGACACATGGTAATACGTCTTTAGTTCTATAAGTGGTTGGAAACTGAAATGGCTGAATTATTAGAAAGGTTATAGAAAAAATTAAGAGCATTTCCCATCATTTAAAGTTTTCTTCTCCACTTATGGTTCTTTATTTGGGCCTCCCTGGGTACTTGAGAGCTATGCCACTGGCAGACAGTTCAAGATGCTCTTGATATTGGGGTTCACTCTGGAGTGTGTCTCTTTCCCTTCATTTTATTTGCAATAAATGAAGACAGTTCCTGATGAGTGGTATATTAGAGGAGTGGAGATAGCGCTTTGGAGCAGCAATTACGTGATTAGCTGTTGCTAAACTGCCCTTTAAACTTATTTTATTGTTTTAGTGTATCTTATAAGAGTGACTTCCAAACATGAGTTGCACTGAGGTACAAGGAAATGTTGCAGAATTGTAGCCACTAATTCTCCAGCTCCTTCTCATAGAGGCAAGACTAATCTCAGAATAAGACCGTGCAGAAATGGGGCGATACTCAGGAAGAAGCAGCCGGCTCATTGTAATGTGTGTTTTGACTCTTGTGCTTTTTGTGGTGGAGATATCAGTAGCGTACATTGGAAATTCCCTGGCTCTAGCTTCTGATGCTTTTGCTGTCCTTTCTCACTTCATCTCCATGATTATCGGTTTACTTGGTGTCAGGTTCAGCCGCATCAGATGGCACAAGACGAGCACGTTTGGCTTCTCCCGGGCAGATGTAATAGGTGCCTTTGGCAATTCCATCTTTGCCACTGCTTTGATGTTCAGTGTCCTAATTGAGGCAATTAAGAGGTATCTCAATCCACAGAAGACGGAAGAGGCATTGATTGTCCTCATTGTTGGACTTGTGGGTCTATTCTTCAATGTACTTAACTATGTTGTTTTCATGGACTGCTGTTACTGCGGAGCATCCCTTGTCCAAGAAGACACTGAAACAGGTAAATAATCTAATGCACTTTCTAGACTGTCCATACCCAGACTTTTAAATTGCTATTTGACCATGACCACTTGGCAGTTGTTTGTGATGAGCAAGTAAAATATCATTTGTTTTTTCAGCATCATTTTGGTAATGGGGGGGGGGGGAGATAGTGTGCCTGAGCTGATAAATATGTCTGTCTTGCATGGCTGAAGTAAATGGTGTCCTAATGATGTACTTGACCTATTGTAGAATACCAAGTAATCAGCTAGTGGGAAAAATTCTCTGTTTTCTATGTTGCCAAATTGGAGGCAGGGTCTGTCTTGCCCTAACAAAGGGTGATTTGTCTAGAGTCATCAAAAAGTCAGGGCCTGACAATGACAAATGCTGGCCTTAACTGAAAACTGTGAATACTCAGCATCTGTGAGGTTGAGCTTACTAGTGTGCAAGCAGGGAAAACTAAATACTTCAATGAAGTTGTAATAGATTTTATCCAAGGCACATTTGAGATGTGTTCAGGGTTTGTATTTCAAGATAAAGGACCATTTAATGTCAAGAGGAGAATTCTAAACCTAACAATTTAATAAACAGTTTAAATTAGGATATTCTTTTAAAAAGGTATCTATAATTTGTTTTAGCAAAGCTTACTACAGAGGTTGTGTGTTTTATTACAACAGATGTAGTAAGCACAGGAGAATAAAAAAAGAAGCCAGTTAGATGTATGACTTGCTGCCTGGGAGAGAGATATGGATACTCGTCATTCTCCTCTGAAAGAACATTTTGTTCACACCATGATTACACTGTATCACCCCATGCTCTAGGACTCCACAGTTCAAGGCACTGTGCAAACACAGAACAAAACTACTGTTCTTGCTCCCAAGTGCTTTATGATAGTATAAGAGAAGAGAGAAGGGAAAACAGATGAATTGACAGTGCAAAGCAGCAGCAAGACAATGATGGTTGGCATGAGACCGTGGTCTCAGCACAGCTGGAGCAAACTTCCATCATGCTCTGCAAAGAACTTACTGGTGTGTTTGAGAAGTGGAACAGAAGAGCTACAGTATTTTCTTTTACTTAGATATATTTTAGAGGTTCAAAAGAGAGAACTTCCCCTCATTTGCTCTTTATTTTTATAGCTGCTCATCTATTCTATTTGATCAATGGCAGCAAATACTCCCTTTAAGAAAACAAAATATTAAAATGAATGATGGATGGAAAGATATGTATTTGAAAGAGAAGTTCTGACACAGAATCAATTCTGACACAATCAGTCAGTTTGGGGAGAAAGTTGAAATATTGGCATAAAGCAACTGGTTTTAGAAACCTTATTCTGGATGAAGTAAGAAGTTGGCTTTAAAGGACAGATAGATGCTTTTGAAATCTTGTTAGCATTGTAAGGTCCAATCTACATTGTCAACTCCCCTCATCCTATATTAGTACCATTCTCCCCCCCACCCCCAAATTACCTGAGAAAGCAGTTATATAACATGGTTGTGGCTAAAATCATAGTTGATTCTATGGATTGGGATGGGGACAATCCAAGCCCATGTCTCAAAATTGGTAAGCATGTAAACCAATGCATGAGTTCTCTAACGGTTGTTGTTTGTTTATATGTGCAAGAATAAATCTTGTTTATAGTGTGGTTTCACCATAACTGTGTTACTATCATGGATATAGATGAGTGAAGAAACTGTTAGAATCCTAGTGTAGACAGATTTATATGTCAAGAGGGATGCATAATTAATTATCAGCAGAGATGCTTTTCTAAAGGTGCTGGTGCCGGAGGTGTTGGTGGTGCTGGGCACCCCAGGGCACGTGCCCTGTACCCCAGCGCCAGTGCCCCAAATCTCTGGCCCAATCGGGCCAGAGATCCGGGGTCCAGCTGCCGTCAGCCGCAGCGGCCCCGTCCCCGGCCAGGGATCCGGGGCCTGGCCGCCCATGGCCATGGCGGGCAATCCAGGGCCTGACGGCACACATCGGCAGCAGCCCCATCCCTGGCTGGGGATGCAGGACCCCGCTGCCCGCAGCTGCTTCTGTCCCTGTCCCCGTCTGGGGATGCGGTGCCTAGCCACCTGCGGTGGCACGGTGGCTTCTGGCCCTGTCCCTGGTCAGGGGGTGGGGCCTGCAGGCTGGGGGTGAGGCCTGGGCCCGTCCCTCCCCCGGCCAGCGATGCCTCTGGCTGGTGCTAAACATTAAAGAGAGAGCAAAAGGCTCAGTTTGGTCCTAGTTTCACTCCACCTAGCTCCTCATTTGATCTCTCTCTCTCTTTCTCTCTCTCTCTCACATGCCTTCCCTCTGCCCCACCTCTAGCTTAAGCTGGCTCTGAATTTGATCCATATAACGTAGTTAAAAATTGTAAATGTTCTCTCTTTTTCTGAGACAGTGCTTCTTTAATACTTGGAAAAACAGACAGGTGGAAATCTTTTCCAAAAACAAGATTACAGTGGGTTACTTACCAGTAACTGTCCTTCTTCGAGATGGGCTGCTCAGATTCATTCAGGAATAGGTGTCTCCGTGCTGGAGCACCGGATTGGCTGGAACTTTTTGCCTTAGCCTGTCAGAAGAGGGCAGGCAGCCACCGCCCCCCACGCCACCCCATGGCTATATATGTGGCCGCCGCCTGACCCGTCCCCAGTTCCTTGGAGTCGCCAACTCCAGATGTGGGGACGGGGGGAGGGATCTGAATGAATCCGAGCAGCCCCTCTCAAAGAAGAACAGTTACTGGTAAGTAACCCACTGTTCTTCTTCGAGTGCTGCTCAGATACATTCAGGAATAGGTGACTGCTAGCCATGCTGATGGATGGCGGGTGGAGTTGGCTCTTCCACCTTCAGCATGGCATAACTCTGACATGGGTATTGTCTACGCCCAGGGTCTTGGAGAGGTCTAGGAGATCGACCCAAGGACCATCGCCCAGCAAGGATAAACGGGGATTGCCGGACCTAAGCCAGAGGAGAAAGTAGGCCCATTTGCCCAAGCGCCTAATGTGGTGCCTAGGCAGGAGGGCCTGAGGGCACCTTACAGATAGAAAGGATACCAGCGTATCTTGGTTAAAGAGGAAGATCTCAACACTAACTGCTGTCCCTAAAGGCATACTGGCAGAGGCAAGAGAAACCCAGAAGATTAGTGTTCTGGCAGCAGCACATGATAATGTACCTCCTACAAGGGAATTCAGGAGGCCGTAGGATGATTGGGCTGGCATTGGTGGATGCCAGCACCTCCAGGACCGGGGAAGAGAAGGTGTACTGTGTTTCCCTTGGTCTGGCAGTATGAGACACTCGCGTGCTATGAGCTCAATAGGTGTGGGAATCTGAGACATTTGGCGTCCCATAGAGGGGTTGGCTACCAGCGATTAGGGCCTAGGAGAGTTACATTGTCCTAGGTTGGAGGGAGTACTAGCAGCCAACAACCTAAAGGAGCGCACTGCGAGTAGAGTACCCGGAACGTCACAGAGAAGGCAGTGCCTGGCCACTAAATGACTCTATACAAGGCAGACCAGGAGAGGACTCCACATGAGCCTGACGGGTATAACCCAGGTCTACGTGAGCCTACCGATGACACTGTGGTGGTCCTTGTTGAATAAGACTGCCAGTAATAGATAACCTTGTGTCGACATGAGGGAGTAGTAATATGATTATTTCCCTCTGTCTTCCTCTTCTTTCCTCCCTCTTTTTTTTTTTGGCAGCTGGTGATCAGCCAGAGGAGTATAGAAAGTGAGAAGCTGGTAGTGACAAAATGACATCCAGGGGTTGCTCATAAGAACGAGCAACCTGGAGATCAAGACCTGTGGCCTATGGGACATTGGTTTACATGATCTCGTGCCACTGGGATGGGACCAGCCAGTGTGGTCCAAACTTTACGACTGGCGACGTACCGACGCATGCGCCCAGATAGGGGTGTCCCAAAGGGAAGGCCCTCTTGGGGGAAAAAGGACATATGTGAGGAAGGAAAAACTATTAAGGGAGTGGGAAAGGAACACCACTTCGATGGTACACATCCCACTGTCTCCTTACAAGCCTTTGGATTATTTGAAGGGTCTTCTACAAACATGTTATTGCTGTTAGGAGACTTGCCCTGGCAGTGGGTTCTATCGGAGACAGCTGGCTCCCGAACTCCCGCTTGGTGGGCGGGTTGACAGGTGGTGTAATAAGAGGTTTAACAAGCAGGAAAGGCCCTTAGTATTTGGTTGGGCCTGAGCGTAATGCCAAATCGCAACTGCGATGGCTAGAAAGTCCTCCAAGCATGAGGAGAGAGAGGGAGTTGGACCTACAGGGTACACAAGTGGGGTGTCCCGGAGCTATGCCAGGATGAACCCAGTGCTATGACCATCTGAGGGAAGGACTATGAGAGGAACTCCGCTGGGAATTCCTCAAGGGATGATGACTAGGATCAGGCTCCCACCCCGGCGGTGGGAATGGTCTTTGGCCATACCCGCTGAGCTCCACTTGGAGCCTCCGCCAGACCTTGAACCCCTTGCTCTTAGGCTAGAGCTTCCTGGCAACTCACTGCACTGTCCAAGCAGTGGGGAAGGAAGAGAAGCAAGTATCCTTACCTCTAACCCTAGAGGTAAAGGGGAACACTGGACCATTACATTGAGGGAAAGGGGCCATGTGCAGATGTTCAGACTTTGAGGAGTACTCTGGTGGCAGTGACTGGCCGGCTCGAAGGGGAAGAGAGGCCTTTGGCCATTAGGGCAGCCTGTCTTTGAGGAAGTAGGGCAGAGCAAAAGTGGGGCATGGGTTTAGTTAGTGAGAGCCCTCACCCAGTCATTCATCAGGCTGTGGACCAGTAGGAGTAGTGAGCGATGGGTTTTATCTCAGGTATGGAGACTATGAGTGAGCTGTCTGAGGCCAGCCAGGCTCTGGTCTGCGAGTCCGGTACTTGACAGGTGAGAGCGATATGCTTGCCCTAAGGGGTCAAGGGGGTTGTAACAGTGGCATTGCTAGCGTTGGGCACCCGGGGCATGTGCCCCGGGTCCCAACGCTGGTGCCCCGGTTCTCCGGCCCAATCGGGCCGGGGATCTGGGGCCCAATCCCTGGCGGTCCGCGGCCACGGCGGCTGTGTCTCCGGCCAGGGATCCCTGGCCTATCTGGCCGCCCAGCAGGCCCCGCCCCCTGGCCTGGGATAGGGCCAGGGGGAGGCCGCGCTGCCGCCGCCAGCTAGCCCACGCTGCGGTGCGGCATGGCTCAGCCTAGCCTGGCCCGGTGTGGCCAGAAGCGGCTGCTGGAGGCCGGGCCCACGGCTGCAGCCCTGGATCCCCGGCCGGGGACGGGGTCGCCGCAGCCACCGGCGGCCAGGCTGGGGATCCGGGGCCCGGCTGGCCGCCTGTGGCAGCCCCATCCCCTGCTGGGGATCTGGGACCTGGCCAGCAGCCCGCGGCTGCAGTGGCCCCGTCCCCCGCTGGGGATCCGGGGCCTGGCTGCGGCCGCAGCAGCCCCATCCCCCCCAGGGGGGCCAGGGCTGCGGCCGCGGGCCCGGCCTCCAGTGGCCGCTTCCGGCTGCGCCGGGCCAGGCTAGGCTGTGCCGCACCGCACCGCAGCATGGGCTAGCTGGCGGCGGCGGTGCGGCCCCCCCCGGCCCTATCCTGGGCCGGGGTGTGTGGCCATTTGGCTGGGGGCAGGGCCTGTCCTCCAGGGGCGGGGCTGGGCCCGTGCCCCGGGTCTTTCCCCTCCCCAGCGATGCCCCTGGGTTGTAATACCCTGGGTTAGAGACATATACCTTAGGATCTCGGTGAGGTCGATCAAATGCGGCTATGTTAGGCCCAGCTAAGTGCATTTGATAATTTTTGGTCAGGGCGGCAGAAGAAAGAAGGGGGAACAAAGATTAATGGGGACTGTGCCATCTCTCCTATTGGAGAGTAGGGCGGAGGGGCTTTCCTCATGGGGAGGGAGGTGTGCGGGAGCTGTACTCCCCGGTGTGGTAATGGTTATGGTAAACGGAAAACCTTGTCCTATTCAGGACAGGGAATGAACGAATGGTACACTCTGATTATTGGAGTGTGACCCATGAACCTCTTGAGTGTCCCACAGGATGAGGAGTTGCTGCCCAAGGGGCATTGTGTGGGGGTGTGACAGAGCAGTGGGAGTGAGACCTTTATCAAGAGGATGTGCACAAAACCACAAGGTCTCCATTGTGACCACCATGGTGGTCCAAGAAGGTTTGGGTAATGAAGGTGAAGCCCCCCTTGGGGGCGTAATAGGATCCCCAACAAAAGTATGGATAAGGGTGGAACCTTCATCCTATGTGAAAAAAGGGAGAGGCTCCTTAACCTCTGAGCTGTCCACCTACAGTCAGAGGGGGGAAGAGCCAGCAAGGCAGGAGGCCACTAATTGGCTAGCCATTGGGCAGCAGGGGAATGGGACAGCCTCCCTTTGCGAGTGTCTCAGTTTCTCGAGATGCTTCACTCCCTGGCCAGGTTTGGGTGATTGCCAGTGGGGTTGTGAGAATCATCAAAACCACTGGGTGGCCCAACGGAATCCCTCCCGGGAAATGGATGGGGGGGGGGCCCTGCGTGGAAAGGTCCCCCAGAAGGGGTTTGAGCTGAAATTGTGGTGGTGAGGACTGAGTCCCCACCAGTAGCTGTTGAACAAGGAGGAGGGGGGTGTT
Source organism: Podocnemis expansa (assembly GCA_007922195.1). NCBI lineage: Eukaryota > Metazoa > Chordata > Testudines > Podocnemididae > Podocnemis > Podocnemis expansa. The sequence goes on along the minus strand of ML682004.1, from coordinate 37,787,703 downwards.
AGGTTGTCCTGGGCCCTATGGGGCTGAAGGGCATTGTAGGGGCCCTATCAGAATAAGGCCAAGATACTTCAACCCCCCCCCCAGGGGTCATGGACGGTACCCAGGATGGTGGACGTTTCTGGGGGACAGACAGCATCGCCCCCGAAGGGGAGATTGAGGGCCACCTCTTGAGAGGCCGGGGGTACTCTGGCCTCCCGTAGCCAGGCTGCATGGCACAGGGTTACCGCTGAGGCCATGGTGAGGGCTGCCGTATCCACCAAGTCTCATACTGACAAGAGAAGGTCCTGGGAGGCTATTTTACCTTCCTCCAAGAAGGCATCATGCTCTTCCTTGGCCTCTGGTGGGAGTAGATGTCTAAATCTGTTTAGTGTCTCCCACACATCCAACATGTACCTGCTGGTTAGGGCCTGGTTATTCGTGACCCGCAACTGGAAGGCTGAAGAGGAGTATACCCTCCTACCTAGCAGTTCTAAATCCCTCGCATCCCTCAATGTTGGGAGGGGATCGCGGGAAGTCTGTCCTGGCCCCAAGGCCACTTCCACCACAGTGTGAGGTGGGATTGGGTGGTGGGCGAATGAGGAAAACTCTGACCCTGGGACCCTGTACTTGACCCCCGCCATATCTGAGACCGGTGAGATGGAACCTGGGTTTTGGCCGCTGGAGGAGGCCAAGTCCCAGACACTAGGGTGGATGGGAACTGCGACCAGTTCCGAGGAAAACACCGGGCCGAATAAAGTATTGGAGGGTGCCTCGGAGGATTGGATCTCCATCCCAGTGTGGGCTGAGAAACAGCGCAGGAGATCAAAATGCACCAACAGATTGCCCATGTAAGAAGATGGTACCGGGTTTAGGACTCTCCCTGGTGCTGGAGGTGGTACTGGCGCAGTCACAGGGGCCTCTTGCAGTGACCACTTGTGAGGGCGGTACCAGAAGGGCGATGGCACCGAGACACGGTGCCGAGGCCACTTAGAGCCCTTTGAAGCCCTTTCCCCCAGGCTGGAACACGGGGAAGCATCTCATGACCCATGGGACGGTACCGAAGATGGCAGGGAGATATGTTGCCGTGGGGATGGCTCCACGGTACTGGGGCTCAGGGGGGTAACGGGCTCCAGGGCGTCGGAGGCCCAGGCCAGTGGTGGGGAAGGGGAGTGGTGCCGCTTATGTTGAGCCCAGGCCTTTGACATGAAGGCCGGCCTCCCCCTTCTAACCGGCACTGGGGAGGGAGGTGTAGGCAGCAGGAGGAGTGCCCTTGTAGCCTCCACTGCCTCCGGAGTCGTCAGGATCAGCATCGACCCCGACTGGCCCTGGTGGGAGCCTCGTGTCGAAGATGTGGGACTATGTTGGTGCTGCAGTAGTGGGGTCGAGCCTGACCGGTGCTGGGGAGAGCCCCGTGTCAAAGACTTGGGGCTATGATGGTGCTGCAGTACCGGGGTTGAGCGTGACCAGTCCCAGGCAGAGCCCCGTGTAGGGGATACGGGGCTGTGTCAGTGCTGTGGTACCGACATCAGTACTGAGCTTGTCCTGCGGCCCCTGTCAGCACAGTGCCGTGTGGGTCCCTGTGACGAACTGGCACGCGGTACTCAAGGAGGTCCCGAAGCCTCGGGAGAGGGCTGCCACACCTGCTTGGAGGCCAGGGCACGGCACCTTTCCTCCCTGTCCTTGATTGTCCTCTGCTTGAAGGACAGACAGATGGAGCATGAGGTGACCATATGGCTCTTGCCCAGCCACTGGAGGCACTTCTCATGGGGATCGTTCCACGGGAAGGCCTTGCCACTTTGGCACAGGGTTTGAACCCCGCCATGGTGGACGACGGAGTAGCGCGATGTTCCGGCCCGGACAGAGAGACCATCTTCGGTGGAACTACATCCACAAATAGATGCTCCCAGTCAGGCGAGAAGCTCATAAAGTGAGAGAAGGACAGGCTGTTTGCAAAGCGCAAGAAGTGGGCAGTTTCACAACCAACGTGAAAGCGGAAGAAATGAAACTGGGAAGGGGTCGGGCAGCAGCCACATATACAGCCACGGGGCAGCGCGGGGGGCGTTGGCTGCCTGCCCTCTTCTGACAGGCTAGGGCAAAAAGTTCCGATCAATCTGGCACTCCAGCACGGAGACACCTATTCCTGAATGTATCCGAGCAGCGCTCGAAGAAGAATACAATATTACCATTTATAGTGAGCACCACTGTCTCTTTCATTCTTCATCGCCTTTCTTCTGTGTTTTGCAGTTTCACAACCTCACTGAAAATGTCATGCTTATTTTCTCGAAGAATAAATACATAGCATCCTATTTCAATTAAACTGAAAGAATTAATTTATTCTTACATGACTTTTATAGTCTGAAAAGTGCCTGTGTATGTATATATAAAGTCTTTACATATGAATACACAGGCATGCCACATGCCTCCTGATAGTTTTCTGTATTTAGAGTGCTCCTTTTGTAAGAGGAAGATAGTCTCTCTTTTGAGTCATCTCCAGTAATAAAGATTCTACTGGACAGATAAAGCTCTTGAGTTATGCTCATGCTATCCATGCCCTCAGTAACACCTGTGCAATCCATTTGTCAGTGAGTGTTGAGAAATCACTGACTGGAATTTCATGTATAATCTTGTTGACCTTCTTTCAGTTAGTAATAATGCTGCTTTTAGTAAGAAATATAAATGCAGTGGCAGGTAAATCAGGCCATGCATAAGTATTTCAGAAGTTCAGGTTCTTCAGTCCCTAACAGGTAAAACTGCAACTGAAATTGCTGGCTTGCAATATCAATTTCCAAAGGGATAGCCGTGTTAGTCTAGTCCAGCAAAAAAACACCATGAAGCTGTGTGGCACTAAAAAGACTAACAGATTTTTCGCATAAGCTGTCATGGGAGAAAATCCTACTTTGTCAGATGCATCTGACGAAGTGGGATTTTTTCCCACGAAAGCTCATGAGAAAAATAAATCTGTTAGTCTTTAAATGCCACACGACTCCTTGGTTTTTTTTTTTGCAATATCAAGTTCACTAAAATATATTGGTGGTAAATTCTCTCACAATAGAAGAAGACACTTCTTATGACAGGTGGATATCCTCCTGATCTCTTATCTTACAGATTCACACACAGTCCTACTTTCTGCTGTTCTGGGAGAGGCCTGAAAACATAAAAATGGCTCACTGGTTCTGACCTTCCTGAATGAACTTTTACTTTGGTCAGTTGTGGTTTAGTGCTGTTCAGGGAAGATATTTTCTTACTTTGACAGATTTGGCAGAGGTATAAGTGATCTAACATGTTTGTCTTTTTATTTGCTGATAAGGAAGTGAGGTTTGTGTGTATATACGCTTCATTTGCTATGATGAACCTGATATTGTGATCATGTTAAAGGAGTGAGGGGCATATTGTGTAAACTCCTGTGACTTCTACAGATATGTACTGTTGTCGAATATGATTATTTTTAAAGAAATTTTTTGAGACTAGCTTGTAAGTTCTTTTCAGCAGGAACCATGTATCTTTGTGTTTGAGCCATTCTAAATACAATGAACCCTATGGAAGGGGCTGTCCCCAGAGTACTGATGTTTAATATAAATTATATACCCACAACTACATTAGAAGAGGACTGATTTGAAGTCAAGCACTTGGAAGATAGGAAATGCCAGTGTTAAGGTTGCCCGTGCAATTTTAACTGGGCCCCCTTGTGCACATGCATCATGATGGTCATTAATTACATGATTCATATTCATTTTTCCATAGGACTCTGACATGCAGCATACCACATACACTCCTGTGGGGTGATCTGTGTCTCATTCACGCTCACCCTTGCAATGTAACTGTGTATTATCTAATGCAATGTATGCCATGTACAGTGTTTTTTGGCATGCTCATGGTATACTACTCTCCCTTGATGTCATGATAACATGTTTCCTGCAACATCATCCATGTGTACAGATATGAAATTCTGCCAGGTCATGCTCCAAATACATCTCACGTGGCTTGAGTAGATGCAGACACCCAGAGATCTATTTCCACATCCAGCAGAAGTATGCATACAAGAACAATGCAGCTTAAGCAAGTTGGTTCAGGAGGGAAAGATCAGGCCCATTGCAAAAAATGGATGATCATCTGACCCCCAAAGAGGGGGGTTACATGAGAAAACGTTACTAAAAGAAAGAGACTCCTTGGTCTAGAGTTATTTCCTGGATTCCATCTTCTAGGCAACACTAAGGACTTGGAACCTACTTATAGGAGTGGGGACGAAGGGAATCTGGATGCAAAACCATCAGCCACCCGTGCTGGGGGTAAGCTGGTGATCTTAGTTTAGAATGTGACTTTTCCTTTTGATTCCACGGGGTAGCTGTTTTAGTCTAGTTCAGCAAAATGAACAAGGAGTCTTGTGGCACTTAAAGAATCTGTAAGTTTCCCCCATCTTCAAAGCATCTGATGAAATGGAATTTTCTCCCATGAAAGCTCATGCAATAAATAAATTTGTTAGTCTTTAAGTGCCACAGGACTCCTTGTTTTTGTTTTCCTTTTGATCGTGATTATCTCCTTGACTACATGATTAATTGACTTTATATTAGTTTGACTTATAGAGTATGTCCACACACACTTCTTATTTCGAAACAACAGAGGTTGTTTCAAAATAAGAAGTGCCATGGCCACACGACGCACGGCCATTTCGAAACAAGCAAACAGCTTGTTTCGAAATGGCCGCGGTTGTTTCGGCATAGCTTAAACCTACTTTGGTTTCGAAACAGCCCTGTTCGGACATGTTGTTTCGGAACAAAGTGTTCCAAAACAACATGTGACCTTCATCCCAGGGTGCTAAGCACCCTGGGAGGAGGGCCTGCCCCCTCAGCACCCTGGCCAGGGTGGTGAGGGGTGTCCGCAGGGGGGTGTCCACGGGGCTGCCCCGCAATCCATGGGTGCCTGCAGCGGACTGCAGGCACCAGCGGAGTCAGGCGCGGAGCTGTGCCTCACTCCGCCGGTGCCTGCAGGGGACTGCAGGCACCCGCCAGGAGAGGCACAGTGGGGTGCATCACCCCAGGGGCTTTAAAGCCCCCGCTTCCCCCAAACCTGGGGGTGCAGCCCCGGCGCGCGGCTGGAGCCCACTGCTGCCGCGGCCGGAGTGAGCGCCGGCCCGGAATCCCTGGAAGCCCCACCCCCAGAATCCCTGGGGGCCCCGCTCCTGCCGGGGGCGGGGCCGGGGCATCCCCCCAGAATCCCCCAGCCACCGGCGATGAGGGATGAGGGGATGAGGGGCCCGGCCTCCTGCAGCCTCTTCCGGCCCCAGCCCGGGCCGGGGATCTGGGGCCTGGCCACTTGCAGCTGCGGCGGGCAGTCCTGGGCCTGGCTGTGCGCACTGGTGGCATCCCTGATGCTGGCCGGGGATGCAGGGCCTGGCCGCTCATGGCAGCACGGCAGCGCCAGGCCTTGTCCCTGGCCAGGGGGTGGGGCTGGTGGCTGGGGGTGTGGCCAGCAGGTTGGGGGCAGGGCCTGGGCCTGTGCCCCAGGTCCCTCCCCCAGCCAGCGACGCCCCTGACCGTGACGTACCAGTCCAGATCGCAGGAGGAGACTGTCACAGCCCCCTGCCTAATACAGAGCACAGGATGGATGGCGTTCCCTTTGTGAGCAGCTATTTTATTCTTATTGTCCAATGCATGGCTTAAGCTTACAACTTCTTGCAATTACCTGCCTTATTCACTACACACTTTCCAGCTTCTGCAACAAATTAGGCTGACGTCCTAGATACAGCAGCTGCCTGTACTGCAGAACCTTGATTCATGTCCAGAGCTGGCCAAGGTAGGGAACTGTGGAGAAAAAAAGTGTCTCATCATGACAGTGAAAGTCTGTGTTATAATGCAGTCACATAGGCCAGTGGTTCCTAAGCTTTTCAGTAACACGGCACACTTTAATGAGAAAAAATTCCATGGCACACCCACTTTTTTCAGCTGATCTGATTGCTCGTAAGCCTCACATATACTTACGTTTACTATGGTGATGGTATTACTAGAGAGGTCTGCAACATAGTGCGTACAATACACCAGAGAAGGATCAAATGCTTTAGCATTTCAAATTCATCAGAAAAAAATACACGTCATCTCAATTTTGCCCTTTGGTCACATGCGTTTAGAATGTTTGTGTTTTAAAATCAAAAGACTGATACCTTGCTTTTAAGTTGATGATTAATTTTCACAAGTTTTTATAAGTTGTAATTTTGGTTTGATAGAATATTGTTTAAGATGAAACAATATTCATTTTACATTGATTTTCATTGCATTTGTACAAAATTTCATGACATACTTGGACAGTTCTCATGGCACATAGTGTGCTGTGGCACACTGGTTGAAAACCACTTACGGAGGCAACCTTAATTTGACAGCTCTTGACTTTAGAACACTTTACTTTTCAACCTTAGTAATGTTCTTTTAATTTAGGGCTTTCTGGGTGTAATCTCCCAATTTTTTTTAAAGAACAGCAAAAACAAATTCCATCACATGATGTAACAGTGACATGCTCGTGGTTTGTCAGGTTGGGAACCTTGATCCACTGCACAGACCTGCCACTTGAGGTAATGAAGTAGCTGGTAGCAGCTCTTTGTTTTCATGCTCTGGGTAGACCAGTGTTAGTAGAGGAGGAGACGCACACTTTGCCAGTGGGTTTCTCAGATTTTTGCTGACAGCAGAGGAACAATAAGACTGAGGAAGAGTGGACTCCATTTCAGCTCTGGGGAGTGTGTGCGCTCTAGTAGGCACCGACTCTTCTGCCCATTCTCCCCCATGCAGTAACCCTCCTGCTATGTCCCTTCCCACTCGTCCTTGTTGTCCCAGTCCTCTCTTCCTCACTCCAGCTTTCTCAGCCCCTTTTCCTCAGATAGTTCCAGTTTCTGCCTCTCATCCCAGGCTTAGTCTTTGTGCCCAGCAAGTCTTAGTCAGTCTTTCAAAGTTCCCTTCAATCTCCTCACCCCTACTCCCAGGACCAATTCCCCTGCCCAGCCACTTCTAGTTTCACACCCCGCCTAGCTCATTTCATCTTTCTGTCTCCCTGGCCTCCAGTCACCACTTGTTACTATTGCCTTCCAGTTCCAACCTCCCTCTCTCTTATCCCATCTCAGCATGTCCCTCTCCCCTGGTTCCCAATCCCAATCTCCTTGCCCAGCCACCCCCACTTTTCCTCTCTTCTTCTCTGACAGATGCCTTGGCCAAATCTATTCCTGCACCCTTCCCCAGGTCTGGCTCTTGCCTCCTGCATTCAAGACAGATGTTTCCTCCTCCAGGCTCCCTGGGTGCCAGTAAGGAAGGGATGCACTCTCAGTACAGGCAAGGTAGCTTTCCTGCTCGCAGTTTGTGTCCACCCCAGCCCCACTTCTCTGGAAGCAGCCGTTTCAGAGAAAGTGTGCTTTGCTTATGTAACCCCGGGTTGGAGAGATCATGCTCCCTTGCACTGTGCTCAGTCCAGTCACATGTAAAAGCTGTGACCAGATGGAGGAGCATTCTCAGCCTCTCTGTTGGACTGATGCAAGTCTAATCAGCACCAAGAGCTGTGAGACTGGAATTATCAGAGATTTTAGCAGTTAAACTCCAGCAATCAGCACAGGGACTTTGTCAAGGATGTACCTTTAGCCAGAACTGTGAAAATTCGGCCAAGCTATCAGCCTGGAAAAAACATTTAGTTTGGTAAAGTTATAAGCAACAGCATGCACTGACTTATAATGGGAAGTGTGTACCAAGCTGAACATGCAGAGTAATTAGCTCCATCTATAATACTTCATAATAAATATAATAGATCATTTTACTTCACAAATCTTTCAGATTATTTTTATACATCTAGCAAGATACATGCATCTTTTTACTTCTATGTGACTAAGCAGCTTTTCCTGGAGCAGGGAAGCACTGTGTTAGTGGAACTCAGTAATTCCCTGTATGTGTGTCTCAGGAAAAGCTATAAATATTTAATTGGAGAAAGCATTGTTCCTGTTTTTCTTCATGTCCTGTGGCTGTGCATTTTTTGTGTAGTGGAAAAGATGATAAAATCTGTCTGTGTTATAAAGTTGTTTATAAAATGGCCGGGATTGAAGGGGCAAATCTAATCAAGTGATGGACATTCTGACCATCTTTCAGTGAATTACAGTTCGCTAATGAAAACTTAAAAATGTGTTTTGTAGTTACAAGCCATGTGGTGTGGAGCCATAGACTTCAGGAAATACAGCTTTGATGCTGCATGCTCACTTTTTAGAGGCTGGAGAGAATTAATCAGAGACCTCCATACAAGACTGTGGTATGCCAGGTGGAAAGTGTTCTTATTGATGTTGTTACGCGTCCAACGTGGATTTCTGTTTGGCTGTAACAGTCTGTATGCGTTTTCCCTCAGGATTACCCCTGGCTCAGATCTCTGAATGGGGACTCAGTTGCCCAATGATCTGTAGCCTGGCTTGGATCTTTATCAGGAACCGCGTTAGCCTGGTGATCCTAAGCTGAGGTGATTCTTTGATTTACGCTTTGGGTTACCTTTGGCTCAAATCTCTAATGAGAATTCAGTTAGCTCAGTGATTTGGCGCCTAGGTGTACACTGTGTGCAAGAGGTAAACTGAGGCAACACTCATGATTGAAGAAATCAACACAACCATGGAGTCTTGTAGCAATGAAGGTACCAAGCTAGGCTTTATTGCAACATAGCACAATGGCAAAGGACCTATCTCAACAGATCTTTTGACACATTAGTGCCCTCAGTGGCTATGTCAGGGGTCTATAACCTTTGCCAACCCCCGTGCCAGTCCTGCCCATTTCACCCTCAGTGGGTGCTGGGGGTGGGGCCAAAAGGGGGCAAGGCCAGGCCTCCGGTTTACAGCCGGGGCTGGCACCTTCCCTGCAGCAGTAGGTGGTCTCTGGGGGTCGGTGCTGGGGCTGCCCAGCACCTCCAGGGCTATCCCTGGGGGTGCAAGAGGGTAATTGCCCTGCGCTGTCCTGCCAAGCAGGGCAGCGTGAGGTCCAGACTGCTGCCACCTCTCCATGGCGGGGCCCAGGCAACTTGGCCAGAAGCAGCACCTGGCTCAGCTCTCTTGGTCTCCACTCTCCTGCCCCCCACCATGCGTGCTGCTTTTGGCTGTGCCGGAGCAGTGGGGAGGGAGTACGGCTACCCCCTGCCCCAGCTGCGCTGCCTCCCTGCTGCTCCCACACAGCTGAAAGTAGCACGTGTGGTGGGGGGAGAGTGGAGAGCTGGAGAGTTGAGCCAGGCACTGCTTTTGGCCAGCTCACCCGGTCCCCAGCATGGGATGGCCGGTGCAGGGGGCAAAGACACCTGCCCCTCCCTTGGGCCGGCTGGCCGGCCCCGTGCCCCACTGCCGGGGGGGGCTAAATAGGGGCCCCACACCCTCCTATGGATGGCTGTGCCCCCGGCAGCAGTGGGTGGCCTCCAGGGGTCATGGTTGGGGCCAGCACCCACCCCCAGCAGCAGCAGCTTGGGAACGGCCAACCCACCCCACTCCCCTCTAGCCCTACCCAGCGGGGAGTAGGGCCAGCTGGGGCCAGGAGCTGAACGCCACAGCTTCCTAGTCCTTGCTGGCCATGCTCCTCAACAGGGAAGCGCAGCCAGTGGGGGTCTGGGGGAGCAGGGCCAGTGGGGGGGCCCTGCGTGGCTCTGCATGCCACTCAGGCTCAGTGCCCACGACATTTTTGGCATGGGTGCTGGGGGTTGCCAATCCCTGGGCTATGTCTATGCTACAAAAGTTAGTTTGTATAAACAAAGTCAAACTAATAAATTTGACCTTAATTCAAATTAAACCTGACCTTAGTAAGTCAAATTAACAAAGTGCACTAATTCAACTTAAATTAAGTCAAATTAGTGAACTTTAATTCAAACTAATTGCCCTAATTTGAACATATTTAGTTCGAATTAAAGCTTAATCCTATTCTACGCGGCCCTTAGTTCAAACTAAGAATTGAACTAAGCACTTAGTTTGAACTAAATGCAGGTGTTACTAATTCGAACTAAGCTTAGGTTTCTTAATTTGAACTAAATTGCCAGTGTAGATGCGCCTAATGTGACGGAACATCTCAGCTGATTGCAGGATTCTCCATCACCCCCTTCAGGTGTACGAAAGCTGGGCTCTGGGGCTCCTATTCTTATACCCTACTCAGACCTACTGACTCAGCCCCCTTGGGATCTGAATTAACCTTCATTGGTCCACACACCTCTCTTTTGATGCCATCTATTAATTTGATATGTCCACACATCACTATCCATCAAGGTGTCAGGTTTGACCAAAGAAGCATCACCTTCAGGTTTGAACAAAACAGCACCTTCAGATTTGACTGAAACATTAACTTTATCTTCTTGGCACTAGGCTGACCCAACACCACCTTCCTCAAAGTATTTTTCCATTCTTTACATTTATTATTGAAATTTCAGCTTATTTTTTGCCAATTTCAGTGAAGTCAAACTTTTACAACCCGTGTCCTCTCAGCATCACCGTACATTTAGTTTAGGCCCACTTTTTGGATTACTTTTTTAGGCCTTGGGCCAGCAGCTGAGTATTTCTACTTATCTCTTCTATTTTAACATTTTACTTTCTCCTACAAAAACAAGAGATACCTGTGGTTCACAAGCTCAAATAGAACACATACCATGCTGCTTCTTTGGCCAGCAGAGCCTGAATTTGTTGTCTGTTGCAAGTGTTATCTATTGTCCCAGGCTTTTGCAGTGAAGTGAGGAGTCATTAGTGCTAATAAGCTGGTTAAGTTTTTATCATGGGTTTTAATCTGCTCTGAATTATTTGTATGCCTTTGTAGACTAGGGGCATTTATAAATCAAAGTAAGTGACTATATGGCCAACAAAGATATTTATCACTGTGTGATTTAAGATCACACACAACTTAACAGATAGAGAAAAGGAAATGTTAGAGCAGAAAGTGGACCTCCAGTTTCATTTTTGAAAAACTTCCAGTGACTTCAGTGGAACCAGTACTTTCCCTAAGGCTTGGTGTTTGGAAGAAAAATCTTTGAGGGAGGCTGGCTCAGGGGATTAGGTAATAATACCATGCACTTAGTCATTTCATCTGTAGATCTCAAAGCATGCCACAAACAGGCACTCTTTTCCCCAATTTATTCCAGATGTGGAAACTAGCTGGGGGAAATTGACTTGCCTAAAGTCACATAACAAGACAGAGATACCGACCTTCTCACTTTTAGCTCAAAAATGAATCCCAGATTGAAATTCATTAATAACTGTATTGCTGCAGTGTCATCAGATCCCATTACACTAGGCAGAGAACACATGCATAACAAACATGCAGAACCTGCCCCAGAGAGCTTTTGGTGATGTAGCAGCTCTTTAGTGTATGTGACAGGACTTGATAGTCTCATTCTGGATTGTACCTGACTGGTTGCCACACTACAACTGCCACTAATTTGCAGCTTTGATGGTCTTAGAAGGTAGACTGTTACTTTCCAGGTCAGAGCTAAACCATATTTAAGAGGATTGTATGGAGAACATGTACTGCCATCTGCCATTGCTGTTCTTGTATCTGTTCTGTGAAAAGACAGGCTTTCAGCCTGGAGGGTTAATACAGAGATATTCATGAACACTAATTTAATCTTTTTTTAGAAAGGAAAAATGGTTCATTGTGCACTCACTGTCCTACAAATACACTTCTGAAACAGTCAGTCAGTTACCTGTACTTTTTCCAACTTGATGGCCTGGAGAAATTTTTAGGGAGCATAGAAGACCATCAGGTATAACTAGAGGTTAAGGTATAATTTGGTGGGCTCTGGAACCCTCCTAATCGAGTGGGCCCCCCTTCCCGCACCCCAGCTCCTGCCCCCCAAATGCCTTCCCCCACCCCAGTTCTTGCCCAATATCCATTCCCGATCCCAATGCCCACCCCCCTGTCCCCAGTACCCACCCCCAGCCCCCAATACCACCCACCCAGCATGAGCCGGTTGCCCCAGTACATACTGGGGGCAGTGTGGCTGCAGAGGAGGTGGTAGGCCATGGGTCCGGCAGGCAGCATGGCCTGGGCCCGGCTGGGCAGGGGGGTGTGGTGCAGGCCCCAGGTTGAGGTGGGGCCTTAAACGGGAGGGGTTTGGGGCAGGGCTTGTAACCTTCCCCCAGAATGCCCCCACCCTCTCCCCTGTTCTGGGGCCCGCTATTTTTAGGGGCGCAGCATTCAGGTCCCTAAAAATAGAAAAGGGTGTCAGAACGCTGTGTTCCGCAGCCTGGGCTGTTCCAGCTAATTTTGACCCCTGGTATAACATCTGACGCAATATTGCATTATAGCAGCAACAGCAGGCTTTCTGCAGTCACTACAGATCTTTTCAACTGTTACAGGCAAACAAACTGTGGGCTCAAAAAATATGCTGGCTGCTATCTTCAGGTTCTTATTATTTGTATTAAGTGGTACCTGGAGGCCCCAATTAAGAACAAGGTGCTGTTTGTATTCTCAACTTGTTAAAGTTGGGATCTGAAGAAGAATGAGCTTCTGTGATTAAAGTGTCTATTCTTACTTTATTGAGATACATGTGTAATTTCTAACAACACTACTTGGATACAGAGATTACAGATGCTTATTCGGGGGACATATATCAAGCAAAGAATATAAAATCAAGGTATATGATAGAAGGAAATCAGAAGGGGCAAGCAAATCTTCTATGTCAACTTCTCTCAGGTGCCTGGAGAGTATGATGAAACAAAAACCTAAAGGAGTGGTTCCCACCTTCTTTGCTATTGTGGCACACCTTGATACCTTTAATTATTTTGAGGCATACCACCAGATAGTCTCCAAATGAACTCATGCATATTCATGAGCCAATCCAGAAGTCTGAATAGTTTTTCAAAAAATTGCATGGCATACCTGCTCAGGCCTGAGGGCACACATCTGTGCCATTGCACACTGGCTGGGAAACACTGATCTAAAGTCTCATTCAGATTGATATTGCTTTCATACAACAACCAGTGCATCAATAAATGGAATGTGAGGTAAATAGCACAACTCTATTCTGGTCACAGACAAAACAGAAGGATGGACTTGATAAAGAATACATTGTTTTCCTTTGGCATTTCTTGTCTCAGAATTGTAGCTAGCGATGGGCTTAATAACAAAAATAGCCTGAACTTATAAAATAAAAAGGGAGCCCAAATTCTCATATTTGTAGGCTAGTTAGTGCATGTGGAGGAAGTAGTTCCCATTTCTTTCACATCAGCTTTTCTTTTTGCATTCATCACAGCATTCTTCACATTATCACTGTTTCCAGTCTTTTTCTAGAGTAATTAGAAGGGGAGTGAGCACACAGTTCTTAGAGTGAAATAGTTTTGTTTGCTTTTCTCAAAAAATAGCTCCTCAATTCTGTAAAAACATAGTTGAACTGCTTTGTATACTTTCTGAAAAGAGCAAAAAGCAAACTCCTTCAGAAAAAAAACTGAAGCCCATTTTTGGGGACAAAGGCAAGACTGACCCAGCCACTTGATCTAATCTCAGTGTTATTGGTAGTAACCTAAAATAAAGATAAACACAGAGCTGTATTTTAAACAAGAGACAAACCCCATGATTTTTCTCAGCCTCCACCCCCATTTTTTGGATCTTCTATAGCGGTGTTATCTCCATTTTAGAGAAGTGTTCTCTGTGTGGATAGCCATTAGCTGTTTTCCCAATAAAGTAGTAACCACCTGAAAGATTGCAAAGGATGCATAATCCAAGTAACCTGGTTAAACTTCTCTATAGCCAGATGATTGTCAAAGGTAAAGTACCAGATGAGCTCATCAATGTTACCTCATTATCATAATGGCGCCTTTATTGTGCTAATGGATTGTGTATAATGGTATCCAGCCCCCAGCTAGATGCTTGCCAACATAGTAATTATTAATAACTGGCCATATTCTGCTCTTACTTGCCTCCATGCAATCCCATGAAGGTAAATGGATGCGCATCCACGTAACTGAAAGTCATCCCAGTCTAGTCTGAGATGCATGGTTATATTCAGATTTGCTGTTATAGATTTGTATTGGGCTACGGTAATTACAACAACAATAATAAAAAGCAAGACAAGATAAGTCTTGAAAGCAATGTTCTAGGCTTATCAGTTACCACTGACTGACTTTTATGGCTCTTAGAGGTGATCTAATGGGTTCTTTTTACTGAAATAACATGTCAAACAATTCTCAGCAAATTCATTCAAAGCCCAGGAGCCAAGACGAGTTTTCTGTCTAAATCAGTGGCTTATCTTTTTGGCCTAAGGGCCACAAATATATTTACAACTCTGAGGGGCCACCACTCTACCAACTCATAAACAATGCTTTGACATATACACCATTAAGCATGGCTGGATTATCAAAGGGGCTTTAGAGGCTTAAGCCCCAGGCCCTAGCTCCTGAAGTCCCTGCAATAATTTACCCTTCCCCACCACCTAGCCCAGTGCTGGCAGCGTTGGAGCACCCAGAGCGCTCCTGCCCTAATGGCGCTGCAGCTGAGGATGGATGGGGAGTGGGGCCCTGGGCCAGAGGCTGGGCTTTGCTTTTTGCTCTCTGTCCCCGGGCTGGCTGACCCACCCCCAGGGAAAGGGTGGGCTAGTGCCTGTTTCCTCCACCCAGGCGGTTGGGGCTGGCTGGCCGGCCCATGATAAGGCCTGTGCTGCAGCCTTCCCCAAGGCAACCAGGGGGAGGCAAACATTTATCTCCCATCCCCTTGACTGCCTATGGCAATGCATTCCACCTGGATCCTTAGGCACCAGCGCTCTTCTCTAGCCAGCAGGAGAGGAGCAACAGGTCACTTTAGGCTCTTGGGCCACAGGTTGAGAACCACTGAGCTAAACAGTTATCCAGAGGCAAGGCCAGATTTTCAGTTGAGGTAAATTGGTGCACTTCCTGTGATATGAAAGAATCCATGCTGATTTACAGCAGCTTCAGATCTGGCCCTAGACAAGATGGATTTTGAAGAGACTGTCAATCCTTTATAAGTAAAGCTGCTAAAAAAGAGATGTTTCATGAAAATGTTTAAAACAAAGGATTTTTTTTTAGTTTCATTTGACATCTTCTGTGAATTTTTTTTTGTTCCTTCAACAAAGAAACTGAAAATAAAATTCGTCAAAATTTCAGAAAGTTTAATTTTGGTGAGGGGAAGCCCCCCCCCCAATTGCTCTAATTCTTTCCTCTCTTTTTTTCTGGTGGAAACTTTTATTGAAAAAAAGTATAAATGCTTTTTTCTCACCAGAATCAAGAAGAATATCTTTCCCCTCATTTTCATTTTGATTAAAAAGGCAATTTCTTTTTTGCTTATAAAAGCCCCAATGCAAAATGTAAAACTCTACAAGCACAGCAACTAAAGCAGCCAGAACGCTGCATAAAATGGTTTACAATAAAAAAGTTAGCAAGAACAACCTTACAACTTTTGATTGCAAAAGTGTTTGTATCGTAGAGTTTTGAGTGGCAGAGTTCATAGTGAAGGTACAATAGATTTTCAGAATTACATCACAGCATCTGCTGTGAATAGTAAAAAAATAAGAGGTCTCAAAGATAATGGGCCATCAACTCTCCTAATTTGCTAAGTGCGTGTATGATGTGAAGTGTACCAGGTGACAGGCCATTGTGATGTCAGAGATGATTCAACCAATTGCTCTTTGGAAGCAATTGGGTGAGTCACCTCTGACATCACAATGGCCTAGGAGTCTTGGCATGGCACAGATATATGTCTTATTGTAGCTGCATCCCTCATTGTAATGCATAAAGGTGAAATGGCTGAGGATTTAAAAATTGGACAATAACAGCCAGTGAAACCCAGGGATGGTCCCTTCTGGTGACACAGCTGCCCCTTTGGAACTTGTCAAAATTATAAAGCTCTGAGCTATGCTTTCAGCTGTTTCCAGTATTTCATGCTGACTCTTCAGACAATTATATGTGGCATTCACTTGGAGAAGAAACCAAGAAAATCTGAAAGTTTACGTGAAGGATATGAGCTGCCAAGGAAAAGGTCTAGCTGACCATAGAACTTTTGCAAACAAAGTTGTAATTAAGGAGCTATTAATTGATTAAAATATTTCATAAATTCCTTTTTGATTTTCCCCCATCATTTTTGATGGGTTACACCTAGTATGATCCTTAAAAGCTTTACTAGGTTACAGAGGATTTCAAGACTGGGGTGCTGTTTAAACTCATCTTAGCTCAGTGGTCGGCGACCCAAAAGGTAAGAAGAGACATTTAAAAAATTCCTTCAATAACCCAGTGTTTTGAGAACCTCAGTGGGTGCAGGTTCCTGATGAGAGATAAGGAGAGCTGGGCCAGGGCGCCAGTTGCAGGGTCCCCAGGACAAGGAGGGGGAACCCCAAACCAGGAGCAGACTCCTTGTGGAATCTCTCAGTGGTGTTGGGTAGCCTGGAGTCTGGCCTGGGTCCGCCAGTAGTAGAGGGGGCCTGGAGCCAGGACTCAGGCTGCCCACAGGGTCGCCCAGTGGTGATGAGCACCCGGAGTCTGGACCAACAAGGGGGCAGGTGAAGAGCTTCATGTAAATCCGGAGCCACAGGTTGGAGACCCTTGTGTTAGTTTTTCCACTGTAATTTTTTTTTTTTACTGGACAAGTAATGCTGCATAGAAGCTCATTTCAGGAAAGATGCAGAGAAAGTCCAGAGAAGAGCAACAAGAATGATTAAAGGTTTGGAATACTTGATTTACAAGGAAGATTGAAAAAGCTTAGTTTGTTTAGTCTGAAAAAAAAGAGACTGAAACCGAACATGACGACAGTTATAAAGTGCATAAAAGGTTGTTACAAAGATGGGGGAGAAAATTATTCTCCTTAACTGCTGATGCTAAAACAAGAAGCAAAGGGCTTAAATTACAGCAAGGGGGGGGGGGTTAGGTTGGACACTAGGAAAAAATGTCTAACCATTAGGATGATTAACCACTGGAATAAATTGCAGAGGGAGGTTGTGGAATCGCCATTATTGAGAGTGTTTAACAGCAGGTTAGACAAGCACCTGTCAGATGTTTTAAGAGGGTACTTGGTCCTGCCATGAGTGCAGGGGGCTTGACTCAATGACCTCACATGGTTATTTACAGTTCTATGATCCTGTGATTCTATAATGTATGCACAGGTTTTTGACAATGATCCTCAATCTAGAAGTCCTGCTCACAAATCAAATTAAGTACTGATAATCTGATGAAGTACAATTTTCAGTGAAAACTCAAAGACTACATCTACATCAGAAATTTTAGTTCAAACTTGTTAGTCT
This sequence comes from Podocnemis expansa, assembly GCA_007922195.1. Taxonomy (NCBI): domain Eukaryota; kingdom Metazoa; phylum Chordata; order Testudines; family Podocnemididae; genus Podocnemis; species Podocnemis expansa. Next base: position 37,770,525 of record ML682004.1, on the reverse strand, counting down.
GAACTAAAGAAGTCTGAGGTTAGTCCAAGCTAACCTCAGCCTCGTTCAGACTAACTGTGACTTTCTAGTTCAAACTAGCCGTGTGTTCTAGTTCGAACTAGACTGTGCGGCTAGTTCAAACTAATACCTTAGTTCAAACTTTTTAAGTTCAAACTAAGGCTTAGTTCATGTATTGCAGGCACTTAGTTCAAACTAAAGTTTGAACTAAGCAAGTAAGTCTGGACTAACCACTAGGTGTTACTAGTTTGGACTAAGCTTTGCCTACTTCGAATAAAGAAATTGCTTAGTTTGGACTGGGCAAAGCCTAATGTTGCCAAGGGCTCAATTAGTCTGGACTAATTGGCTAGTGTAGACATAGTCAAAAAGACTAACTTTCCTGATATAGTGCCCTCATTGAACTGCATTGCATTATGTAGTGGGCACCAAGTTAAACTTCAAACAGGAAGGCATATTCTGTGGAGGAAGGTTATTGGGACCAATATGTTTAAATTGAAAAAGTGACTTCCTAAATACCTGAAATGATCAGACAGATGCGAGACAGGGCAGCTAACATATGGATGTGATTTTATTTAGATAAAGAGAGAGGATTTTGAGGGTAAATATTAGGAGTGCAGTGGGAAGGAAGTAGGTTCTGAAAGGCTTCTTAAAATAAAAAGCCCACTCAGCTGCTTTTTAAAATAAAACCCACTCTAAGGCTATGAGTCAGTTCATTCCAAGTAGTCCTGTGGCACTTTTAAAGACTAACAGACCCCTTTGGATCTTCATTCCAAGTGTTAGTTCAGGCTCACCCAACAACATGTTTCAGCCCAGTTTTGAAAGGAGCACTTTTAGGCAGAGAGTTATTCATCCTTTGTGTCTAATCAATCCTTTGCTGTCTCCTGTGGCAGCCTCAGGACTGCTACTAAGCTCACACTGTAGAGTTAGCCAGGGTGGGCCTAGCACAAATGGAGCCTCTCCAACGTAAAGCATTACCCATGCCAAACCCTACGTAACTGTGTTCCCAGGGGTTCTGTATTAGCCCATATGCTGAGGTGGGTTTGTGGTGGGATATCCCATGGTTCTTAGTGCAATGACATGAGTGGCTGCATGAATCTATTCACAACATGCTCTCTGTCTGTCTAGCCTAGCATGGAGCGGCTGTCTGTGGCAGTAACACGAGAACAACACTTTAAATAAATAACTTCCAAATGGAGTGACTCATTAATGCAAATGGTTCTGAAGGGAAAGGCAAACAGCATTTGGCAGCAACAGCTCTTAATGAGAATGCCATTAAGGATGAAATTTAATCTGTACCCTATAATACAATTTGCAGCAAACCCCCATCCAACCCCATTTCTTTCCAGTTCACTAAACATAAACATAAAACTACCATTTTGGGTACATTTATTCCAATAATGTGTCTTACCCATATCCCACTCTAGCTTAACCAGAAGGCTGGCTTCAGCCTCTGGCAAACTGGCAGCACAGAAGAAAGGTTTCTTGAATGGCATCTCTCTTCAAATGCTATGGAAACACAGCAGAAATGAAGCAGGCCAATGTGAGGTTAAAACACTGAGCGGGTTTCACAGGCAAGGTCAGGTCCCAGGCTATTACACTGGGTAACACAGAATAAAGAGAAGGAGAGTGGCCCTCTGTAATAAAAGGCCAGGTTAGGGACTACTTAGAGAAGTTGGAGGTGCACAAGCGTATGGGGCTGGACAAACTGAATCCAAAGGCGCTGAGGGAGTTGGCTGATGTGATTGCAGAGCTGCTAATCATTATATTTGAAAACTTGTGGTGAACAGGGGAGGTCCCTGATGATTGGAAAAAGGCAAATATAGTGCCTATCTTCAAGAAAGGAAAAAAGGAGGGCCCAGGGCAGGGGTGTCACTGGCGCTGGGCACCCTGGGGCACATGCCCTGAGCCCCAGTGCCAGTGCCCCGGATCTCCAGCCCAATCGGGCCAGAGATCCAGGGCCCCGTCCCTGGCCAGGGATCTGGGGCCCAGCTGCTGGCAGCCGCAGTGGCCCCGTCCCCGCTCAGCAGCCACAGGCTCCGGACACGTTCTTCCCAGCAGTACAGCGGGGGGCTGGGGTTGGGGAAGTTTAAAAATCTCCCACCCTAAGCATGCACTCAGGGCGGGAGTTGCCTACCGTTACATCTCTCTGATTGGCAGGGAAGGTGTCTCTGTGCCGGAGTGCCAGATTGGTTGGCAAAAACTTGTCCTAGCCTATCAGGAGCGGGCAGCCGGCCTCTGCCCCTCGTGCCACCCCATGGCTATATATACAGCCACCTCCCGACCCCTCCTCAGTTTCATTTCTTCCACCTTGTGCGTCGGATTAGGAACATCCACTCCTTGCGAACCACAAGCAGCTTGTCCTTTTCTAGAGCTTACTGCCTGGCTGGGAGCGCCTCTTCGTGGATTTAATTCCACCACAAGAGTTCCCCACTGTTGGGCCGGAACATCTCTCGACTATGCCAGGGTTCAAACCCTGCGCTGAGTGTGGCAAGGCCTTCCCCCGGGACGACCCCACAGGAAGTGCCTTAGGTGCCGGGGCAAAGACCACATGGTCTTGGCCTGTTCCATCTGTCTCTCCTTCAAACCTAGAACCACCAAGGAGAGGGAACAGCAGCGCCACGCCCTAGCCTCCGAGGAGGCCCGGCACCCTTCACTTGAGGCTTCGGGTCCTCGCCCAGCACTTAGACCCAGCTCGGCACTGGAGCCTACGCGGCAACGTACCACCGGTAGCTGCCGCCACACAACCTGGGTGCCAACTCTGGGAGCCCAACGCCAACCCAGTGCCCTGGCACCTCAGCACTGCTCGAGGTCGCCCTCAGGTAGCCTGGCACCACCGGTACTGGGATCGCTCTGGCACTGCTCCATATCATCCCTGGTGCAGATGGCTCGGTACAGTCCAGCCTCGCCGGTGCTGAGCTCACCCTGGCACCGGCCAATTTCACCCTTAGCACTGCAGGCTCGCCATAGCCCGGTGCCACAGGAGCGGGAGTCCTCCCTCCCTGGGCGAGGACTTGCCACAGAGCCACATGGAGTCACTCTTCGTGCCGTCCACCCCAGAAGCGGTGGAGGCTGCACGAGCCCTCCTGTTGCTCCTGACACCCCCTGCCCCACTCCTAACCAGAAGGGGCAAACTGGTCTTCATATTGAAGGCCTGGATCCACCTGGGGCATTCGCCCTCACCACACAGCCCCCCATCTTCCACTCCAGTGGGGGCTGACACTACTCCATTGTCGCTGGTGCCACCCCAGGAATCTCGATCCCTTTCCCCCACTTCCAGCCTGGAGGAAGGACCTTCCAGAGGCTCCAAACAGCCTCAGTGCCATACATCAGCCCCATCGCCCTTCCGTTTCAGGCTGCAGGAATGGTCCCCTCAAGGAACTCCCTCCCCACCACGGCAAGTTCCCGGTACCGCCCTCACCCCGGCACCAGGGTCTTACATAGGAAATCTGTTAGCGCATTTTGATTTGTTGAGCTGGGCTACGGCCCATTTAGGCATGGAGATGCAGCCCTTGAGCCTCCCCCCCCCGTACCCTTTTTGGGCCAGCATTTACTTCAAGGGAACCCTTAATAGTTCTGCCCCACCTGAGTGTATGGGACCTCGCATGCTCCTGGTGGCAGAGCCCAAGTTCCATTCCCCTGGTCTTGGACACGGCAAGCGTGAAATATCGGATGTCCGAGTAGGATTTTCCCCCTCTCATTGGCCACCCGGTTCCCCTGAGGGATGTGGTCCAGATGGCGATGGGCCCCGGGGAGTCTCCAGTGACCCTCTCCCATCCTCCAGGGAAGCCAGGGAACTGGACCTGTTGGGCCATAAGGTCTACTCCTCATCGGCCTTCCAACTGTGAGTGGCAAACAACCAAGCTATAACCAGCAGGTACTTGCTGGATGTGTGGGAGTCGCTCACAAAATTTAGAAGCTTGCTCCCACCTGAGGCCAGAGAGGAATATGGTGCCTTTCTGGAGGAAGGCAACGTAATCGCTCAAGATCTCCTCCTTTTGGCACATGATGCGGTGGACACAGCCGCTTGCACCTTGGCCTCAGCGGTAACCATCCGCAGGGTGACATGGCTTAGGGAGGCTAGAGCACCTCCTAATGTGCAGAAAGCGGTCCTTGACCTGCCCTTTGTGGGGGACGCTTTGTTTCCCCCTGAAACCCTATTGGTGGTGGGCACTGCTTGAGATCCCCGGGGAGAGGCCAAATACTTTGGCCTGCTCCCCCATGGACCCACCCCTCCAACTTAGTCCCCCTTCCCTGAATTCCCACCCATTTCTCCCATAGTGGGACCACAGGGGAACTTCTTTCCACATCATCTGCTGCAAAGGCTGGGTCCTTGCCCCCTTCTCCCGCAGGGAGGTGCCTGCCCAGTTTGCTGCCACCCCACTTTTGAACCTCGGGGATAGAGGCATCAGGGCGTCATCGCCATAGACAGTCGACACACCCTTTTCTCCTCGAGAAAGGAACGGGATTCGGTGGGAACCATCTCCCCGTCTCCCCTTTTTCCCTCTTCCTATTTGCTACTGCATCCGCAGACCTCTGATCTTGGGTGACATGGCCCCGACAACATAAAGACGCCCCTGCCTGCACCAACAATACCCGGGTACCATGGTCCAACCCCACACTCCCTAAGCAGCGGCTACTTCAAACATGCTCAGAGAACCACCCCTTTCCCCCTCTCCCATCCTCTCCTTTCCTGGACATCCCTTCAACCCCGTGTCTTCCACACCAACACTCTTGCCTGGGATGAGCGGCGTGTCTCATAGTAGCCCCAGCACTGCTGCAGAGGCTCTGAGAAGTGCATATTTGACACCTACCTGGACATGGGTCTGTGCCTGTGACCCTGATGCCTCCCTCAGGTAGGCCTTCCCGAGTCCGGGTCAAGGGGAGGGGGATACCTCCAGTCACATACCATCGGCACAACACATACCAGCCTTTGTGACCCCGACCCCCAATTTGACGAGAACTACCTCCTACTCGTCGAGGGGGACACATCTGCTTAGCCAGGGCAGACCTTAGCCTTCGAGGGAGGGCCAAGGCGAATGGCACACCCCCAACCCACACTTCCCTTCCTCATGGGAACTATGGCTCCACACACCCTTACCTCGTGGTGATCTCAGTGGCGACGGTTCCTACCCTAGGAACCCTCGTCCTAAGTCCACCTCACAAATGTGGTGGCCAATTCTCCTTATGCCCCTCACTTGTGAAGCAGGGGCTGGGTGTACTTTCCTCGAACCCCCAGATAGGGAACCTAGGAGAGGACACCTAGTCGCATCTCCACAGAAAGGGAACAGCAATGGGACACCCTATTGGGCCTTCTCTCATTAGCGCTCTCCTCTGCATCACCAGCCCATCATAACTGGGCAGGAGACCACATGTAGGCAGAGAGGATCCTTCCCAAGTGACTTGTAGCTGCCTTTTTTTGCCTCTCGGTCATGTCCCTGGCAGGGTGTGCACCCCCACCCCTTGTTTCTTGGGGCCTTTCCCACTACGTCAGCTTGCAGACCTATAACCAGGGCCGTCCCTAGGGGGGTGCAGGGCCCAGGGCGAATCAGTTTGTGCGGGGCTCCCCCATTTTAACTTTGCAGGCAAAGTTCCCTCTAAGCCAGTGGTTCCCAACCTGTGGTCCGAGGACCCCCAGAGGTCTGCGGACACATTGCAGGGGGTCTGCAGAGCCTCTCCCTACCAGGGGCCAGAATCCAGCTACAGCCCTACTGCTCCCTGCCAGGGCTGCCTTTCCCCATCTGTGGCTGTATCCTGGCAGGGGGATGGAGCCACAGCAGCTCTCCAGCAGGGGCAAGGGCAGGGGACCACAGCTGCCGCAGCTCAGCTCCCCAGTGGTGCGGGCAATGGTGGTGGCAGCGCTGCTCACCAGCTCTCCCATTGGTGCGGGCCAGAGTCTGCCTGTGCAGGCCAGATTACATAATCAGCTGGGGGGGGTCCGCAAAGTTTTTTTTGTTACAAAGGGATCCCCAGCCTGAAAAAGGTTGGGAACCACTGCTCTAAGCTGATGATGCAGCTGAGCAAGTTCCCTGCTGGTTCTCCAGGCCCCAACGGGCTTCTTCCCTGCTGCCCGCTGGCTCCCCAAGTGCACCCATAGCTCGTTCAGCTGCATCATCAGCTTAGAAGGAACACTGGGCAGTGTCATAATTTTTCTTTAATAAAATCATAAATGTCTAGCCCTCAGGCTAAAAAGTTGCAGAGAGAAGCAGAAAAACATGACCCGACTTTATCCTAAAGGCTCAAAACCCAGAAGTCAAAGAAAATAGCTCCCCCTCATTTATTATTTCTTTAAACATCTCTTTATTTTTAAGTGAGTTTTAATGATATATTTAAGCCAGACTTGGGACTATTTTTGATGTTTGGGGGAGGCAATACTGAATGTGTCATGGTGATGTTTCATCAACCTCACAGCCAAGTGGACAGGAGCATCTGGTGGTACTCTTTGTGGTTCTGGTTTTCTGTTCAAGATGGGCACACAATTTTACAAGTTCAATAATTTTTCTTAGATCAAGTTTTTGTTAAATTGAAAATTCAGAGAGAGAGAGGTGCTATTTTTGGATGATATCAAGAAATAAATCCAGGTCCTCTCTCACCTTAAAGCACTGGATTCCAATTGTCTAATGTATGTTATTTCCTTTTTGCTGCCTGACTCTCTCCTTTTCCATCTTATTTTAATATATGTATTCATACATTTCTCATTGCTTTGCAGGTGATCTAAGTAATGAAACTCAGGTACTGTTTGAGGATGAGAGGAAGAAACAAGGGACCTTTGGCCTCCTCTCAGGTACCCTGATGTAAAACAAACAAGGAGTCTTCTGGCACTTTTAAAGATTTAAAAAAATTATTTGTTAGCTTGTAAAAGTGCCACAAGACTCCTTGTTTGTTTTACATCAGGGATTCCTTGTTTGTTTTGTTAAACTAGACCCACATGGCCACAGCTGCTTTTCTCTTTGCCATGCTTTGGAACTGGTGGTCTGACTGCAATCAGTGACAATGGGGCATACTTACAGTGCAGAAGGAAGGACAAAAAACATCTTTAATGTGTTGATTGATGGCCATTAACCCTAAAAACCCAGTATTTCCATATAAGTGCTAGCCTGGGGTCTTCTCTCTCGGGTATAGTAGATCATTATCTGCACAGAGAAGTTTGCTCAAAAAGACATCACTGAAGACTGAAAGCTCTTATTAAGTGTAGAAGGAAAAAAGTTCTTTAATATCTCGAACGCTTTCTAGAGATGCTGATGTAAATTCAAAGAGAAGGTCCTCTTTTGTAAAGGTTGGGGATGTGACATTCTCCTGATTTTGTTCCCGTTTGCTTGACTGAGGCTGGCTCCATAAGTTTTATCTCAACACTTGCCCTTTCTCTTCCCGGCAGGAAGCAGTTGTGGGAATGTGGCTACTTAAGTCAAGAGTTACTGTAAAGAAACCCTGCCTGTCTGAATTCCCTTCCCCCTTCCCTGATCAGCCAAAGCTGCTCCCTGGGCACCTAGCTCCTCAGCTTGAAGAAGGTCCCTGCTCCCTTACTCCCACCGATTGTGTGGGACCCCCAAAAACACAGGGCCTCCCAAAGTGTGAAGCCCAGGGCGGTTGCCCCTTTTGCCCCCCCCCTTAAGGATGGCTCTGCCTATAACTCTACCGCGGGGTCACCCCCACATGCATTGGTGGCACCCAATAGTACTGCTGTTCCTCCTCAATTCTTGAGGAACCACAGACATCCACTGCCCATCCACTGGTGTGATAGACAGAGGGAGTCAAGCTGGAGCCTGCTTCCTTCAATATCCAGGAATGTAGGGATTGTACTCCCTAAATCGCCTTCCAACTTTGTGGCTGGGGACAATACTTCATTCGGTCTTGTAACCCCAGGGTACCCTTGAAATAAGCAGTTGCCACCCTGTGGTGGATTCACTTCCTAGCTGGTTGGAAATGAACCTTCTCTGGCATCTGTGTTTTCGGGATATCCCCGTATTCAGGAGCTTTCCCTGGCGCCCACACTGGCACGGCAGAGCGGTAGCGCTATCCCTCCTGGAAATACTATAGGTGCTTGAGACCGTGGCTTTACATGGCACTTCTATGAACCTACTGGTCCGCGTTGGGGTGACCAAGTGATAGCTGGCGCTATCCCCGATCCTTCTTCTCCCTCTATCATGCACTCCTTAGGGCCCTCACGATGAGAAACCCTGTGAGATTATAGGCCAAGTGGGGCCTTCCCGTGAGCTCTCATGCTACCACGGGCCTTACAAGGACCAACTCAATAACACTGCCTCAGGCCACCTTGCCTTTCTGTGGCTCTTATGTTCCAAAGCCTCTCTCCTGCAAGAACCCAGTTCTTGGTACCTGATTCGGCTGAAAACGTGCGCTCGTGCACTACCTGGTTCTCTAGCTAGCATACCGTAGACCCTCCGTTCTGCTCAGCTTGGCTCTCTATATGCTGCTGTTAAGAGTCTCACGAGCCCTTCTCAGTTGTTCTCGGGGTCCCACCCTACAACCCTGTATCTTCTCCCTCACTCGCCATCAACCAGACTCCACTATGTCTGGTCACAGCCAGGCCAAGGGATAAGGTTACTCTCCTATGGCTACCTGCGTACCCAGTAGCCATCCAGATCAGTCCATAACTCTGTGGTTCCAGCTAAGACCTTGAGGTGATCAGTTCAGGAAGTAATCTCCACCTGTTCTTCATTCTTGTGCGGGACATGGCTATTATGACTAAATCTGCACTTGTGGCATCCAGCATTCTCCCACGAGACCACGCTGCAAGGCCCATGGCCAGACACTATTTTCTGTCTGTCATACTTCATGTTTCCACCTATGTGGAACATCTAACCAACCCTTTATGTTCACGTTGCGTTCTTTACTCCGATTATGGTGACCTTGTTCCGACCTGCTTATGTTCATATGTCTCGGCGGGTTCAGTTCTGCACCTGTCCTGGGTTGGCCCTCAGCTCTTAACTCTCCTGGGCCATGTCAAGGCCTGTTCGCCTCTTGACTCTGGCTAGAATCTTGCTGCTGGACTTCTCCCATATGGGGCATGTTGCTGTGCTGAAGGTGGAAGATCCAACTCCACCGGCCATCCATCAGCATGGCTAGTAGTCACCTATTACTGAATGCATCCGAGCAACGCCCGAAGAAGAATGGTGGGTTGCTCACCTGTAACTGTCCTTCTTTGAGATGGGCTGCTCGGTTCCATTCAGGTCCCTCCCCTCCATCCCCACATCTGGAGTTGGCGACTCTAAGGAACTGAGGATGGGTCGGGAGGTGGCCATATATATAGCCACGGGGTGGTGCGAGGGGCGGAGGCTGCCAGCCCACTCCTGACAGGCTAGGACGAGTTTTTTCCGACCAGTCCAGCGCTCCGGTACGGAGACACCTATTACTGAATGGATCTGAGCAGCCCATCTTGAGGAAGGATGGTTACTGGTGAGCAACCCACTGTTCTTTAGTGATGTTTAGTTGAAACCAAGAAGGGCAAATAATTTAGAAAACCAAAAAGCTGAACTTTTCTGAACCTTATAAACAAGTTGGGTTCAGTTCAAGTGTTTAAGTGTTGGGTGGAGGTTTGGATTGGTTCTTGCTTTTAACGGAACTGGTTTTATATCTATTCTAGATATAGGATAAGTAACTGGAACTAACACTAGCCGGTTAACTTATCATATGAGCGTGTAATTCAGTGTATATACAGTGTTATCAGCACTTTCCAGAGCGAACAGAAAGACATAGGTTCTACCCAAAAGAGCATACAAACTAAAGTTCTGATATTGTTCAAGAACTGCAATTGGATAGGTGCTGGCAGAATTCTGTGTTCACATGAGCAGAGCCTAAATGAGGTCAGTGAGACTGTGTAGCAGAATGGGCTGCTAACAGAATCGATTGCATTATCAATGCTTAATTTTGCATACAGCAAGTGAAGCTAACAAAGAAAACAGGGAGAAGGGTTGCAAAGTATCATATTCAAGTGGGTAGCTATGTTAGTCTAGTTTAGCAAAACAGACAATGAGTCCTATGGCACTTAAAGACTAACACATTTATTTATAGCATGAGCTTTCATGGGGGAAAATCCCACTTCGTCAGATGCTTTGAAGATCGGGGAACTTACAGAATGGGAGGAAAATAAATGCCAGGGAGTGTAAATCTTAGGATCAGGTCATACTGTAACAGCAAATGAGTCAGTCATGTGCTTATCCTGAAGATTAGGTTAAAATGAATAATTCTTGTTTGTTTGGTAAATTGTCCTTTGTGTAGGGTACAGCAGGGGTGTTGCTGGATAAGAAAAAGATCCGGGGCACAGGCCCAAGCCCCACCCCCAAATCCCACATGTCTGAAACATGCTGTGCTGGATGCATTTATATACCTGAAACAATTTAATAGTAATGGAGTTAATTTAAATAGCATAAACAATCTGCTGCACATGACTACCTGCTGGGCACTTCCTGGTGGTGGTACTGTGGAATTAGTCTCAACTGGTCCCTGCCACGTGCTCAGTGCTCCAACTGTTCCATGCTGAACTCTGGTCCTGAGTCCACTTTTAGGACATTAGCCCTATGGCTAAGTCCTCTAAGGCCACCCTTTCCAGAGTGAGGTTCCATCCGAGGGTTGCAGACATGAATTAAAGTCAACTAAAATTAAAGACGAGTCAATTAGTCAATAATTAAAGTCAACTTGAAGGTTGCAGGCACTAATTGAAGTCAATGACTAGTGAGCTTCCCCACATTTGGCAGTCTAGGGGAGGGGCAAAGGCCCATCCTCTTCTCTGGGCCCCAGTTTCCCTCAATTGTGGCACTGTCTACCACCTCCCACCAGTCTGTGTCTCAGTCTGCTTCCCCCACAGCTTCCAGTCACACACAGACCCTTAATACTGTGGAATCTAGCTGCTGTTCCTGACTCAAAAAGCCACTGGCCACACTGTCAATAAACTACACCTTTCTGTACAGAAATGAATTCTTTAGTTTTCTGACGCTGGTCAGAAATACACCTGAAACTGGCACTTTTTTTCTACTGGCACTTTTAAAGACTCATGACCCCCTCCCCTCATTTTCCAATTTCTTTGGAAGTGGGAATTCAACCACAAGAAGCTCTGAAATAAATACATTTGTTACTCTTTAAAGGTGCCACAAGACTCCTTACTTGTTTTGTTGAGCTACATTACACTAATGGCTAGCCCTTAAGAGCTTGTTAACAAGAGAAAGGCTAACTTTGTGTCTTACTGTCTGGTGTTCTTATGCTGCGTATAAGAGAACAAAAGAGAAGAGCAGAAGAATTAAATAGTACTTCCAGTCTGAAGAGTGGCAGTAAATAAATGATACTCAGTAATCAAACCAGTCCCAGTTGCACAGGATGTTGGATTCTTTTCTTTTGAGCACCATTGATAGAAATATGTAAAGGAACTGTTTAATTGCTTAAAAAAACAACAAGCAGTTGTGTGGCACTTTAAGACTAACAGATTTATTTTTTGCATGAGCTTTTGTGGGAGAAGATCCCACTTCCTCAGATGCTTTGAAGAATTGCTTAAAGCCCACCTATTTCCCTCCCCACACCTAAGCCAGCTCCTGATACCCCCTCTCCCCCACCTTTGTCTATGGGATTTGTTGTGGCATGTTGCCTCAGGGGTCTTGTGAGATCATTAGTCACCAGTCACTTGCAGACTTGATTGTATTTTGTTGTTTTCTGTCTGGGGTGGCTCCTTCTGTTTGCTTTCATTGGAGATGTCTGCATTATTCGGCTTTTTAGATGGTAATTGTGCTCCATCAAGACAGGCTAGCAATTGAGACTGGCCCCTTCACAAACACACCTTGTTCACACATTTAAAAGAACATATACAGCATAAGCCTAAACCAGATTTCATCAAGTATACAAAATGCAGTACAATGTTTAAGCAGGAGTTCCAAACTACCACTATGGAGTCTTGATGGACATTGGTTTATAATGTCTATTATATGTTATTACAAAGTTATTTAACTTATGACACTGAAAGACATACACAACATTATCTAACATATACTTTAAAGGTAAATGTAATTCTTTGTCTGTCCCCCTACTTTATGTCTGTGCCCCAGAAATTACTGAGAAATCAATCCAGAAAGAAGATAGCCTTCACCCTCACACAGTGGTTAAAGAATAATTTGGTGGGCCTTGGAACCCTCTGTAAAGGAAATTGCAAGATGGAGTCATTTTGATTTGGAAGCTTTGTGTGAGAGGCTCTGTGTTTGCTAAGACAACATTAATTACAGAATGTATATCAAGTCATAGATAGTCAGAGAAGCTAGTGGCTTAGATCGATAAGAAGGTAGACTGTTTCTATAGATAAAAAGGTAATCCACAAATTTAGGTTATAAGACAGTCCCTCCTGTCTGGACCCTGCTGGGAAGCTATCAACCTAGTCTGGTAAACAGGTTGATGGGGGCCAGGTAGCCAAGGAGTCACAGGAGTCTGGCCACTCTCATTGGTCAAGGACAGTAGCTGTTACCCAAATAAGCTGTAAACAACAACAGAGGTGGGCTAACTATATGCTGCCAATGAAGTATAATCTAATTATGTAACCTGCATATTAAAAGTAGTAATACCATGTATGGATTTTAGGCATGATGTAACTTGTTGTATTATGCATGAGCTTGTTGCATTATGTATACCGTATTTTGCATGTTAGGAGGTATGTATGACCTGTAACCCCTATACTGGGGGTTCTTGCTCTGAGAGGCTAGCTTCTTTTTGCTTCTCTCAGATGCAGTTCCTTTTATTATTCAGGTGAATAATATACTCTGAACCACACCTCATTCTCTGCTGAGTCTCAGCTGGGAATGGGCCTTCACCTTTGGGGAGGATTCGTGGTTTCTCTTTCCAGGTTGAGAACCCGGACCAGTTTTCCCCCGCACCTCCAAATAGGAGGGCTTCTTCCTGTATTGCTCAGATCCCCATCCAAGAAGCCATTTGCAACCACTTCTCAGCACCCCCTCCCCCAAACTCCCTACTCCACCCATAACCCGCACCCCATGCAAGTGTGGGGGAAAACTGGTCCAGGTCTTGTTGGGGAAAAACTGGTCCGGGTTCCCAACTTGGAAAGGGAACCCCGAATCCTTCCCACAGGTGAAGGCTCGTTCCCAGCTGAGACTCCAATAGGCAGAGAACGAGGTGTGGTTCAAAGTTTATTATTCAGCTGAATAATAACAGGAACAGCAACAGGGAGTAGCACGAGAAGCTAGCCTCCTCCAGCAAGCTCCCTGAATACTGGGGTACAGATCATATATACTTTTCAGCATGCAAAATACAAAATACATAATGCAACAGGTTCATGCATAATACAACAAGTTACATCATGCCTAAAGTCCCTACATTGTATTACTACTCTTAGTATGCAGGTTACAAGATTAGATTATATTTAATAGTCAGCATATAGTTAGCCCGCCTCTATTGTTGTTTACAGGTTATTTGGGTAACAGTTATGGTTCTTGACCAATGAGAGTGGCCAGACTCCTGTGACCCCTCAACTACCTAGCCCCAGCCAACCTGTTTACCAGACTAGGGTGATAGCTTCCCATCAGGGTCCAGACAGGAGGGATTGTCTTATAATCAATGTTTGTGGATTACCTCTTGTATCTATAGAAAGTCTCCTTTTTATCAGTCTAAACCCGTAGCTCCCCTGACTTATGCCTTAATAAACTTGTCTAAGCAAACACAGAGCCTTGGACACAGAACTTCCAGACCAAATTTACTCCATCTTTAAACTTCCTTTACAGTCCTCAACCTGGAAAGAGAACCCACGAATCCTCCCTAAAGATGAAGGCCCGTTCCCAGCTGAGACTTGAATAAGCAGAGAACGAGGTGTGGTTCAGAGTTTATTATTCAGCTGAATAATAACAGGAACTGCACCAGAGGGAAGCAATGAGAAGCTAGCCTCTCAGAGCAAGACCCCCAGTATAGGGGTTACAGGTCATACATACCTTCTAACATGCAAAATACAATATACTTAATGCAACAAGCTTATGCATAATACAACAAGTTACATCATGCCTAAAATCCCTACATGGTGTTACTACTCTTAATATGCAGGTTACACAATTAGATTATACTTAATAGGCAGCATATACTTAGCCCGCCTCTGTTGTTGTTTACAGCTTATTTGGGTAACAGCTACGGTCCTTGACCAATGAGAGTGGCCAGACTCCTGTGACCCCTTGGCTACCTGGCCCCGTCAACCTGTTTACCAGACTAGGTTGATGGCTTCCCATCAGGGTCCAGACAGGAGGGATTGTTTTATAATCTAAATTTGTGGATTACCTTTTTTATCCACAGAAACAGTCTACCTTTTTATATATCTAAGTCACTAGTTCCCCTGACTTGATGTACATTCTGTAATTAATGTTGTCTTAGCAAACAGAGACTCTCACAGAGAACTTCCAAACAGAAATTACTCCATCTTGCGATTTCCTTTACACAAGCCTGAGCAGCATGCCCCCCCCCCACCATATCACCCAAGTCTAAGCTAGGCCCTTCCTTTTAAAACAAAAAATCATATTTTTCTAGTTGTATCTTAAATTTATTGGCTAAACTGCAATTGTATCTATGATCTACTTACCCACTGAAAGTTACGGGGTATCACTCCGTGCCACCAGAGGCTGAATTTCAGTAACACAAGACTATTCAAGTTAGATGACTGTATAAATCAAGGCTGATTTTGGCTGGTTGGTGCTGTATGAAAAAGAAAGGATAGGTATTGTCATATCTGGGGAGAAGTTACTAAATGAAAGTTATCTGAACAAATTCGGTACAAAACATTGTCACTGTTTTGGAGAACAACTGTGCTGTGATGCTTCTCTGGGCAGGGACTAAGGATTTAATGACAAAAATGGATTAGTCAGGAAAAAATTAGACAATTGCTCCTGGATTTAGCCCCAGTCTGCCAGTCCTGGCAGATTCTAAAACCAATCTGTGTAAATGTCTGGATGGGGGCAGGACAGGTTAATGATGGAAGTTTAACCCTTATGATTTGGGCTACTGGTACATATGCAAAAACATATCCTGTACTTCTAATCATATGTTTTATGTTTATGAAATACAAAGTTGTTATACTTGGTTAGGTGTGTGTGACAAAGAGATATGACAAAGAAATGGTAAGTCCCTCTTAAGAGCAATCTAACTTAGACTTAGGACAAAATAAATCTGGAGTTAAGGGCTAGGAAGAACATATAGAATTTCTTTGGTTATCTTTATTATTGTATAGCACAACTAACTAAACATCTGTATTGCTATATTTCCAAACATCTTGGCTATAACATACTTTTAGCTATACCTTAGGTTTCAGTAAAGGTGTGAACAAGTTTGTAACCCCAAATCAATCCCTGCCACACCAGGCCCAGGCCCTGCCCCAACACCCCTCAATTGCTGCCACACTGCCAGCCCCCCTCAGCTAGCCCAGGCCCTGCCCTGACCCCCCAATTGCCACCAGCCCCCCAGCCTCAGCCCCTGCTCCCCTGCCGCTAGCCCAGGCCCTGCCCCAGCCCCCAATTCTTGCCAGCCCCTCCTTAACCCCTGCTCCCCTGCTGCTAGCCTAGGCCCTGCTGCCCCCCAATTGCTGCCAGCCCCCCAGCCTCAGCCCCTGCCCCCTGCCACTAGCCCAGGCCCTGCTGCCCCCTATTCCCAGCACACCGGCCCTGGGGCTTACCTGGTGTCCTGCGTGCTGGCTGTTCCATGAGGAAACAAACTAAATTCTCCCAGCCATGTGGGAGCTCAGCTCCGTCCCTGCCTCCTCGCAATGAGCTGTGGGCTGGGCTGGAGCTTCCTTCCTCCCTCCCAGGCAGTACATGCTTCCTCAGCATGTACTGCCGTGCCTGCCAGTGCCCAGGAAAATATACAGGGTGCACTGGGGTGCTGGCGATGGGCAAAATACATCGGGGGCACCAGCCCTGAGATTCGGGGCACATGCCTGGGCGTCCCCAGTGCTAGCAACGCCACTGGGGTACAGGAAGAAGTGGATTTTAAGGAGATATTTGGCTGAGGAAAGGACGGTGGCCTTGGTGAGCAGTAATTGGGAAGACTGACATATGCAGTGTCAGCATGGAAGCGAAAAAGGGCAAAAAAACCCAAAAGAAGCATGAAGGCCACTGCTACTAGCAAAGCTGGGAGCATGGACTTTGGAGAAGTGTCAGGTCTGAAAAGGCAGAACAAGAAGCCTGATGTTAAAATGCAGGGCAATCAGGGCACTGAGTAAGGGAATGCCAAGAAGTTCAGAGCTGAGGTAGTGAATATATATTTCTTCTGAGTTTTGTAGTGAGTCATCTTTAATTGTATTTGATATATAATGAGGCAGTCACAGGCTGCTGAAGTCCTATTGAAGAATGGTGGTGCGCCCACCCACTTCTAAAACCCCTCACCCAGCCTTAGGGGAGGTGGCACTGGGCCGTTTTTCAAATGATTCCTGGGGACAACTAAGGAAATAATAGGGACGTGTGTTAGTGTCACAGGTTCACAATAAGGGAGTCAGAAGGGGGCACCGAGCAGAAAACCTCAGACAGTGCCCACTGCTTCCAGAAGCTGTCGAGGGAGCCAGTGGATGCCGCCCAGAGGAACTCTGCCTGGAGGCTTGCACAGATGAGGGACCAGAAACAGGCCCCACAGTCTCAGGCCCCTTCCCCAGCCAACCTCGTCTCTCTGGTCTTATAGATGGCAGTCTTGGTATAAGCCAAGATGAGGAGGTCCCATGACTTTGTGGTGCCACGGATAGGGAGTGCGTAGAGGAACAGGTGTTGGGAGAAGTGCAGCCAGAACCTCTAAGTAGACGTGCGCCAGGGTCTCCCTCATGCCACAAAAGGGGCAGGTGTGTGGGTGTGGGGTGAACTGCACCAAGTACACGCCCACGCTCACAGTTCTGTGGAGGAGCCGCCAGCTGATGTCCCCGGTGGGCCGTGGGGTCAGGGTGGCATACAGGCTGGCCCACTGGGGGTTCTCAGCCTCCGCAGATGGGATTAGGTGGGTCCCACCATCTGGTGTCAGGGAGGGAGACGAGGGTGAGGAAGTGGATGGTGTGGAGCATGAGCATGTTTGGCAGGGTGTGGTTCAGAAGGGGACCGGTTGCAGGTCTAGGAGCTGGCTCAGGGAGTGGGGCATGGGTGGGGGCAGCCAGGGGGCTCATGGGGCTGGGGCCCAATCAAGAGGTCCGGAGGGCCAGGACTGAGAGGGGTGTGGGGAGTACCCTCTCCCAGGACCTGCTCGAGGTAGGCCTGAGCAACAGGGGATGCGGCCGCCTTCACCTCCTGAAGTAAGCTTCGGAGGGTATGAGGGGGTGGAGAGCCCCATGCACCGAGCTAGCTCATGGGGATCCACCCAGTCCCCATGGGCATAATCCAGGAGGTCTCCAACCCTGGTGACACCTGCCAGGATGAACCTCCACCTCATGGAGGGGGCCTCCGCCACCTGCACACCGAGATGGAGGTTGTGTAGCAGGAGCTCCATGAGGAGGTCCTCCCACTCGGTTGGTGCAATCGACCTGGAAGCTGCAACGAGCCTCCAGGTCTGGAGGAGGTCATGGTAGAAGGCTGGCAGCTCAGAGAGGGCTCACAGACCACCTCTCCGGTCAAGGTAAAAGACCTGCCAGTCGTATCGGAGCCCTTGGTAGTGGCGGAGGAAGGTGCGTGCCAAATGGCTCCACGCCAGACTACCTGCACCATGAAGGAGCCTCTGCATGGCCTGGAGGTGGAAGGTGTGGACCTGGCTGTGGCCACAGCACAGGCCCTGCCCTCCCTCCTCCAGGGGCAGGCTCAAGATTCCTGCAGAGACCCAGTGCAGTCCTGGCCAAAAGAACTTGAGAATTGTCTTCTGGAGGTTGGCCAGGAATGTCAGGGGTCAGATCAGAGTGTTGAGCTGGTGCCAGAGCATGGACAGGATGAGCTGGTTGATGATCAGTGCCTGTCCCCAGAGGGAGAGGCACCGCAGCAGTCCTGTCCACCTCCGCAGCTGGTCAGCAACCCTGCCCTCCAACTCATGCCAGTTCTTATCCAGGGAGGTATAGGTGGCAGAGAGGTAAACGCCCAGATAGAGCAGTGGACCCACGCTCCACTGGATGGCTTGAAGCGCAGGTGGGAGGGAGCCCGCTGACCACCCGACCCCTACAGTCAGGCCAGAGCTCTTGACCCAGTTGACCTGGGCGGAGGAGGCCACTGAGTAGATGGCCTGGCAAGCCTCCAGCCGCGCCAGGTTGCCCGGGTCCTGGACAACAAGGAGCACGTCATTGGTGTATGCCAACAGGACCAGCTGCAGCTCCGGCTCACGGAGCACCAACCCTGTCAACCTCCAGTGGAGCAGACAGAGGAAGGGCTTGATGGCCAGAGCGTACAGCTGGCCCAACAGCGGGCAGCCTTGACATACTCCTCGCTCGAAGCTGACTGGCTTGGTCAGGGTCCAGTTGAGTTTAACCAGGCACTCCATGGAGGCATACAGCACCTGGAGAAACCCCACAAAATGGGGCCTGAAGCTGAAGGCCTGCACGTTGCCCAGGAGGTCGAAAGCTTTCTCCTGGTCCAGGGCCAGGAGGGCAAATGACAGACTGTCCCTACACCCGAGCTCCAGGAGATCCCAGACCAGGTACAGGTTGCTCAGGTATTTGTCTGAAAACATGTTTAATGCTATTTTTTCAAAATAATTATTGTGGTGATTTTTATAAGATTTTTGAAGTGAGTTGTGCATTGTGACTTATATGTCAGTATTTTGCTTCCAAGAGAATTAATGCAGTTTACTTAGCATTAGCACTGTTCCAGATATAATATTGCACAAAACTGTACATGCATAAGATTACATACATACAATATTGTACTTACATAACATCTGTTGATCCATCATGTTAACTTTAAATAGGTGTGGCCCACTCCTGCCAAGTGGCAAGCCTGAATGGATTTGTGGATTGCAAACAACATGCCAGTGACTGAAATATGAATTAGTAGAATAACACAAAACTTTGTTGCCTTGTTTTTCAGATTTTTAAAAGGCATTTTGGTGTCTACTACCTCACCATTTTAAAACATTTCTTTAAAAAGTTGCCCAGCATTTGATTTTATACCATTATTTAAGATTTTATACCATTATTTAAGATTTCTCTTATCCTACATTTGTAAATTGTGGCGTTTAAAGCAATTGAAGTATCTGAATGACTTTTAATGATGTTATCCTCTCCTCCTATTGTGCCAGACTTTATGAAAAGACTCCTTTTAAAAGTGTGCTTTTAGTATATTTCTGTATCAAGGTATTTGTGTGCATCTGTACATTTTTAATTACTGGAGGGTGGTTTATCAGATGAGGGGTATGTGAAAGATATATACAAGAATATCCAAATAATATGGATGTTGCATATGTAAATCCCAGTTTATCAGTGGGAAATTATTCTCTGAATGCCTGCCTGCTTTCCATTCAATCATCTGAAAACAGAACTGAGTGTATAATTGATATTTTATGTTGCTGGAAGTTTCAAAAAAATTTCCTTATGGGCTGATCCAAAGTCAAAATGTTTAGGAATTTCAGCAACCCCGGTCAATCAATCAATCAATCAATCAATCAATCAATCAATCAATCAATCACAAAATTCAGGTCAAATGAAACATTGTGTTTCAATTTTGCATGGTTTATAGATTTTTAATTTTTAACAAAAATACTATTAAAGGAAATTCCAAAAGAAAAAGTTGTTTTTGACCAAAATATTTTTTAAAAAATTGTTTAAAAATGCCAAAATAAACTGTTAGAGTTTGTCAGAATTTTTTCAACATGAAAAATGAGCAGGCCAACATGAATTTGTGAAATGTTCTGGTGATGCCAAAACTCAATTTTTCATCAGTCATCATCATCATCCAAAAAGTTACAGCTGGAATATTTTGCCTAGCTGAGTTGAGATACACCTGAAACTGAACATCTTTCTAGCATGCTAGATCTCCAAGAATTTTCTTTGAATTATACGGCTCTTAAAGATAAACTTGATGTGAAAAACAGAGTGGCTTTGAAATGGAAATGTATCTCTTGAATTGAATTCTTTACAGTGGTTTCTAGGGTAATTCTTATTGTTGATCTCATTAAGTGACTTACTCATCATTCCAATGTACTTGTTTTTTTGGGCTTCAGGGAGGACTATATTGAAGAATCTTTCTCGAATGCAACAGAATGTAATTGGTTAGACAGAGTTTGCCAACCTTTTGCAGCTTTTGGCTCCACATTCTTCTTTGGAAGAATCTGAAAATCTTGTTACAAATACTGCCATCTGTTCTTTTCTTCCATATATATTTTACTGTTCATATAGGTTATTTGGACTCTGTTGCATATTTTAAGCCATAACACCATTGCCTCTGATTTCATCAGCTCTTGCTAGTTCTATATGGTTGACATTTCACTAGTTCATTTCTTTAAAAAATGGATAGGAACAGGGCGTTTTGGTGTTCGTAGGCCCTAGGCACTTTCACTCCGAAATGTGCAAAAAGAGGGGTAAACACCAATTGAATTGTTATTTGACATGATGCACTTTAAACTATTCTAATACCAAACCATGTGATTTTCCTTATTTTTCTACTTTTTCTTTTTTTTCCGCTCCTTTGTAGGCCCTAAAAATTTCATAGGCCCTGCCTAATGGGAAATCCGGCACTTGATGGGAAGACTTCTAGGAGTGAACCTAGGTGCTCTAGAAACTGAGTCAGACCTAACAAGTCTACTGTTTCCCACTGTAACCAATATATGTTGATCTTCTTTACAGGGAGAGTCAGTCAATCTACTGGTTTTCTTTATGCTAGGCTCAGGGATAGGTGAAGTGGGATTGCTATGAAATAGTAGGGTAAGTTGTGTGGTATGTAGTAACTTCAACACTAAAATGTGTTTTTTTGTTTTGTTTTTCAATTTAAAGGCTGTCTTCCAAGATATATTTCTAAGGATTTTTTTTCTTTTAACTGTCAACAATTCTCAGGTTTCTCATTTAATCAAATTCAAGTTTAATTTTTCTATGGGTTACCTCAGAATATCTGGAGATCAGAGCAAATAGTTTGCAAGGCAAAAATGGAAGCTCATTTTTTGGGTCCTCATAATTCTAATGGCATTAGCACTTCTTCTAAGAACACAGAGGAGAGTTGTTTGAGAATGGGTTAATTTTCTGCATTTTTTTTTGAAATTTTGAGGGCTACATGATCTCAGTCAAGGGTGACATGGACACACTTAACAGAGACAAATTCTCTCCTTCTGTCTTACATACATGCACACCATTCTTCTTAAGTTATGACACCAAGAAAAAGATAACAGGAAGAACACTGAAAACATGGCATGGAAGTTTACTTATTTAGCATTTGTATATAAATGACACATATAGAACACTCTGGACATCACATAAATACAGTTCTCTCTCTGTAGGTATATAGCCAGATTCATGCAAATATATTTACTTTCTCAGTATACTGTTTTTTATTGGAGGATACTGGCAGAGTATGAGTTGAAGGGTGATCAGTAGATGGCACTGTCTCCTTTGATTCAATAAAGACTCAGTGCTGCAACACAGTGCCAAAGAACCACTGCGTCACTGGAAGCAGTATCTTTTAGATGGGCCAAAATTTTGTGGCTCTGACCATTAAGGATCCAATAAGGATGTTTATTGCAGCATCTTGAACAGATTCTACCTTGAATAGCTATATTCTGCCTTTCTGCATTCCCCCACCACTCCAAGGGCTGATGTGCTTTTGTGCCCGTTAAAAGATTTGGCACAGATACGGTATGCTTTTACTTCATCTTGTTCAGACTTCTCATGTCATTTTCATTATTCTTACATCTGCACAAATGGCTGTGTAGTGAGTGAAAGCAAAAGGTCACTGTGTATAACCTTTATTTCTGCAAAGGATATATATTTTGAAAGGGGCTATCTAGTATGATTTAATAACAATTGCTGGATAGAGCCTATTTCTGTTCTATCATGTGGCTTTTAAGAAAATTCTGGCAACTAATTGGACTGTGACTGGTATATCCCTTCCAGTTCTGTTTTTTCTAATTAAATAAGTATACCCTAAGCATCCAGCAGAGGGAACAAGCACGATAACTCTTCTCAAACCTGTGTGTTATTTCCCCAGTGTGCACAATCTTTTGCTGATGTGACAAGTGAGAGACTTACACATTCAAGATGTTTCCATAAGATATGGGCATTTCGTATATACCTTATTTTAAACCACGAAGTTGGGTGGGTGTGTCTGAAGAAAGAAAAATCTCTCTCTTATTTCTGAATTGAGGTGAGGGCTGAGATCCCACCTCAAGATATTAACAATGAGTAAACCTATGATGGTTCATCTTACAAAGTTGGCTTTGGGGGTAGGCAAAGCAGGTGCATGCCTACGACCCTCAGCTGTAAGAGGCCCCGTTGCCTGCTTTGCTACCTCAAAAGCCATGACTGCCCTGGTTGGCAGCATGAGGAGGAGCTGACCCCTGCAGCTGGCAGTGGGCCTCGTGGAAGGAGCTGGATCTGGAGCCAGAGTGGTGGCTGTGCGGCGAGGCTGTGGCAGGGAGCTGGGGCAACAGAGGAGGGCCACTGTGGGCCTATAGGGGGCCCTGCAATGGGCCTTTGTCTAGGTCCCCAAAAGCCAAAGGCTGCCTCTGTTCAGCTGACCAGCCTGATAATCATTTGCTTATCCCTTGTATAAGCCCCCAGAACCATTCCATCCCATACGGTCTCCCTCCTCAAAACGGTTCCAGACTTCCCCAGAGCTGGATTAATGCAGGGGCTTAATGAGATGCAGCCCCAGGCTGAAGGGGAGGCCCTGCTGCTCCAGAAGAATCCAGCCCTGACTGCCCTGAGCTCTGCTGGTGTGCCAGGCACCCAGCTTG
The DNA here is from genome assembly GCA_007922195.1 of Podocnemis expansa. Classification (NCBI taxonomy): domain Eukaryota; kingdom Metazoa; phylum Chordata; order Testudines; family Podocnemididae; genus Podocnemis; species Podocnemis expansa. The sequence continues at coordinate 37,747,725 of ML682004.1, read as the reverse complement.
CACGGCACCGGTGGGGGTCCTGCAGGCTGGAACTCAGGTTGGTCTGGCTGATGAGGATCTACCTGGCCTCTCGTGTTGCTCCAAAGTGCTCCCTGCAGTGCTGCTGCCATCCCACCCCATGCCAGCCCAACAGAGCTCCCAGGGATGGTGTTCCTGGCCCGGGAGTGCTATTGCCACCCACCCTCAGCCTGCTTGCCCCATTGTGGGGCTGGCTGATCACTGGGGTGGACTAGCCAAAGTGGGGGTGGGGCAGGAGCACTGCAGGCTGTGGCCCCTGGCTTGAGACCCCTGTTGCCCCCCGTGCTAGCTGGATCTTGGCCCCAGAGCCACCTGGGCCCTCGGCCCCAGCAGTACCAGTGAGGCCATTGGCCCACCAAGGCACTCTCCCTGCTGGGCTGCCCCTCACCAGTCTGCACCAAGCCTCAGACCTCCCTTTTGCTGGCCAGGCCACAGGCCCTCCCAGCGCTGGACATGCCGTGGGCCCTAGGAGCTCTCAAGGCTGGCTAAGCTGCAGTTCCTGGACCCCTTGTTCACCCTGCCAGTGCCACTTCACCCCTAAGCTGGGTGCTGCCACAGTGGGCTGGGGGTCCACAAGACTGGGAAGCTCCAGGCCCCCAGGAGTCTTGATGCACCCCTGGACTTCCCCTCTCCAAACAGAGCCCTCCACCAACAGTCCTGGCTTTCTTCTATCTGGTATCATATATAGGTGGTGGGTAAGGAACATCTCCACCTCAGTTTTCTACTTTCTCCAGTGTGTACAGGAAATCTCAATGGCCTAGCCTGAAGAAGGGAAGATCCTACAGAGTCTCTCTCTGCTTCTTCAGAACGGCAGTTGTGCCACTTCTGGAGCTGTTTGGGCTCTGACCTGGCAAGACAAGGAGTTGGCTGGATTTTTGTTGGACTAACTTCTGCTGGCAGGAGAGGAGCTTTTGAGCCAAATACAGGGGCTGTCCTGCAGGTCTGGGAATGGCACTTCCCCTGGCATGAGCTAGGCTGACTCCGGGAGCCCTCACTGACTCAATGGATAGGGTGCCATCCAGGGATTTCCCTAGCACCCCGCTACATTTCCCCTGAATTTCCCAACGCCCCCCAGTTCTCCACTAGCAACAGTGTTAAACCAATTTAGTGAGAGTCTCCAATACCCCCCCTACCTCCCCCAAATTTCAAGTCCTGGAGAGAATACTGGTGCCATCTACTGCACCCCCAAATCATGCCCTGCCACTATCAGCCAACAAACCCCAGCCCAGTGGGAAAGCAGCCCCCATGGTACCCAGGGCCGTCCCTAGGGGAGTGCAAGGCCCCAGGCGAATCATCCTCTGCGGGGCCCCCACTCACCCCCCCGGCACTGCCAGGCCCCGCTTCCCCCAGCCACATGCACTACTCTTGGCTTTATGCCAGGCCTGCCTGCTGGCCACCCAGTCTTGCCACCTGGGCTAGTGAGAGGTGGGGTGACCCCTGGCCAGACCTGCCTGCTGCCTGGGCTACGGGGAGGTGACTCCCGGCCTCGCTGCCTGGGCTCGGAGGGAGGGCACAAACCCTGGCTCCACCTGCCATTTCTGCCTTGGCTTGGGAGGTAACCCCTGGTGCAGCCTGCCCTCCTGGGCTTCGGGAGGGGTGGGGGTTGACCCCTGACCAGGCCTGTGACTCTGGACATGCCCTCTGGGCTGGTGGTGGGGGTAAACAACCCCCAGTCCAGCCTTCCCGTCGGCCTGCTGGCATCGCCACGTGGACTTAGGGGGGATGCCTGGCTCAGCCTGACTCCTGGCCTCGCTGCCTGGGGTTGTGGTGGATAACCCCAGGCCCATGTAGCCCCAAGCCTTGCCACCTCGGCTTTGGAGGTGAACGACCGTTGCTCGGGTCTGCCCCTGGGGCTCACCACCTGAGCATCAGGGAGGAGGGGGCAACCCTGGCCCTGATCTCACCGCCTGGGTTTAGGGGAGGTGACCCATGGTCCAGCCTGCCTGCTGGCTCCCCAGCCTCACCACCTGGATTTGCGGGGTGACCACTAGCCTAGTCTGCTCCCCAGCCTCATTGCCTGGGCATATGTCGAGGAAGACCCTGGCCTGGCCTGCCCACCCAGCCTTGCCACCTGGGCTTCAGGGAGGCGACCCATGGCCCAGCCTGCCCTCCAGCCCTCACCACCTGATCTGGGGGTGGGGTGTCAATCCTTGGTCCGGCCTGCCTGCCATGCTGGTTGTGGGTGGTGGTGGGGCTTCCCGGGCTGCCCATCCTCCTCTTGCCTGACCACCAGCATGACCCGGGGCCCAGAGGGGCATGATCTCTGACCTACCTGCCCCCCATTAGCCCCCTAGTCCTGGATCCCCAGCCATCCTAGCCTGCTCCAGCCTGGCTGCTCCCTTGACCCAAGGCCCAGGTGGTCCTGATCCCTGGCCACCTGCTTCACATTGGCCTGGTGAGATCCTCTGAGTAGGGTCACCAGATGTCAGGTAAAAGGAGGACATGTCCTCCTTTTTAGCTTCAAGTTCTCCGTCCAGCAGGCATTTTAAAAATACATGATTTTGTCTGGCTTTTTACTTACAGGGGTTAAAGTACGCTGGAACACCACAGAACACCCTATTTTTAGGGGGGAAGCATTCCACAGCCCCCTAAAAACAGAAGATTATTATGTTTTTTGCCTGTGTGCTCCAGTGTCCTCCTTTCCATGCTTTGATATCTGGTAATCCTACCCACGGGGAGTCCTGCAGTCCCAGACCCCCCAGACTCCTACCCCCGACCTGGCTGCTGGCCTGACCCAGGGCCCCCGGGGGCAGGGGCAGATCCCCAGCCAACTCCCCCTTGGCTCACGCTCAGGGTCCCACCAGACCCCACCCACAGTACTTACCTGGCTGTGTGTTCCTTGGGCTCGTGCTGGCAGCATCTGCTGGCGGAGGAAAGGGTTAAACCTCCCTCCCTCCTCCAGCTAATGGCTCAGCTGCAGACTCAGAGGGGAGGGGCTGCAGGCAGCCCAGCTATTCACTAGCAGAGCAGCCTCTGAGTGAGCCTTTGTCTGCCAGCAAAAAATATTCGGGGCTTGCTGTGGGAGATTTGGGGCTTGGTCCCTGGCATGCAGGTGGGGCAGCAGTGCAGGCCCCATAGGGCTCCCCCAAAGCACAGGGCCCTGGGTGGCTGCCCCGCTCGCCCTACCCTAGGGATCGCCCTGTCTGCACATATCAAGAGGGAGCAGTAGGTGAGCTGGAAAGAGGGCTTGGCTCAGGTGAGGGTTTTGCTGAAGAGGGGTCTGGCCTGGCCTGAGAATCGGCAGCAGGACCAAGGGGCACGAGCGAGCGCTGGTACAAGGACGATCCTTGCCTGCACACCCAGCCCGTGGGCGGTCCAGGAGGAGGGGAGCAAGGCAGTGCTAACCTTTGGAGCAGCGGCAGGGCAGGAGGATGGGGAGCTGGCACAGCTGTATATAAGCAAGGCGTGGTAGGGCGTCTCAGTCTCCACGGGCAGCATACAGTGAGTGGCTTCAGGCCACCGGTGGCTGGGATTGGCACTGGGTCTGTGACGCCCGGGGTGAGCCGGCTGCCGTGTCCCGGTCCTGGCCCGCCAGAGCAGGCAGCACAGACGGCTGCGGGGCCAGCGGCGCAGGCAGGGGTGGAGCGCTAAGCCCGTGGGCCGGGGTGAGCCGCCACCATGGGGCGCTACTCGGGCAAGACCTGCCGCCTCATCTTCATGCTGGTGCTGACCACCGGCTTCTTCGTGGCTGAGCTTGTCTCCGGCTACATGGGCAACTCCATCGCACTGGTGTCGGACTCATTCAACATGCTCTCTGACCTCATCTCGCTTTGCGTGGGCATCTCGACCGGCCGCATCGCTCGCCGTGCCCGCCGTGGCCCCCGTGCCACCTTTGGCTACAGCCGTGCCGAGGCGGTAGGGGCGCTGAGCAACGCCGTCTTCCTCACTGCGCTCTGCTTCACCATCCTGGTGGAGGCGATTCTGCGCCTTGCCCGGCCCGAGCGCATTGACGGACCCGAGCTGGTGCTGATCGTGGGTGCCCTCGGCCTGGCCGTCAACCTGGTGGGGCTGCTCATCTTCCAGGACTGGGCTTCCTGCTGCGGCCGCTGCTGCCCACAGCTCTGCGCCACTGCTGGACAGGAGGAGGTGGCCGTGGTGCAGCGCCATGTCGTGGCTGAAGCAGGTGCCTTACGGTTGCATCCTAGCTTGCTCTCTCGGGGACCCCTCCCTGCTAGCTCCTCCTTCACTCTTCCTCCATTCCTCTGCCTCCCTTTCTCCACTCTGCCTCTGCCTTCTCCCTCTGCCTCCCTAACTCTTGCCCCCCCCCCACCCCCAGACTCCTCCTCTCCTCTTTTCACTGGTAAATCAAAACTGGGTGTTTTTCTCTAAGCCAGTGGTTCCCAACCTTTTTCAGGCTGGGGACCTTGTTTTAACAAATAAAAGTCTTTGTGGCCTCCTGGCTGATTATGTAATCTGGCCCATGCAGACAGACTCTCGCCTGTGCCACTCTGGCAGCACCACTGGGACAGCCAGCAAGTGGCACCGCCACCACCACTATGGCCCACGCTTCTGGGGAGCCGAGCCATGGCAGCTATGTGGGAGAGCCACTGCAGCCCCATCGCCCTGCCAGGATCTGGCCACAGGCAGGGAGAGGCAGCCCTGGCGGGGAGCATTGGGGCTGCAGCTGGATTCTGGCCCCAGTAAGGAGAGGCTCCATGGAGCCACTGAAACATGTCCATGGATCCCTGGAGGTCCCCAGACCCCAGGTTGGGAACCACTGCTCTAAGCCCTTTCCTCTAGGAACTATTTGAGGGAAGTTGCATGGCATGTGAGCTAAACAGGTGATCAGACCATGATCACCATGTTGGCCCCTCTGACCTTGAATTCCACGACTCTTCCTTTTTCTGTGTTCTTTCTGGCTGCCTCCTCTCATTCCTTCTTTTTTATTTCACTTTTTCTTTTCTATATCTTCCTTGTCATGGTTAGTAGTTGTGGCTTTATTTTAGGGGATGGCAGGAGACAACTTCAAAATACATAGAAAACCTCCTCTTATCTAATGTTTGTGGCAAAAATCTCCAAAGTGTGCTTTAATGGTACCTCCAGAGTGAATAAAGTCCATTCAATGGGCTACATATGTTAGGCTTGTGGGTATAGTATGCTCATGTGTGTTTTGAAATGAGCAGGGGAAGAACTGTCATTACTTAAAAAACTGATATCAAGAGACTGATCTTTTCATGAGTTTTTGTTGGTTTCTGTTTAAAATAAGTTGTGTTGAGAAGATTGGTGTTTTCTTTTTCTATTTATAGAATTTATACACAACACAGGGTTTCTTCTTTGAATGCAGGTGATTCCGTCCATACCCAAGAAAGGCCTCAAGAGCAGACAGTGCAGAAAAAAGAGAAAAAGTCTGAAGCGCTAAACATCAGAGGTATAGCAAGTGGCTATTTTCAAAAAGACTTTTCGAATAGAGCTGGTCAGAATTTTTCAAATTTCATTTGTTTTGGTTCTGTTTTCAGAATTCCAATGGGAAAAAAAAAGGATGTGGGGAGGGAATGATAATAGTTTTGCCAATTTTCAATCAACTCTAATATATTTTCTTTTTATTTACATTCTTCGGCCAGGTTCCCATATGAAATGGCAATGATTACATCAGTGAAATTGACGGAGCATTTGAGGATCTGGCCTTTTGTGCCTGTGTTCACATTTAAATTTTGATTGAAGTCCCCATGCTTTTCTTTTCTGTCTACATTTTACATGTTTCTTGAGCGTCATTACTATAGTATTTCAGGACTTTTAGGCAAAGTGCTAGAGCACGGTTTTCATAAAGACTAGTGTCAGTGGTTCCCCATAGTCAAATGGGTGAGGAGTGCTGACAAATGATACAGCACAATGGTTCTGCAGCCCTGTTATTCTTTGGACTGCTTCCTGACAGAGCCTGTCACAGACCCACCGCTCCTTTTAACCAAGCACTCCTCACATTGTTTCTCAAAATGCTTCTTGCTTTCTTAAAATGCCCAGTGCTAGAAAGGACTCTACAGACCTCTGAATATCTGCAGAATCAAGTATGGTTATTAAACTGTTCTTAAAGGTATCCTGCATGCACTTAAAAATAAACAAATAAAACTCACTAGATATGTTCCAAAGGGGTAACCGTCTTACTCTAGTTCAATAAAACAAACAAGGAGTCCTGTGGCACTTTTAAAGACTAACAAATTTGTTAGTCTTTAAAAGTGCCACAGGACTCCCTGTTTGTTTCACTAGATATGTGGTTGTATCCTGAAGATCCCAAATGCATCCAGAGCATGAGTAATTTTAAATATACCTTTATTTATAAACAACAATGGAATCTATTAATGATAATTAGCATTTTATTTAATCAAAACCCTATTAAAATGTTAAGCAAATATATTTGCCAGATTTTTCTTGGTCACACATGACCATTTACTGCACCAATATGATGCTCCCACATCCATTATGCAGGTAGTGTCAAGCCGATCCAAGTCAGTGTCTTATGAAGTGGGATTTTCTCCCACAAAAGCTCATGCGATAAATAAATTTGTTAGTCTTTAAATGCCATAGGACTCCTTGCTTGTTTTCCTGAACTAGAGTAACACAGCTACCCCTTTGAAACTTGCCAGGTCAGAAAGTGTCTGTTTTAAGTATATGGAAACATTTGTGCAGTGTTTTCAATATCATACTAATGTAAAAAAGCATTTTGCAAATCTGCACTCTATGCTAAAACAGTGGCAGTTACTTACTTGAACTTCTAGCAGTCAGTTTCAGCAGCCTTCTATGGTAATGTGATGTCCTCAAAATGCTACATGCTTAAGTATCTGGCACACTCCAATGTACAGCTAAAGCACTTTTATTTTTTTATTCTGCTCAGAGTAAATCCAGTTGATAGGGAGCTCAAAACCCAGTAGGACTCCTAATATTGCTAGTACCTGTGGAGTTGAATCAATATTAGCAATGGTAAAACATTTTTAGAAGATTTCTCTACTGTAGACGTTCACAGCTACCATACTGGAATTATAGGGAAATCGTGTTTTGTCTCTCTCTTGTTGGTGCAGCAGTAAACTCTACAGTACATGCTCAAGTCCAATTTCATTATGAGTATAATACAGTGAGACTTCCGTTGTTACTGCAGCTAAAACTGCAGTCACGAGGACCCTTGTGACCTGTAGACAGTAGATTGCTGTGGAGAACCAAAAGGTAGAGTTCTCTTGAACCTACCAGGAAGAAACTTGTTTCAGCTGAAAGTTACTATTTAATGAGCACTAGCATTTGATGAAGTGGGATATTCTCCCACAAAAGCTTATGTGATAAATAAATCTGTTGGTCGTTAAGTGCCACTGGACTCCTTCCTTCTGTTAGTTCTTGAGTGATTCAAGGCAATATAATGATCTTGCCTTGCTTTCCCTTCATGTGAAGGATCAACATTCAAGCACAGAACTGGCAAAGAGCGATAACAAAGGCAGCATTCTCAGTCTGAGGCAGTTTAGTGTTTTTTACATCACTGCAAAGTGAAAACTTTCAGCTAGCATTGACAGGTCTCAGAGGGAGCTGTATGCAACCATCCTAGCTGAGAGAAAGATTTTAAGCAGAAATGTAAATAGAATGACTCAGAGCAAGCAACTCCATGTATCTCCCTGCTACACAGTGACAAGGTAGTCTTTTAAAAGAGAGGAGGGGGTTGCATTAACATGTATTGAAATGCAAGCTTGGATGGAAGGTATTATTAGAATTGAGGGAAAGGTACTTAAACTTGCAAAAAAGAAACAGAAAATTCTAATTTTACTGTGCAAGTGTAGCAGGCACATTACCTTACTCAGTGTAGTGCATAAGGCTGGTCTAGAGAGGTATTACATAAAACATACACTTTTCTCAATTTTTTTCTTTACCTTCTGTACCCATGGAAGTAAGTAGAAGAGCTGTATGGGGTATTTTCTGAATTAATAGCACAAATACTTACACTAAAAGAGATGAAACCAAGTTGCAAATTTTACATTCTGATAAGTTGTTTTCATACTCTGAGGGCAAAAGAATTGGGGAGTGTGTATGTGTGAATTTGGCCTGCCACAGAGCAGTGGTTTTCTAACTTTTTCCCTCAGGACCCAGTTGAAAAAAAAGTCATTTATGCCAGTGACCCAGCAATTATCTCCTTAAGCAATGTGCTCCAGTTTTGTGGCAGTGGCAGCAAGGGGTCCCACGACCCAGTGCTTGAGGGTCTGTGACCCAGTACTGAGTCCTGACCCTAAGTTTGACAACCACTGCAATAGAGCTAGGTAAGTTATGAAGCTCAGATGAAGATCCACACTTGCTCAATGTCTGAGGATGTTTGGATCCATGGTTCTGGTTCAGGCCTGTCTCCGTATCATGTATATTTAGAGGGTTTTCCCTCCTTCCAAAGTGAGTGTTTTTTATGTATATGATTGCTGTTGTTTCAGAACTCAGCAAGGCCATGGACCTGCTAATAAAGGAGAATAATTAATTGAGCTGCTTAGGAGAGAAGTGGACTATGTGCCTCTATTAGCAGTTCAATTGTTTCATCTTTTATAATCATATCAGTAAGATATGAATTGATCACCACCCTTTATAGGTATGCCCAGGTTTTAGTAAGCTCCAACAATTCAATTATGGACCTGTCGTATAGCCTAGGTATTCAATAAACCACCAAAATTATGCAACCATTCCATTTTTCAGGCTCAATCCCACTCCCACACCACCCTAGTCGTTTTATTGTCAAAGATGTTGTTGCAGGCTTTGTATCTGATCATGGCAATGCTTTCCGAAATGCTACAGTTTCATGTTGAACAAAATAAAAAGTCTTTAACAGTTCATTTGGCCCCCCCCCCCCCCCGAAGGCTAATGTAAAACTATTATGTCTTTTATTTCAGGTGTTCTTTTACATGTGATGAGTGATGCGCTTGGATCTGTGGTTGTGGTAGTTGCTGCTGCAATATTCTATGCACGTCCTTTGGCTGCCAATACTCCATGTAACTGGCAGTGTTACATTGATCCAAGCCTGACAATAGTTATGGTGATAATCATTTTGTCCTCTGCCTTCCGGCTTATCAAAGAGACTGCAACCACCTTGCTGCAGATGGTTCCCAAAGGTCTTAACATGCAAGTACTGAGTAAGTCAAATTTGTTGTTGAGTTTTTATTTATTTTAGTGACATACTGTAGTGCTAGTGTTATTTCTGGAATGACATGTTTGGATTATATACTCATAGCAGCTCCAAAGTCTAAAGAACTGTGAGAAATGGAGTCACATGTTTGTGTCTTAGCAACATGACTCAAATCTCTGTGGATTAATAAAGTATGCATTTTGAGAATGTGGTGCTCCAACACTACCTAAAAAAATACCAGACCTTGAACAGGTAAACAACGAACTGACACAAAATATTATTAGTGAAACAATTCTGAGTTGTTATAGTATTTCCTAGTACCTTCTGTCCAAGGATCTCACAGTGCTTTAGAAAGGTAAAGTAAGCGACAGTAGCATTGTTTGATTAACTTTGTAAATGTAAACGCACATTCGTTAACAGATTAGGTTTTTTTTTTTTTTTTTCAATTCATCAGGCTCTGAGCTAGCAGAACAGAGAGCTGTGGAATGTGCCCCAAGTAGGTTACTTTTTTACTGGTGATCCTTCAAAATGTTGAATGCCCTCAGCTTCATTTGAAGACAGTACATGTTAAAGGGACTTGCAAAGGATTGTTCCCCAAATTAAACAATTTAGATCAGATGTTGGATGATCAGTAGGAAATGAAGTTTGCTGGGTGGTGTAGATGATGTGTTACATACAAACACTTGTAAAAAATTTCACACTTCTATCTTAGGTGGATAAGCATGGATAAGTGTCTTTCCTCATGGCTGTGGCTTTTAGACACTTCCTTATAATACACAGAAACTTGCAATTGGCCCCCTCAACAACCAGTTTACAGTATTTTCTCTTATCTTTTCTAGCGGAAAAACTAGCTAATTTACCAGGGGTTGGCAGCCTTCATGAGGTGCATGTCTGGGAACTGGCAGGTGGGAAGAATATTGCTACTCTTCATATCAAGTGCCAAACCACTTCTGCTTACCAAGATGCCTCTTATAAAATGCGTGAAGTTTTCCATGAAGCAGGCATCCATTCTGTGACCATTCAACCGGAGTACGTTGACCACAAGACCTCTGAGCTAACCTGCAGCTCACCTTGTATCTCAAAAGCTTGTGCTTCTCAGTTGTGTTGCCCTCCGCAGCAAGCCCCACTTACTCATGAGAATGGTTATTCTGAGAAAAATGGCCTTCCCCCAACACTGCATAAAGACAATAGTTTAAATAAATATGGTGTTGAAATTCCTATTGATCATACATTGGCAGAGGGTGGAATTAAAAATACAGACAATTGTGAAAAATCAGGAGATGACAAATCATATATATGCAGTACACACTTTTAAACAGTTAATTTTACACTTCATAATCTCTATGTAGAACAAAACCCAATGACCAAAAAGTAAGAGACCGTTGGTTGGAGCTGAAGGGTGCATTGGAAAATCCATCTGTGTTGTAATTATAAACCAGAATGTATGTACAAATTTGTTATCTGAAATCAGGATTATCATCTTCATTGTTTTCATTCACCTAAACTAGCTGTAATGCAATTTAACACTAATTTCTTGATTTAACTAGGTGGGAATTCTTATTTTTAGAGTGTAGCAAATGTGCTACAGTGCAGACTGCTGTTTGCAGTTTCCAGCCAATGGCACTGGGAATTAAACTCTGGTCTTTTTACTGAAATGGGATGCTTAATGAAAGCCCTGTAGCACGCTGATGACTACTGGGTTGAAGTCTTATCATCATAAAGGAGTTTAGTAAATATATTTTTCACTAATCCTTAAAGTTTACATAGTCAGGCACTTTCATTTGTAACAGTAAGTCTTGCACATTTGCACTGTGAACCTATGAATGAAATCAAAGTGTCTGGTAGCTGGAAAACACTCACTCAGGAATGTTTGACTTGTGTTATTTTTAGACTTTTTTGTTTTTACAGTATGGAGCAGAAACTGATTTCTTGCTTCACTAATAACAGTAGTTTTTGAACCTTAGTCTATTTATTTTTGATTAGCATAAAGAATACACTTCCCAACTTAAAGCACAGGAACATTTAATTAATATTGTATGAAGATTGTATCTACTCTAGTAAATGGAAATGCAGACACTTACCCAAATAATTCTAACACTATTCACCATTTGATTGTAAAATTCAATATGTTTTGCTGACGAAAGTAATTGTAATAACTACATTAGGTCTAATTCATGAGGATAGGTGGGTGTGGCTGTGATTTCTTTATCGTACAATATCTCAATTAGTATTCATAATGAATAAATAAGTTGATGTTACATATTCATGAATAGCTTTGACTCTGCAATGCCATTCTCTTCAGTAAGACACAGTTCAACCTTTTTGTTTAAGTCCCTTAAAATTTGCTACACAGTTTTTATGCTTAAAAGGAGCTTTGTAAACTCCTGGGAGTTAATTTCCTTGATTTTTATCATGATAGCATCTGTAGATTTATTTGAAAGCTTCCCTCCCCCCACCCTCCACCTTGAGCACCTGTCCCCATCCCACCACCGCCATACATGTATATTTGAAAATGTTGTGTTATGTGCACAAACTCCATTACTATTGGGAAATGTACTGTCTGTGTTATATTTTTAGAACTCATTCTCAGGTGCTTTGAGGAAAAACAAGATGTCTCACCAGAGCACCAGTACTGGGATGAGAGGCCTGGGCTGAGTCCACTTCTCTGAGGGGAGCCTCTAGAAGCTACCCAGTCTGGCTGTCAGTGCCGCTTGATCTTGCCATGTTAGGCAGCTCAGCTCTGTCAGTGCTCATGATCAGAACTTTTAAAATGGGTTCATTGTTGAAACAGCCTTTCAATATCTTACTCACCCAGGTATGTTATTTATTTGGCAGCTCATAATTCAGCATTACCTTTCTAACGATGAGCAAAGAGATTTTATGCCTGAACTGGTAAATTTACAGGATCCATAGGGAAGGGTGGCTTGAAAGTAGCACACATATTTAGTACAGTTACAGCCTCTTACGATAATCTTAAAGGCAAGACTTAATAATGGGCATAACCAGGTTTCTAGTGCTTAAGAACTTCCATTTTCTGAAGGAGCCATTGAAATCAACATAGCAAATAATGCCCATCTGAGATTTATATTTACCCTCTTTAAGCAGCTTTTATCTCTTGGGTGAACAGACATCTTTTAGTATACAGATGAAACTGCATGTTGATATTGCAGTCCTTTTGGCCCAGTCATCCCACTGATGTTGACCTGTCATGTTGCAAGGGTGTTGCACAAAATGACAAGTTAGGAAGCGAAGTCTTTATAAACTGCTCTGCCTTTTAAAGCATACAGCATGTACTTAAGACCAATCTTGTTTCTGTTGGGTTGGTATATAGCTATGATGTTATTTAAATTTAGTTTTCTTTGTATCTGTCTAGCTTATTTATATTTTGTTTTGAGGATTAAAAGAGAAATGGCAGAATGTTTTCTGCAAAATAAGTATTAGTATGATGAAACTTAAAAGAAAAAAATCACACCTTCACACTTCCATACATGCATCTTAAATCAGGTCACCATGTTTTGTATTAGATCTAGAAGAGTGATTGTCAGTATTGTTTATTATTGTGGAATTGCAGAAAATTAATAAATGTGTCATGTCTTCGTATTCGCTGATATAGACCATCATCTTTCTCTTTTCCTGTCCAGTGTTTGATAAAGTGGTGGTTACCTACTTACCAGGTTCTTTGAAGTATTGTAACCTGAATGTAGGGTGAAGTAACTGTCTCCCACTTGTATGCTTACCTGAGAATATGCTGTATTTGTGACCTGTGATTAAATAAGGAAATATCAGGGACTATAGAAATCTTCAGGTACAGAAATCAATTGGCTTCAGACTTTGCTTTAGTGTCCAAAATCTGTTTAAATTACTTGAAAGCATTTAATTATGAAGGTAGGCCTATTGTGGCTTGGTAGGGATGATGAGCACTTTCACGATAACAAATGAGGAGCCCTGTGGCACCTTAAAGATTAATAAATTTATTTGAGCATAAGCTTTTGTGAGCTAGAACCTACTTTGTCAGATGTACTCTCAGGACATTAGCAGGACTGGAAACCTGGTAGGCTCAATTTTCTGCCTTTATTTAGGATTATACTAAAACTATTTTCTTCCTCAAAATACATTTTTAGTCCGTTATGAAACTAGTTATATCGACTGCTTGTGTTGATCCTTTCTCTGAATTACTCCATGCCACCCATTAGGCAATTGAGATGAAGAGATTTCTCTTAAATCTCTTTTAAATCTCTTAGGCTATGTCTACACTACAGAAAGTTAGATTGAACTTGTTAGTTCAAACTAATAAGTTTGAGGTTAGTTTGAACTAACCTCAAACTTATTAGTTCCAATTAACGATGTGGACAAATTCGAACTAATGTTAGTTTGAATTTGTCTGCGTTGTTACTTCGAACTAACTGCCCTTAGTTTGAACTTGCTAAGTTTGAACTAAGGGTTAGTCCTAGTCTCCATTGTACATAGTTCGAACTCAAGCTCAAACTAAGAGCTTGAGTTTGAACTAACGGCAGTAGTTACTAGTTCGAACTAAGCATTCATTAGTTCGAACTAAGGAATTCCTTAGCTCTAACTAATGAAAGCCTGATATAGACAGGAGCAAAATTAGTTTGAATTAAGCCTCCTTAATTCGAACCAACTTGCCAGTGTAGACATAGCCCTAATGTGTTTACTTGATGGTTGGTTTCTGTATTTTATTCATCTTTATCCACAGACCCTTATTCTGAGTCATATATTGTAGCTTAGCATATTTTATCATACATATTCTTTGGTTTCTTTAACATCATTACATTTTCCTGCATTCAGTTACCTATAATTTCCTATCTTCCTGTTCTTCCAGGCCTGTCTTATTGTGGCTGCTGTGCTCACCCCTTACTGATTTACTGTCCTACATACCAGACCAAATCGGCCTCCTCGGCCCCTCTCTCAACACTCCCTCTTTCCATTTGTCATAGATGCCTACAGTGAATGAAACCTTCTAAAAGACAGATGGAATTCAGCTGGTCCTCCATCTTCTTCTATCCTGAACTCCTTTCAACTCATAAACAACTTCCAAATGTGATATTTAAGCTTTGTCTACCTACCTGTCTCACTCCTGAGCCATATTTATTTCCTGGATTTGCAGAGTAGATTTTTGGACCTAGATCTTTCACTAGAGTAAATATGCAAAACTCTGTTGACTTCTGTGGAGATATACTCTCATTTTCCAGTTGAGGATCTGGTTCTAAAGTCTGAATTCAAGTTCTCAAGATTTTTGTGTTCTTGTTTTCTGATCATAGCTATACTGACTATGTTTTTTCTTTCTTTCTCCCAATAAATTTTCCATACTTGATTGTCATCTTGCCCCTATTTTTCTCTGTAAAGAGTAAGAAAGATAATTTAGTGATGTATTTTTTAGCTGTGCCTTCTTCATATTCTTACTCAATTTTCACCTGACCTCTTCGTTGTTGTTTTCTATAGGAAGATACTTATCTTGACCTCATCTTCAGCCATTTTCAGTCTTTTTGGCTTTGGTAGTTTCTTCCTTATTGACTTTCTGTACACACCACCTCTTTTTTTTTTTTTTTTGCTAGCTGTCACTTCTCTTGTTACCCTGTTAAAGCTTGCATGTGTCCTTTTCATTTCCTGATTGAATTTTTGCACTTCTCACTCATTCAAATTGACCTTTTACTGCCTTTTCTCTGTGTTTATTGCTAGGTGAGATACAAAACTATTCTAAATAAGTATTTTAATATTTTTAAATCTCTATGATGTCAGGATCTTTTGTGAAAAAACAACAAGCAGTTGTGTGGCACTTTAAGACTAACAGATTTATTTTTTGCATGAGCTTTCGTGGGAGAAGATCCCACTTCCTCATCTTCTCCCACGAAAGCTCATGCAAAAAATAAATCTGTTAGTCTTAAAGTGCCACACAACTGCTTGTTGTTTTTTCACTGGACTAGACTAACACGGCTATCCCTTTGGAAACTGACAGGATCTTTTGTATTTGCCTCCTGTCCTATTTGATTACAGTATTCCCTTTCTCAACATTCCAGTGTCTCCAAACATTTCTTTTCTATTTATTCTGGATTTTAGCTTTATTTTCTTCTGTCTTTGAGTGCTATTGTTCTAACTATAGTACTAAGCACCAGTTGTCCTTGGGTTTTGTAAGGCTGCTATCATCTGACATCCTCCCTGTTATTACATTTGAAAATGTTTCCCGTTAATGAATTAATGGTTTACAAACATACTCTTTCATTCAAGGGGAGGAGAAGACCATAAAAACTAAATTATTGCACGCATGCTATATTTTCATATGCTCCACTAATCAAAATTTAAAGATTAAATGCTTTGTTGCTGATATGCGACCCAAAGATCATTTTCTTAGCTTCAACCTTTAGGTCACACCTTTTTAAACAATCACATTTAGATTAGTTTCAAAGGTGATGTGTCATTAGATTTGAATCCACAATTCTGTTGAGTTGAAATGCATGGCTCATGGACTATTTGCTACCTGACTCATGTTTAAGAACTTGGGGAAGCCCTGTATTGACTCTGCACAGGTATAAATTTCAGCCTGATATGATTAATCTGAGTTTTTCACAAATAATCTAGTTTTTTAAATTTTTAATGGCTGTCTTGTGACCATGAGAAGATACAATGAAATCACTAATATTCCACAGAGGTTTCCTCATCAAGTAGTTTGACTACTGATTCTTCACATGTGACAGGGACAAATTGCAGAAGCGTTGATCAAAATGTTATGAAGATTTCTATGGAATCTGCTTACTGTGCAGTCTGAATTATGTGTCCTGTATAGTGGATGCACTAGCAAATGATAAAAACTTTCTTTGGACTGTGATGTCTTATATGAAAACTTCACTATAAGGTTTTGTTACAATCATGGAGTTAATGTTGCTTAAAAACATGTTTTTGGCCCATACAGTATCTGATTTGAACAATGTGCCAAAACAGAATTTCCTTTATTATTGAAATCACTGAATTGTAACATTCTCATTTTATTAATGTAATGAGATATTTCTTAATGTTTTATGTACATTTATATTATTTTTGAAGTAAAAAAAGTTCAGTGGTGCTGTAAATAAAAAGATTTTCCAGTAAAAATCTAGCTGTCCTGTGCTTGATATGATTAGAAACAAGAGCCATAAAGTCAATATATGAAGTTTATTTAACATGATCATAATTGTTAAGGACCAATCCTAAACTAAGGACTTGTTTGACTTCATTGTGAATCTTGCCTGTGAAAGTAGAATAGGTTTGGGTTAAAAAAACAAAAATAAAAACAAAAAAACCCTACCCAACCCAACAAACAGTTTTTCAAATATGCTCAGCATCCAACAGCTCTCATTAAGCAATGTTGAAAATCTAGGCCACATTGTTTTTCAGCCATTCAAACTTTCCCCCCCAGGTTAGAGTCCATTTAGAGCTCTTGAGACAGAGGATCTAAGAAAAGGTACTGGCTACAGCCAGGCATAGTGTGCACAGAATGCAGACACCGTGTTCAGTAATGTGGCATAGCTCTGCTAATTCATGTTTAGGGTTCCAGCGGCAGGTCTTGTGATTTCTCCAGTGGTTTTGCGGTGTGGTCCAGAAACTAAGCAGAAATTACTAAAGATATTTTGGGCATGTGAATTAAACAGGCTTTAAAGCTAGATTTCCACCTGTGAAAGTTATTTTTAGGGCTTTAATCCACTGTGCCATATTGCTCGCAGGATGAAGCTGTTGGCAGAGCCCCACGTGGCGGCGGAGGGATGGGAAACAGTACACGTTACCAGGGCCTAGACAGGGCTGGATTAATGCCATTGTGGACTCAGGTCTGTTAGATTTTGTGGGCCCCTTGGCAGTAGAGCAGTGGGGTCTCTGGTGCAGAAGGGCCATACTTAGATTGGTGTTCCCCTCCCGTCAGTGGCAGTAACCTTGGAGGGAGTCTGTGGTCTTGTGTCCCACTCTCCAGCTGTTGAGGGCAGTGGGGACTTTCCGGGGTGATTGTGATGGTTCCTGGCCCCATGGCTTTCTCTTTTTGCTCAGGCCAGGGATGAGGGGCTGGAGGATGCCTGGGATGTGACGGGGGTGACTCCTTCGCAGCCCAGCGCCTAGGCGCCTGGGCACTCCTTACCCCACTACAATGGGTCAGCCACCAGTCAGCCTGGGTGCAGGGTGGAACTTGGCACTGGGGTGGGTCCAACCCTGGGGCACAGTGCCATGGCACACGTGCTGGCTGGCACAGTGGTGCTCTGGGAGCACTTAAGCTGGCTGGGGCAAAGTGGTCTGCTGGGGCTGAGGCTGGCACTGAGGCATAGTGCGGACTGGAGGAGCTCCACCTGGAGATGCTGCCACTGCTGCAGGGCTGGGGCCAGACCCAGTCTTAGCCCAAGTCCCTGGGCTGCAGCCCCTAAAGCCCCTGCTTTAGTCCAGTCTGGGTCCCAGAGGCCCTTAGGGGCCCAGCCCAAGCTGCAGCCCTCTTTGTCAGGGAGTCAGTGTTACAAATTTGTACTGGGCCCAAAATATTGTGCTAGCAGCCCAGCTGTTGGTGCTTACCACCTGGAAAAATGGTAACAAAGGGCCATTTTTGCAACACAGATGCATTAGTGGGGGAAAGAGGGCAAAGAAAACCTAATTCTTGTGACCCTCATCTACTGAACTGGTGTAGGAGCAAGGCAGGATACCCTGCCAGTGCCCCCTTGAGCACCAAGGACTAATATATTCCTTGATGGGCTCCAAAGGAGGTCTCTGCCTCCAAGTGTGCTGTAGTGTGTAGGAAAGGTGCACACACAGATGTTTTTGGGTTGGCTGTATGGCATGCCTGGGCGTACATCTGCTTTGCTGACCTCCATCCTGCTAACCTAAACCATCCTCCACCAGAAACCAATTGCATTCACTTCTGCTCTGCTTCCTGACTACTTGGCTATAACCGACAAGGCAGATTTGCACAAATTTGTATTAGCAACATTAAGCCAGAACAATATTGACTGTGTACTGCATATGGAGTTAGTATTTCTATAGATGGTAATAACCCAGAGTTAGCCCTGGAATGGAGACAAGTTCCAAAGGGGTAGCCATGTTAGCTTAGTTCAGCAAATCAGACAAAGCATGTGGTGGCATTTCTAACAACTAACAAATTTTTTTTCATGAGCTTTTGTGGGTGAAAATCTCACTTTGGCAGATGCCAGAGTAGAAAAAACTTAAACTGGAAAAAAAAGTTACAGTATGGGAGGGAAAGATAAATCTTGTGATAATATTTCATGGCATCTAGTCAATTTTGGAGTAATCTGACCTGATGCTGTGAAATGTAATCATAGGATTTATTTTTCCACTCCCCTACTGTAAGGTTTGTTTTGTTTTTGTTTGTTTTTTTCCCCCTCAGTGTTAAGTTGTCTCTATATTCTCTGGCACCTGACGAAGTGGGATTTTCACCCATGAAAGCTCATGTGAAAAATAAATTTATTAGTCTTTAAAAGCCACAAGACTCCTTGACTCCTTGTTTGTTTTTCAGGAAGGGAAAGTGGTTGCAACTCTGAACAAAACATGATGGTTGTTTCAAAAGTTAACAACTGAATAGTGACACTACAACTTTGAAACTTTACTATACAGAAGAAAAATGCTGCTTTTAACCGTCTTAATTTAAATGAAACAAGCACAGGAAGTTTCCTTATCTCATTAAATACATTTTAACCCCCCCCCATTTTTAGTAGTTTATGTTTAACAAAGTACTTTAATGGATTTGCTTCTTCTTCGTTAAATCTCTGCCGCTGCCGGATTACGTACTTCCGGTTCCAAATGAAGTGAGTGGTTGACCAGTCAGTTTATAGCTCTGATGCTTGTAACTCTCAGTCAGTTTATAGCTCTGATGCTTGTAAGCCGTAGGTTCTGTTGTAATAAAGATTGTGGAAATATGAAAGTCAACTTTAATATTGATTGCTATGTCTAATGACTAAAGCATTAATATGAGTTACATTCCCAGGGTCCATGTAAAAATCATGTTTGGGAAATCTGTATGTTCTATGGTATCAGGAATAATGGAAGGATATAACTCTGAAGCTAGCAACAGCTTTAGCTCTGACATATTTAACTTATTAAATGTGAAAGAATTGTACATAATGAGAGGTTTATCAGCTAGCATCAACCAGTTCAATTTCAAGGCCGTGGTGACTACTGTTTTGCTATATGTCTCATTTTCTTGCATACTGGAGGAGAATCTGTTTTCACTTACTAGCACAGTTGCTACTGTCTAGGTATTTTTCTGTTCTCAGGAAGCCATAGAATAATTGAAAAGAATTTGGTCTGATGCAGAAGGTTACATTTTTAAAACAGCCTCCAAAACCAAGCAGCCACAAAATGTGGATTTGTGCATGCAAACCTCAACATTTATACATGCAAAATTATTTAAGCTTTCAAATTCCAATGTGCATGTGTAAACACAGATATTTGGCAATGTTGGAGTTTGTACACGTTCAGTTTCAAGAGGCTGTTATGAAACTTTGCCCCAGGGTATCACTGCACTGATGCAAAATTATGGGAGATGTTGTTCTGCTCTAAATATTGTGATGTAGTGTGGAGGTGAAAAATCAAAGTGGCTGGAGGTCAATTCTAAAGGACCACATGAAACATGATGTTACCTCTATAACATCTGACAAGAAGTTAAAGTGCCGTGTTCTTTAGGATAGGATGCAGCCTGGGAAGTTACGGACATAGGGGCCATCTGATCAATGTCCGAAGGAGCCTTAGCCAGCTGTCTGCAGTGCTGACTTTTTCAGATACATGGGGCTTTGTCTTCACTGACATAAAGGTCAGGGTTTGGGTTGTTGTTGTTACAGCAAGATACCAAACATGCAATAGTTCTGTCTTGTTGTAAAATCTTAAACTGAGACAAGGAACTTGCCATGTTTACTGCAAAGTAGTTAGGTGAGGTAAACATTATTACACCCCAAGTCATGCTGATGGTTGACCTCACCTAGTTTATCATGCACTATAACCATAGCGCTTTGTCTCCATTACATTTTTACAGCAAGACAACTAACATGTGTTAGCAATTCCAGGGTACAAACACACCCTTGTCGGTGAAGATCTTGCTGTAGTCTCTCAAGTGTGAAGTGTTATATGGAAAAGCTCTGTATTACACTCATCTTTTCAAGCTCCACATAAAGTTACATCCTGGAACATTGGGGGAGCCACAATTATGAGACAAAACAACATTTTAATGCATGCTGAGCCCTCATACAGTAGCATCTGCCGCTCTTTCAGCAGACAACAGGTGGCCTCACCTACCAAAATAATATTTCAATCCTAGCCACCAGTCAATCTCTCAAACCATGCCCAAATATCCTCCAGCTCATAGGTGATGGTAGCCTATTGCATGAACAAGAGGAAATACATAGTTGATTTAGATTTTCTTCAGTGAAGAAGGTATTCATTTCCTCTACTAGCAAAGTGCCAAATCCCCAGCTGCCCAGATATACAGCGTTATCAGTCTGCTGAGCACTATGGCCATTGCAAACTTCACAGTGACAGCAGGGATATAACTCAGATATGTCTCTTTCAAAAGGCTGTCCCCAACCTCTGCTTTTGAGCTAAAGGACAACCATTGTTAGCAGAACGGGCTCTGTGCCACTCAGATCAACAGTACTCTTGTATTCAGGAGCGGGCAGTGACGTGCATGCTCACTCAGATTATTTAAAAGATGGATGCTCAGCAGTCTTTCATGTGCAGGGATTTGTCTTGGTGTTGGTAGCCATTCTGTGATTTCTCCTCATTTTCTATTACATCTTCTCAAAAGGCTAGTATAGGTTGGACAGACATATTGTTGAGTAAGAGCTAATGTGTACCACCTGAGTTCTGCTGTCTGCTGGATGGAATATCAGTTCTACCTAAGTATATATACATGGAAACGCAGGACTGCAAGAGTCCTTCCTAGATCATCTAGTCCAATCCCCTGCCTTAATGCAGGACTAATTAGTGTCTGGACCAGTGGTTTTCAAACTTTTTTCCTCAGGACCCAGTTGAAAAAAATCATTTATGCTCACGATCCATCAATTACATCTTTGAGCAAGTTCCAAAGGAGTAGCCATGTTAGTCTAGTCCAGCAAAACAAACAAGGAGCCTGGTGCAACTTTTAAAATTTATGTATCACATAACCTTTCATGGGAGAGAATCTTGCTTCGTCAGACCCTCGAAGATGGGGAACATACATGAAGGGAGAAAAATAAATGGAGGGAAGAATAAGTCATAGGATCTGGTCAGACTGTAGCAGCAAATCAAAGCAGTTGAGCAATGCATTCCAGACTTTTGGCAGCAACAGGGGGCTCTGTGCCCCAGCACATGGGGGTTTGCAACCCAGTACTGGGTGCTAACTTGTGATTTGAAAACCACTGGTCTAGACCATTCTTGACAGGTCTTTGTCTAACCTGTCCTTAAAAACCTCCAATGATGGAGAGTCCACAACCTTTCTGGGAAATTTGTTCCAGTGACTGCCTATTCTGACAATTAGAAATTTTCATAATGTCTAACCTAAATCTCCCTTCCTGCAGTTTAGTTAAGGAGAACAATTTGTCACCCTCCTCTTTATTTCAACCTTTTACCTACCTGAACACTGTTATGTCCCACCTCAATCTTTTCTCCAGACTGAGCAAACACAATTTTTAAAAATTGTCCTTTGGAGGTCACGTTTTCTAAACTTTTGATCATTTTTATTGCTCTCCTCTCTACTTTCTCCACATCCTTCTCAGAGAGCAGTGCCCACAACTAGACACAATACTGCACATGCTCCCTTACTTGTGCTGAGTAGCGTGGAAAAATTTCTTTGCCTGTCTTGCTTAAAATTTTTTTGCTAATAAACCCCAGAATTATGGGTTTTTTTTGGCAACAATATTCCACTATTGACTCATATGTAGTTTGTAATCCATGCTAGCCCCCAGCTCATTTTCTGCAGTACTCCTTCCTAGGCAGCCACTTTCCATTTGTTTTTTGTGCAGTTGATTATTTCTTCTTAACTGTGGCACTCTGCATTTGTCCTTATTGAATTTCTTCTTATTTATTGCAACCAGTTTCTCTCATTTGTCAAAATTATTTTACATTTGAATGCTGTCCTCCAAAGCACTTGGACACTCTTCTGTGTTATCATCTGCAAACTTTATAACTATACTGTCTGCCATTATTGAAATCATTTATGAAGCTATTGAATAGAACCAGGCCCAGAAGAGCTCCCCAGGGTACCCCACTCATTATGCCTTTCCAGTGTGATTATGACCCACTGATAATTACTCTCTGACTATGGTTCTCCAGCGCATTGTGACCTCATCTTAAAGTAGACTCATGTAGCCTGTTTATGAGAAGCTCATGTGAGACAGAGCCTTAATACCATTGAGAAATATCACACCTGCTGGTCCCCCCCCCCGCACAACGTTTGTTACCCTCTCAAAGAAGAATATTAGGTTGTTTTGATATTGGTCTGCTGCAAGCTCTAATGCCACAATAGCTCGTAGACGTTCCTGATTAGCACAAGCAGCAGGGTACAACTGGGTTTTTGAGGTTGAAAGTCCTAAGTTATCTTCTTACTGACAACGCTGAAGTCCTGTGTGGCTACAGAATGGATATGCCATTTTCCTGGTCACAAGGGCAGGATTCTGCCCCTCCAAGGCCTCTCCATGAAAATTTTGGACTAGCTGGAGAGTAGGCACTTGAGAATTATGCATGCAACCTCCCCGCAAATAACTCAACATATTGGCTATGTTCACACACGGAGGGTTATTTCAATACAAGTTGTTTCGAAACAACTTGTATCGAAATAAAGCCTTATTTTGAAATAACTTAATTCGAAATAACAAAAAGTTATTTTGAAATAAGGAAAAAAGCGGGAATCGAAATAGCATGTTCACACTGTGGGCATGCTATTTTGCTTCAGTGGCAGGGCATCATGGGAGGTGTGGCAACATGGCCACCTCCCTGGGCCATGTCGGCGGCCATTTTGCTAGCCAATCCCATAAAAGCTGGCCCCGACCTCACTTCCCTGTCCACTCAGGCTAGCAGCATGATGCAAGTGATGGACTTTGCCCGGCAGCCCAGACAGTGCCTTGAGGCCCAGGGACCCTCTGCCCGCCTGCAGAGTGCCCTGCACATGTGGGACACTGTGTTCGTGGACCCAGAGGGTGCCCAGCCTCCACCCGAGGCTTTCACCCACTTCGTCCTCAGGGCAGACCTCATGTCCCTGCCCCCCTCCGTGCCTCGCCAGGTCTGGGTTCGGGAATCCAGCCCAGACTGGTGGGAGCGGGTTGTCCTGCGCACCTGGGGTGATGACGACTAAAGGCGGAACTTTCCACATGACCAGGGCCAGCTTCACCGTCCTGGTCAGGAAACTCGCCCCGCACCTGCGCTGCAGGGACACCCCCATGAGGCCTGCCATCCCGGTGGACAAAAGAGTGGCCATCGCCCTCTGGAAGATGGCCACTCTGGAGTCCCACAGAGCAGTGGCGCACCTGTTTGGCATCGGGAGGTCCACCATCTGCGCCATCCTCCGTGAGGTCGCCAGGGCCATCAACCGGGTTCTGCTGCGGCACCTGTGAAAGCAGGGCAGCTGCAGGACATCATCCCTGGGATGGCCGCCCTCAGCTTCCCCAACTGTGCAGGGGTCCTTGATGCCACCCACATCCCTGTGAGAGCCCTGGAGCACAGGGCCGCCGAGCACCGCAACCAGAAGAGGTACCACTCCATGATCCTGCAGGCCCTCGTGGACCACTGGGGCCTCTTCCAGAATGTGTACATTGGATGGCCAGGGAGGGCCCACGACGCCAGGGTCCTCCGGAACTCTTCCCTCTACTGGGACATGGAGGCGGGCACCTTCTTCCCCCCTCACAACATCAATCTCGGGGGAGTAGAGGTGCCCGTCCTTGTCATGGCTGATGCGGCCTACCCCCTGCGGCCCTGGCTCATGCAGCCATATGCAGTGCCCCTGGACCCGAGCTGGCAGCTTTTCAACTGCTGCCTGAGCGGCGGCTGCCACGTGTTGGAGCGGGCATTCGGCCATCTCAAAGCCCGCTGGAGGTGCCTCCTCACCCGTCTCCACCGCACAGAGAGGACCCTGCCCCACATCATCGGTGCATGTGTGGCCCTCAACAACTTCTGTGACCAGCGGGGAGAGCCCATCCAACCGGCGTGGGAGGCTGAGGCCCGACTCCTCGCTGGGAACTTTGCAGAACCCGGACCCGTGCCCGCAGGAGAGCAGCCATCACGGCAAGCCCTCTCCGTGCGCGACGCTTTCTGGATTGCCTTCATTGAGGAGGAACTGTGACGGTCAGGCCTGCCCTACCCCACACCACCCTCCCCCGTTCACCCACAGCCAGCCCCCACCCGTCCACCCGCACTGTCAACTAACCCCAATAAAAACACTGAAAACCACAAAGATGATTCAACACTGGTTTGTTTACAATGGGGGTTTGGGGCAGGGAAGGTGGACTTTGGGGGTTTTGGGGAGGGGGCAGAAACTTGGGAGGGGTAGGGGGACTTTCAGGGGTTCGGGGAGGGGGCAGCAACTTGGGAGGGGAAGGGGTTGCAAAAGTCTGGGGGGCAGAGGGGAGATCAGGCATGGCCTGAGGGAGGCTCCGGGGGGGAGGTGGCATACCCCGCCTGTGCCCACGGCTGGCCTCTGGCCATCGTCGCCTCCGGGGAGGTCCAGGCAGCAACCCGTCGGTGGGCTGTGGTGGAGGCATCCTCACCGCGAGCTCCCGGATGGCAGCCGGCAGCTGGTCAGCGAGGCGACCCAGGGCGGTGGCCACTTCAACGTCCACTTCTATGGACCGCTCCAGGAGCCGGAGGGTGGCGTCCTGTCTCTGGCTCTGTTCCTGGCGCCAGGCCTGGGTTGAGGCCTCCATCATCTATCCCAGGTCCTCAAGGGCCTCGAGGAGCTCGGTGCGGGAGTGTGGGGCCCTCCTCCACCGCTGGGGTGCCCGGGGGCTCTGGCGTCTGGTTGCTGGTGGTGGTGGCAGCTGGCGAGGAGCAGCTCTGTGACCTGCTGGAGGGAATTAGAAAACACAGTTGGCCCCTGCCGCTTGCTGGCCCTGTCTGTTTGCACCTGTCTGCAGCACACACCCCTGCCCTGACTGCCAGCAGGTCGCAGGGTCCCGTGGGACATTGCCCTGAGGTGGGGTTTCCGGTCCCCAAGGCCTTGGAAGGAGGCCAGGACAGTACCCGGCGGAGGACACTGGAGGACCCTGGGCAAAAATGGTGTCTGGCTGGGGTAGTCGTCGGGGTTTAGGGGGCCCTGGACCACCTGCCTGTACAAATCAGTATTCTATGGCATTGCAGGCTCCTTCAACCCCTCCAGTAAAAAGCCTGACAAACTCCTGTATTTTAGACAGCCTTCCAGACTGGGAATGTGAGGGTAAAAAGATGAACAGGACAGTACAAAGGGGACCATGTCCTCCTTCTGCCTGCCATCTGGGAACTGTACCCTGGGGGCATGCATGCTAGTGGTGCCCACAGGGGTGAGGTGGACTCAGTCGCGCCTTGATCTAGGGGGTCTCCCACGGCTACCTGCCAGTGGTGTGGCCTGCATGTTGTCCACCCTGCCCAAGATGCAGCTGCATCTCCACCAGCCAGCTGCTGTTCACCATCCCCAGGCACACAGGAGCCTGTGAGCCCGGTGCCACCTGTTTCCGTGGGACCCGTGGCCGAGGGGGGGGGCCTTTGTACCCACCAACCCTGTGCCCTACCTGCCCTGTTGCCCAGCCCTGGCCCCCTTGCTGCCCGGGACCTGCTGGACAGGCCCAGCCCTGTGTGCCTCAGTGGGAGGGGAATACTTACGCACAGGGACTCCAGAGGTCCGTCGTGACGTCCCCGGCTTGGTGTCGGACCCAGGGGTGGTGGTCGGCCCCTGGTCCTCTGGGCTGCTCTCCGCCTCTGGCCCAGAGAAGGGGGCCGGGCTTCTGGGGGTGGCCTCTGCCACAGGTGGTGGTGGTGCGGCCGGAGGCCCCCCGACAGAGACGTCGGAGCACGGGGCCTCTGGGCCCGATAAGGGGCTCCGATGGCCTCCTGAGTCGATAGCCTCAGCAGGCTGACTGCTGGGCTCTGGACCCAGGAAGGCATGGAGCTCCTCGTAGTAGGGGCAGGTGGCAGAGCTGCCTGCCCCCTGAAGCTCCTGGACCTCCCGGGTCCAAGCATACTCCTGCCGGAGCGATTTCACTTTGCTCCGGACCTGCTCCAGGGTCCGAGGGTGGTCCACGATGTCCGCATAGATGTCCCAGTTCCAGTGTGAGGACCGGAACCCAGACATGATGTCAGGCCTCTGCCACACCCCCAAGAGGCAGTGCAGGTCCTCAGGGGTCTACACTGGGGCCCTGCGTCACCCCCCAGCAGAGGTCCCTGCCTGGGATGCCATCTGCCTGTCAGGCTATACCCACGCTACCTGACAGGCATGCCCAGGCAGGAACTTCCTGTTCCCCGGGGTGCTGAGCACCCTGGGAGGAAGGTCAGACGGTTGTTTCGAAACAACTGTTGTTTCGAAACAACCTGTTCAGATGGCATTGTTTCGAAACAACCTGTTTCAAAACAACGTTGTTTCATCCCCAAATGGGGTTTAAGTTGTTTCGCAACAACGCCGTGGTTTCGAAACAACAGAACCCATTGTTTCAAAACAACGGTGTGTCGTGTGAACATGGCTTTTCTTATTTCGAAACAACCTCTGTTGTTTTGAAATAAGACTGCTGTGTGAACACACCCATTGTCTCTTCACTTCTTTCAGCCTTTACCAACTGAGAAAGGACAGAAGGAAGGAAAGATCCCAGTTCCTCAGTGCAAGACTTTACAGCCAAATTCTTAGGTGTAGAAGTGGACCAAGCTGCACTGACTTTTGTCCATTTCACCAGCAGAGAATTTGGCCATTAATTAGGGTGACCATATTCCCAAGGAAAAATGGGACACTGCATGAAGTTGGCCCAAGGCTCTCTCTAGCCAAATTGGTTGCCCAAGGCCCCTCTCCTCCATGTGGGGCTGTTCTGTGTCACCTGGAATTGCTGCTCACTTGAGCCCCACCACATAGGACTGGCATTAGTGTTTGCCCCTCCCATTAATGTTCCTTTTGTCCCACTGTAGAGGCATATCCCACTTTTTTTTTTTTTTGGCAAAACTGGGCATCAGTTGTCATCTGCAAATGGGAGAAATGCCCAGTTTTACCAGAAAGGTCAGGATGTCCAGGTCAGCACTTAAAAAGGGGACTGTCTTGGCCAAAACTGAATGTATTGTCATCCTGCCTTAATTCAGATCTCTTCTGCATGACAGAATTGAGCTGCTACTAGGACAGTAGACCAGTCCTATTGAAGGACTATCTGGTAGTTCATCAATGACCTTTAGCAAGTGAGAATTTGTTTCCCTGGGCACAGTAGGGAGACTGTAGAGGAGCTTATGTCATATTCTGTTTTGGTAGAAGAATAATGGAGCTATCAGGCATTCTACAGTGGTAAAAAATAATCACGTGGGACAGTAGTAGCAGGAACCATCTGAAACAAAGAGGATTCTATCTGCCAGAATTCTTTCAAAGTAATTGTTCACGGCTTTTTCCAAGCCAATTTCTCTTGCACATTTCCATGCTCATTGCTGCCTGAACAGAGGTAGACTTTTTTGTATGCGACACACACATGACAAATAGTCAAGCCAAATGTGGTCTCTGGACAACAAGCCATAACAAAAGGAAAACTGGAAACATGTTCCTTTTGCAAAGCGGAATTTGTTTCCACTGTTATTGCCAACAGTGACTTCACTGACTGAAAGGGAGCCAGAGAGACTCAGAAGAAAATATGCCTTTTGTTGTATCTTGTGAGATGTTGCTCCAGTCTCCATAAAATACAAATATAGGTCACTTTTGACTGTGAGGGAGGGTGGAGTCCACATCCAGTACTCCTTCCCTGTCTTATATACCCCAATAACATGTTTCTTTAAATGTGGGTGGGGGTGTGAAGTATAGAACTTGGCTAGTATCCCTTTAAATTGTACGAGAGCCCTCTTGGGCCTCCCAATCTGCTCTACAAGAGTTACTAGAATACTGACAGAGCAGCAGTGTGTGTGTGTGTGTGTGTATTGGGCAGAGGGGTGTGAGTGAAAGCCATGTATTTTGATAAAGGCCATAGCACATGCTTACATTTCATTATTTTTGAACTAATTGCTGCTTGCAGTTGTTAAGGACTAAGAACATGAAATGCAATTGTTAAGGACTAAGAACATGAAATGCAATCTTTCCAATGAGAACTAGTCCCAGCCATGTAATCTACTGAGAGTGTAAAAAGAGGGGTTCATTATTCAAGCAACTCTGAGGTATGATTTCTCACTGATACTTAAGCCCAGTCCCATTAACTTGAATGAGCAGCACAGACACAGTCTTTGATGTATGGGAAAAGGGAATGTGCCCCTTTTCATGGTCTCAGCATCAGCATATCCATTTCACTTACATCCTCCTAAAACCTGATCTGAACCCAGGTCTCCAGTGGTGAAGACTAAAGAACTTACTCACTGCTAAAACAGCACCTCACTTTTCTGTATTTTAAGAAAGACAGAGTCTTGAGGAAAAAGAGCATTGGGCAATAATGTTGTTACTGCATTTCTGGGAAAATACACATAGTAACTACTAATTCTTCAGGGAAAGTGCTACACTGCTATTTAATTCAATGGATAGCTGTTGCTGCCATGTATTTCTAATTCTTCACCAGTGCCACAGCAAACATGATATGGAGGCTGCTTTATCTCCCTTTTGCAACCATGTTAGGGAGGCTGCTCATCCCCAATGGCTCTCAGTTCACATCTGCTTTAATCTTTTGGTTAGTTTACTCAGCTACTGTCCTCTGATCACTGGCCTTCAGTCACCTTGGGCCTCTCTAATCTTCTCTTTTCCTCTTCCATTTATCTCTAGGGCTAGGCTGCCACTCTACTTTGTGCAAGCCCCCCAGGGCCTAGCAGAATGATTCCCCTTGGGGCCTCCCATCGTCAGCTATTATGGATTTGAAAGCTCACTGACTTTACTAAATTGTTCCTCTGTCCTCTGATCTCCAACTTCATGGCTTATTTTGGAAGCTGAAAATATAAAGTCTGCTGATCACTGGTGTTTAGCATTTAGTGAAAGTGTATGAAATCACATACGATGGTGTAATAGATATGTTGTAAAAGAGGCTTGAGTGGCGTTGACATTGTGGTTTTTGGGTAATTATTCATTGTTTGGATACATTCAAAGAAAAGAAAAAAACGAACCCAGATGGCTTGTTTTAAAGTAGTTGTCAGAAGGGCTCACTGAAAAATAGGCCACAACAACATATTATGGCAATTGGAAATAAAGAAAGCCATTTGAGTTGCAGGTATTTGCTGACTGCCCAGATAATACTAGGGAGTAAAATTAATTTTGGGGTCTAGCAAGAGTTCTTCTGGACAAATCCCCTCCCCCATCTTATTTAGAGTTATTTGCTTTTCTTATCTTGACACGGTTTCTCCAATTTTCAATGTTGCTGTTGAATGGTCTTTCCCAATGGTTAGGCTGGCAGAGCCTATCGTCACCTCCAAAGGCATTCAGAACATTTTCCAGTTAAACAGATGGAGACAGGAGATCAGTGAAACCGACAAGCAGTCTTCTTCCTTGACTGCACTCCCCTCCATTTTATTACCCAGGCTGCTTACATTGCTATATAAACATTTTAGCTTTTGCTGTTCGGCTTTGCTCACATTCTGTACCCGACATGGACTTTTATTACTACTGCCAACACCTCCCATCAGACCAGCATTTGTACTTCCCTCGTTTCTAGCATCTATACTGTCTTTTCTGAATTCAGTTTCCTGCCTCTCAATACTAGTATCAGGTGTAGAGATTGTCCAAGCATCTCCCAACCATCTCCCCACACTCCTTAGTTTAAAGCTCTCTTAATCAGTTGAGCTAGCCTTACTCTCAGAAGTCTGTTTCCCTCCCTATTCACATGAAGTCCATCCCTAGCAAATAATCTTCTGTCCATGAACGCCTCCCAGTGCCCATACATCCCAAAGCCCTCCTTGTAACACCATTGCCTGAGCCATCTGTTAACTGCCAGAATCTTCTCACAGCTGTGTTGTCCTGCTCTAGGGACAGGCAGAATCCCACTAAAGATTACCTGAGCCTCTAGCTCCTTGGGAATCCTCCCCAGCCTGGCATAGTCTCCTTTGATACATTCCAAAGTCTCCTTTGCGCGGGCTGGGCCTCATCAGGCCACCATTCCTGGGCTGGGGGCTGTCATGTTCGGAGAAAGAGTCTGCAACCCCCCAACCGATGTTACCAGCACTCAGCACCCTTCCTAACACTACCCCACCATGGCAAGCTGCCTGCATAGAGTCCCTTACTAGACAGATGTCAATGGGCAGAGGGTGTCTGAATAAGGTGCATGGGCTGTTCACATTATAGACTCATAGGTTCTAAGGTCAGAAGGCACCGATATGATCATCTAGTCTGACCTCCTGCACGATGCAAGCCACAGACCCTCACTTGCCCACTCTTGTGATAAACTTCAACCCTATGACTGAGTTATTAAAGTCCTCAAATCATAGTTTAAAGAGTTTAAAGTGCTGATAATCCACTAGAAAGTGGGCTGTGCCCCTTTCTACAGACACTGTATAGCTGTAGTGTTTTATGTTGTCTGCAGATTGCAGCAGATATCACTGCATCAGTTTCTGCTCTGTTCACAGTTTGAAGACTCTTTGGAACCATGTAGACTAGAAGCAATATCTCTTAAATGGAGCTGAGACTGACATTATGTGACTCCAGGTGCCAGGGCACAGACGCTGTGCTCATGGTGCCTCTGTCTTAATCTAGGGTGAAAATGAAGACAGCAGCAAACAAAGCAACAGCATTTATCTTTGATTTCCATTTGTGTCCAGCTGTGTTTTACAGTATGATTTACTCTGTCCAGGGTGTGAGCTTCTAAGAACAGGTAACTATTGACTCTGTTAGATCTTGAACATCAATTAATGGTAAGCATTAAAATCTATGAATAAACATCAGTTTCTCTATGCTTTTCTGACATGGTACTTGCTGTATGAATCTCCTTTTTTGTGAGGGTCTTAAAGAACATACAGTAAAGAACTAAGCCATACAACACATCCATATAAGGTCAATGATATCTTAAATTGCAGATGAGTACACTGAATCTCAGAAAGTCTGAATAATTTGCCTAAGGTTACACAGCAAATAAGAGTGAAAACTCTGGAGTTCTCTTACTTGGTCTGTCTGCTCATCACCAGCTCTAACCTCCAAACCATACCACCTCCCAAACAGCAGAGACACTGGAAGAAAAATACATCCTTCTAATTAATTTATATAATATTTCAAAGACATTTTAGTGAGCTTATGAAGAATTTAAAACTAAGACCAACTGGTTTATGTATGGGTGTCACTTTTACTTTTGGTGAAGGGGAAGATGAATGTAGATGTTTCAACTTTTAGTACAGTCGTGCTTGTCACATACTCTTTGGTGTCTCACCTCTAAGGTACATGTCACAGCTTGTGTATTCAAATTTCCTGAACTCTATAAGATTGTAATGATGATGACTGCAAACATGCATTATAAGTTTATGCTCATAACAGCATTTCATACGGTGAAAGATTTCTAGGTTTTACAACTTTGAACCCATTATCCCGTAATGTATAGATTATTTACCAAAGTGATTGCAAAAGCATTTGTGCTGAGATAGAAAACTTTTCTTTTATGAATGATTAAACAAACTTGAAACACTATTATATTTCTGAAAAAGAATGTATATGTCCTAGGGATTCCACACTATTAATCTTTTCCTCTACTGACCTAAAAAAACTCCCACATTTTGCTTGATTTGAAAACTGGGTGGTGCTAAGACCACTTTCTCCTCTGTGGTATATCCATTAGCATGCACTGTGTCCCTCCCATTAACCAGGCTAGGCACATGTGCTGTGACCAAATACTTTCATGTCATGTTAGGTCTTGTGTGTCAAAAAAAGGTGGAATTTGGTTTTGCAAAACTGAGTATTTTAGGGAAAATTCTCTACACTGCTATTCAAATGCGGAATGTAGAGTGAATGAGTGAGACATTTCATACCATAAAATGTTAACAAATATCTACACATTCTAGAGTGTATTACTTTTATTACTGCTACTATTTATTGTGTTTATTATAGGAGCGCTTTGCCAGCTCAGATTAGTACCTCATTGTGCTAGGCACAGTCTAAACAGAGTCAGAGATAGTCCTTCCCCAGAAAAGCTTAAATTTAGACAGACAAAAGGAAGCAGAAGGGATGTAACATGAACAGAATGATGGCTTGCAAACCTTATGTTGGTTGCATGACTTTTTGTTTTTAGCTGTTTTTGCATGGCAGAATCACTTTTAATTATTTTATCTATGGTAAAAGGGTTTGATGAAGCTTCCAAAACCACTGTGTAGGTGTCTATTGGCTTTAAATTGTTAATGGGATTTTTTACTTTTAATTACTGTTTGATGGTCTATGAATTGATAGTGTTTAATCCAATGACTAGCAAGCAGGAGTTTAATAGATCCTTCCCGCCTCATGGATGAAATATTAGACCCACTGAATTCAGTGGGAGCTTTAACATCAACTTCAGTGAAAAAAAGATTTCATTCTTTGACTTTAATTGATATTTTGGCCTCATCAGAAATACTGAAAACTGAGTGAGTCATTGGACTATCCTCTAACTCTTTGAGGTGGGACCACTGAGTCAGCTTTGAAGACCAGTTGTTGGTCCTGTGCTAGTGCTGTGCTTGTGGAGACTGGAATGCAATGGCGGCCTCATCCAAAAGCCTATTAAAGTGAATGTGAAGACTTGAGTGGGCTTTGGGTCACCTCCTCAATGCAGCATACACAGACTGAAGCATTTGATGTAGTACAAGTGTGGACAAACTGCAGCTCGTGAATGAAAAAGCGCAGCTCTTGGAAGAAAGCCAGAGCAAAGCAGCACTAGCCTAGGAGTTTTAAATCTCCTGTGCTGGGGGGGAAGCCCAGCCTGTGCCTAGCCACTGGAGCAGCCATATTGGACGCTCAGCCCAGGCAGGGCTTAAAGTAAGGGGAGTGAGTCCCAGCCTGTGCCTACCCAGTGGAGCAGCCAGGAAAGGGGCCCCTGGGGAGGGGGGTGTCAGGGGCTGGGCATTAGGGAGGGGGTCAGGACGCTGGGGAGAAGCAGTGGCATGGTCAGGACGGCGGGGAGAAGTGCAGCATGGTCTTTTTATGATCAAGTGTTCTCGGTAATAACAGAGGGCAGAACGAGGAGCAATGGTCTCAAGTTGCAGTTAGGGAGGTTGAGGCTGGATATTAGAAAAAACTTTTTTACTAGGCGAGTGGTGAAGCCTTGGAATGAGCTGCCAAGGGAGGTGATGGAGTCTCCATCTTTGGAGGTGTTTAAGGCCCGGCTGGACAAAACCATGACTGGGATGGTTTAGTGGGAGTGGTCCTGCCTCTGGCAGGGGGTTGGACTAGATGACCTATGAGGTCCCTTCCAACCCTATGATTCTAAGTGTGGAATTAATTTTAAAATTAGTAATTTTGGAAGAGGTAAAAGTATATGGCTATATGCCTCAGTGTGGCTCTCAAAGGTTTAATAACCAACTTGTGTGGCTCTTGAGTTCCTTAAGTTTGGCCATCCCTGCATAGCACCTCATGCAGTTTTATGCAAAAAATTCAGAGTGGCAGGAATCACCTCTTCTTTAATGAAATCATACTGCACTAGCATGCTGTGCAAAAAACAGAACTTAAATTATAGTAGATTTTTAAAAAAAAATTCCTGTAGTCTGTTTCCCTACCAGTTAATCTCACTGTATAACTCGAAGTCTGTTAAGTGTCCCTTGTACACTATTCACGTAGTGATGTCTGTCCTAAACTTTTGCTTTGAGTCACTTATTATAGAAGGTTCTGATGTCCCCTTTTTTAACCATTCCATGAATTCACTATTGGTAAATAGTTCCTGAGATTGACAGCAATAGGTAGAGATTCTCTCTTACCACAGACCAGAGAGGATCACCTTTGAAGCCAAGAGTCCTGCAGTTTGGCAATAAGTCCTTTGCTGGTAAATGTAACATTAGTGCTAAGCGTAGTGGCTGTGTGACAGAGTCCCTTCTATTTCTCCCCATCTGTTTATGGACAGCTGTTGTTGCTTGTTTTCTACTTAGATTGTAAACTCCTTGGGTGGGGTAGGGCAGGGCTGGTCTTATCTTTTTATTCTGTATCTGTACCACACCTCTCACAGTGGGGTCCAAGCCCAGGTCCATGACTAGGGCTTGTAGGCATTACAGTAATACCGCATGGGTTGGTTTACCTGCGAATTCAGTTAACACGCAGTAGTGTCATGTCCCCCAAAGCTACAAGTTCAACATATGGAACTCATTAACATGTGGTATCTGAAACCAGAAGTTGTCCTAAGCATAGAAACATGTGCAGTAAGCCTTAGCACTGCCTTTTTCTTTTCATCGCCATTTCGGTAAGACGTATAATGCTTAATCGCATTGCGATGGAACATAAAGTGTATATTTTTGATTAGCTGTAATTAAGTGCAATAGATATTTTAGTATAGGCTTTAGTTCATTAAGTGCAACACTGTATAGATATTTTAGTATAGACTAATTCATTAAGTGCAATAGATATTTTAGTATAGCATAGGCTTTAGTTCATTACGTTCAATAGCTATGTTAGGATAGGCTTTAGATCATAATGGCAGGAGACAAGAATCAGCATTCG
Organism: Podocnemis expansa; assembly: GCA_007922195.1. NCBI lineage: Eukaryota > Metazoa > Chordata > Testudines > Podocnemididae > Podocnemis > Podocnemis expansa. The sequence continues at coordinate 37,712,935 of ML682004.1, read as the reverse complement.
TACACCACTGAAGAAAAATTAGCAGCTATAGATAGAGTACATGATGGTGAAACTGAAGCCACAATTTCTAGAGCTCCTGGGATTGCTGAATCAACACTATGAGGTTGGATAAGCTGCACAGCTTTGTTCAACACATAGATTGTTAAGTCGGTCTGGAATGAAAATGCATGTGCTATTCAGCAAAGCCTACTGTAGAAAAAGCATTGTGCACATGGTTTGCCCAGGAGAGAGCTAAGGGAACACCAGTAAGTGGCCCAATTCTCCAAGACTAAGCAAGTAAATTTGGAACTTTAATGAGTGATGAAACATATCAAGCCAGCAAAAGTTTTATAAGCTAGTTTAAAATTCACCACGGTATTTCACAAGTTAGCATTTCTGGAGAAAGCTGATCAGCTGATGAGACTGCTGCCAATGAGTTTTCTGCCAAATTAGAAACTGTAATAGCATCTTAAAATTATACGGATGACCAGATATACAACTGTGATGAAACAGCTTTATTTGCAAAGCTTTTGCCAGACAAAACTTTAGCTTTGAAATATGAAACCCAAAAACACAGTAGGCTTTAAAAAAATAAAAGACAGGATCACCCTTCTGTTTTGTACAAACAAGACGGGCAGTCACAAGCTCACGTTGCTTGTTATTGGTCAGTTCAACAACCCTTGGGTGCTTCAAGCATTTTAACAAAGCCAAGCTGCCTGTCATATACCCCAGTAGTAAAAATGCTTGGATGATTAGGAACATTTCTGAAGCATGGTTCCACAACTCTTTTGTTCCACCTGTTCATAAACATCTCCACAAGAAAAACTCGAACCTGAAGCACTGTTGCTACTTGACAACTGCCGGCCCATCCTCCTTCTCAATTATTGGTATCAAACAATGGACAAATTCATGTGCTATATCTCCCATTCAACACAACATCAAAAATCCATCCCCTGGACCAAGGCCTTATTTCAAATTTTAAAAGCAATTATCAAACTGAGTTGGTCTTGGAACTGATTTCATGCAAGTCATCACGCGTTTCTGAATTGCTAAAAGAATTAAACATAAAAAAAATTATTTGGCAAAAAAAGCTTGGTATGGCATAAAACAAAAATCAACTGAAAACTGCTGGATGAAGGCTCTCGGGCCAGATTTTCTGTTGATGGTTCTGCCTCTGAAAACCCAAACCATAGTGATCCAGAACTGGAATTTGAAGGGTTTACAGAAGAAGCCATCCTGCTAACAAAAACACAAGCAAAAGACGACAAAGCTAAATTTCTTTTTTAGTTAATTAAAGACTTTAGATTAGACACATCACCTGAATTCATAAATGAATGGCTAGAACTAGATGAAAATGGCACAAGTACAGAAGATCTGACAGAAGGAGAAATAATTGCAGGTTGTGAGGCTGGATCGGACTGCGAAAGAGATGAGGAATGGTTCCAGGAAGAAGGAGTAAATGACAATGATTAGGAGAATTATGTTGTAAAATCCAAAGTTTTCCATTCAGAAGCGCTAAATGCTGCCAAAACTCTTGCACAATATATGGAGGAGCAAGATGTGGAGAATATCCAAATTTTACGCCTACGCAAGATGATCGATTTTTGTGAAGAAAAAAAGAAAACCAAGCACGGGAAACAGCAGAAAACAACATCATACTTCATAAAACCTCCATCCCAGCATGATGAACCGGTGGACTGCATAAACTTTATATAAGTATGCGTCTTGGATTATGAACTCCATGGACTCAATGTGGAATCATGTATGTATGTAATGTGTCATCTATGGTAATACTGTACTGTAAATATTGAAATTGGATTCCACTCTATTAGTATTTTTGCACATTGATGTGCACAGTATTTATTTTCATCAATTTTCACAGTTAAATAGATACGAATTCTTAAATTTGTTTAAATAATTTATTATGTTTTGGTGATTTCTGTGTATTTTTTCATATTTTTGTTTTAAAAATTGGATCATGAATTAAAATTTATATTTTTAATTTTGCTAAACAAAATCAAGTTTTAGTAGCCAGGTAGCCCATGTTAAGGTACATCAGTTGCACTGTGTATAGATTTATTTCAAAAATACTGTACTGTACTTGTATTTTAAGATATTTCACCAGGGTTCCATTTACATACAGTTGTGGCGGCTTCTCTCCCAACATCTGCTTATTAACCGATCCATGCTGTATATATAATTCCTTCTGCTACTAAAGATAGGCTCACTGATCCACCAAGAACTGGCTTGCAAACCACAAAGCTTTTGCACATAGATGCTATGGAGCTCTTAGCTGACAAAAATTGTTGAACACTGTGTATGGCAATAGCAATGTGACTGATCTTGTGCTTTGCTCACTGCTGGATGGTGCCTCCTCTTGGCCATTCTGGTGCTTGGCCTGCAAGGCCCACAAAAAAAACAATAGAACTCCACTGGTCACCACATACAACCCTCAAGTCAGACCTCTGCAACAGATTATTAAGGACCTACAGCCTGTTTTAAAAGATGACCCCTCACTCTCTCTAGCCTTGGGCGACAGACCCCTCCTTGCCTACAGACACCCCCTGACCCTTAAACAGATACTCACCAGCAGCTACAGACCTAACAGGAGAAACATTAAAGCAGGCACACACCCCTGCCAACTTCATCTGCATATCTGCACAAAAGACACCATCATAGGACCTAATCAAGCCAGCTATTCCAAAGGGTCATTCACTTGCTCATCCACTAATGTGATTTATGCCATCATGTGCCAGAAATGCCCCCACACCTTTTACATTGGATAAACAGGACAGTCCCTACACAGAAGAATAAATGGGCACAAAACTGATATCAGAAATCACAACAACAACAACAACAACAACAAAAAGCAGTTGCTGAGCACTTCCATCTTCCTAATCACTCCACTGATGATTTGTTAACAATGGTTCTCAAGAAAATCAATGGGACAATAAAGACTTCAAAGGAAAACAGCTGAAATTGAACTAATATGCAAATTAGATCGTGTGAAAGCAGGACTTAATCAAGACTATGGATTCTTTTCACATTATAACAGGTAATTTGACTTCACCTCTCTCTATGTGCTGTTTTCTAGAGTTTGAATCCTTACAAATGCCCTGATTTTCTGTTGCAATATGACCTGATCCCATGTCTTACACTCCCCTGCATTTATTTTCATCCCATTCTGTAAGTTCCCCCTCTTCAAAGTGTCTGATGAAGTGGGATTTTCTCCCATGAAAGCTCATGCAATAAATAAATCTGTTAGTCTTTAAGTGCCACAAGACTCCTTACTTTTTTATCCCTTCCTGCAGTTGTACTGCATCACTTCCTCTCTCTAGTCAGTGGTTCCCAACCTTTTCTCTGCCATGGCACACCTTGATACCTTCAAAATTTTTGAGGGGAACTACCATTAAAAACTCATGAATATTCAAATAAATGTAAATTACTTATGAATATTCATGAACCATGGCACAGTGTTTCGGGCAGAGGGGAACCTGGGGAGTAGGAAGGTAGGGGAGGGGAGCATGGCACAGCGCCCACTTCCCCCTTCTCCACAGTGGCTCCCTGCCACCCAGGGCAAATCCTCTCCCCACTGCTGCTCCCTCCCACCCCCCGTGGGTCCCATCCTCCCCTCCTCCAACCCCCTTCTGCCTGTGATGGACCCTCCCATCACTGCAGGGGCCAGAACTAGCCCTCCAGCCCCCAGCTACACAGCCCTCCAGCTAAACAGCCACCCCACAATTCCAGCTACACACCCTCTGCTACACACACACACCTGCCCTGCGCAACCCCCAGCAGCCCTCCCCCCTAAAGCCCTTACTTGGGCTGTTTGCAGGCTGCTGACACAAGCTGCTCCACCCTGCAGGGGGAGATTCACACACTCCCAGCCTCCTGCAGCTCTCTGCTGGCTGGGCTTAAAGTGGAGCCAGGTTTAAGGTGGAGCCACCTGAACGGTGCATTTGGGCTGCTTCTGCTATTTTTATGGAGACCCCTGCAACTCCCTGTTCTAGTGTCTTCCTTCTATTTTTAGGGAGCCAGAGTGCTACCTGCCTAAATCAAGGGCTCCCCAGAACTGTGTTCCAGTGCCTTCCCCCTTACTTTAACCCCTGCCTTTTCCCAGCCCTGCACAGCCCAGGTGGCTGGGCTGAGCAGGGAGGGAACTTTAACTCTGGCTCTTGGGCATGCCCGCGGCACATTTTGGGTGCTCCCGTGGCACACTGGTTGGGAACCACGGCTCTAGATTATTTCCTTTTTCCAGGAACTGCAGCTTCCTCTTCATGACTCAGCCCCCCAGCCAGGCCACTCAGTAGTTGCTCCTTCTGGAGAGAGAGTGGGGTTCTTTCAAGGTTTCACTCAACAAGCAGTCCCCATCCCCACTGATCTGACTATGTCACTCAATCTTAGAACTAATCATTGGATTCCTGTTTTTAATCTTTTTAATACATGCTGAGGTTAGATACTTATTCCAAGGTTGTGCCATTAAGGGGATGCAGGGACCCCCTTAGGTGGAAAATTCTTCTCTGCTAAATAAAATGGTTTATAGCAGTGAATTTCTAAAACAAATGTTACTAAAGATAAGTGGCATAAGACAATATGTGAAGAACAAATGCGGGTGTGAATGAGGATGGGGAAGATCAGCTGGGGTGATCAGAACAGGAGGCCTGGGGGAGGAAAAGATTCATTGCTGTCACTCAAGACAGAGGAACTGTCTGGGTGAAAAACAACTCCAAATATGGGATGGAGGAGGATGAAGAGGAGGCACCTGTCCAAAGCCTCCCCCCCATTGATTAATCCATAAGAGGAGACTTCACCCAAAGGACAAGGGGGAATGTTACCAGCATGATTTCAACCGGGGTCAATGTGCAGTGCTGTTCCCTCACTCCTCCAAGCCTTTCTATCTGAGTGACTGATTACCCATGAGTCAGTAAAGTGAGTATGAAAGATGTGTAAGTATCTATGATCTATGTAAGAGTTTGCTGTTCTGCATACTGTGCTTTATATGCTGCTGTATTTCATAGTGTATGTGGGTGCAACCAGTGTGTAATCCTAAGTCGTTACTGTATATTCCTCGGTTAAGTGATTGTGAGTGGTAGGGTTTTTTTCTGTAAGCATTTGCTGCTAATTTGATATACTTTGCACTATATTATTCAGTTTGCTGCTGTGTTACTGGTAAATGCTTCTGCAAACTGCTTTGTATTTTGCTTCCTTTAATAAAAGTTACATAAAAGATCATTAACAATAAATCATGTGTCCAGTATCATCATTCCCCTTTTACTTTCTTGCATTACTTTTAGACTAATTCTGCTCTTGCAGGGCTGGTGTGAGAGTATACCCCATCACAGTGAACCAAAGGTGAAAGGTTCTCAAAGGCTCTCAATCTTGTCATGGTCTTGCAAACACTTTAAATGTAACATACTATGGACAGTGTAACACTAGAAATATACAGTCCAAGAGTGAAAAAATGAAGATAGGAACCCAGTAAGAACACATTCTCTGGTTATGTCTTTCTTAGCTTGAACTTAGCCTGAGATTGGCTGAACAAGTTACAGTTTGACCTTTTATTTGGCAGAGCTCAAGATTCACAGGAAAGATGTTAAATATTTCAGGACATGTACTTACTCAAAACAATCAGCATCTTTGCTTCTCTTTTCAGTTCAATGAGAAGCCAGTTTACTGTACTGTACTTGGTGCACAGCAGTTAATAGCAGAACTCATCTCCTTTTGGCCAAGGCATGCTAATAATCTCTGCCACAGGACAGCACTTCAAAAATCCAGACAAACTCACATGGTGAGATTGGACTGGTGTTTGTGGATGAAGCAGGCTACCAGAATTTGACCACTCCTATTTGACTCGCTTTTCTGATTGATCAGGTCCTGAAGCTACAAGAGAAGAGAAATATAATTTGTTCTTCTTAACATTTGGCAATCTTGGGTCATGCTAGAAGTTTTAGAGTAGACTGAACTCAGCTGCTATCTTGTGTAGTGTCCTAGTTACAGTTCTTTAATCTTTAAAAGTGCCACAAAGCTCCTTGTTTGTCTTTCTCTTTCAATACTGTTGCAGATAAGCTTAGTCTTGTAAAGTCAAGCACTCTAAAGCTAGGAAATGCCAGAATTAAAGTTGCCTGAGTCAATCTTAATTCAGGCTTCTATTATGCATGTATTATGATACAGTCTTTGGCTTTCTTCTGCATAATATGTAGTCAATCAAAATTGCACAGGCCCTGGTCATTCCATTTTATCTGTAACCACGCACACTTACAGAGGGAGAGAGTGGTAAGTGCCAGTGGAAGAGTCTCTGGCACTGACAATATCTCCAATCAGTTGATCAGGCCAGCTTTCTTACCTGCTTTGTGCTGGAGTAATACAAAGCAGTGGAACCAGGGGAAAGGATCCAATGTGTCAAATTTTACACTAGAGTAAATCATTGACTTCAGTAGACTTCTTGCGCTCAACATGCGTGATGTGAGTGGCAACACTTCAGATTTAAACTATTGTAGCTGAGAGCAGACTTTTTCCTGTTAAATTTATCTCATTCCCATTTATTTCTACTGCATCCACATTGATGGTGCAGTTTGTGCAAAAGTGGCATACGCTTATGCTTCACACATCCATTACTTCACCTTTGTTGCATTATGTAGTGAATTCTAATAGCATATGTAATAGTGAATTTACATTAGATGTCTTGACATCAACCTGCAATGCTAGACCTATATGTAGATCTTAAGCTTCTCCTCAGAAAGGACTATTTCCATTTTCCACATACAGCAGGACCAAGTATGCCTGGAGGTACAACTGTGCCATTTCCCAGAAGTGTGCGAGTATAACTGAGGACAAAATTTGAATGAGTGTTTTCATTTTTTAATAAATGCCCTGGTGCCCTTTAAACTGACCTATAGCCCTGTCAATGCTCATAACAGCCATGTTTCCTTGATCAAAGGTGAGCAGGCAGTATTTTTTTGAGAACCAGAAAGAGATACCAGTAAACTTTTATAACAATATGTATGGTAAGACTCTCCCAATACCATCTACCCAGTCAGGGAAACTGTCACAATATTGTTATCAACATTATGTGTGCAGCTAGCATGATTCTGCTCTTAACATGGGCAGAGCCCACGTGGCTATACAGCCTTGGGTCATGTGTTCCAGGTCCAAATTGTTTCTGACAAGAAGAAATTCATAAAAGTTCTAATTCCTCACAGCAGCCTGGTTTGGGTACTCATCGTAATGAAGACACACATAAGATACCCAAGGAAGAGAGTAAATCAAGAGGGAGATCTGATCCAGGAATGCAAGTACTGGAAACCCAAGTTATGAAGGGGATAATTAAAACTGACAACCTTCTTTTCCCTCTTCCCACCAAGGAAGATCAGATCTATCCCTGAAGCTGTGATGCAAAGCCGAGCTCTGAGTGTTGCTTTTCTTTTCTTGGCCTCAGATATACATCTAGGGTCTGATTATGCACAGATATTGAGCCTTTCTGCCTTCCACAGATTTCAGATGGTATGAGTTTCCTTTCATTTGTATCACTCTTACACTGATTTTACATGGGCTTAATGGAGTTTCTCTTGACTTACAATGGTGTGAATCAGAGGAAAATCAGGCCCACTCTATTTCTTGATGAACCTGATCAAAGCTCAATGAATGCATCTGAAAGACTTCTTGACTTCAATAGGCTTTAGATGATGCAGAAGGCTAGGGCTCACAATTATAGCCACTGCCCTCTTTTCCTTCAGAGATCTTTGGTTACATGAGCTTCTGAGTAAAAAAAAAAAAAACTTTAACAATAATGGTGATTCATAAAGGGGTGACCAAGGCCATTTGTTCTGGCTGAACCACACTGTAAACTCATGTACTATTCTCTGCCTGGGATAATCCCATGTGTCTGTAAGCATTGCCACATTTCTCATCCCATTCAAAGTGGGATTCTACTCTGAAAAAGAAACTCTGCAAATGGCTCAGTTAGGTATCATGTTCATTGCCTAACATAGTTTGCCTACTAGAAGTGCTCAGTTTACAATGAAAAGGGAATTTTGTCTTAATAACAAGCCTAAAAAAATTCTTACTCTGGGCTCTGAGTTTTGTCTGTAACAAGATAACACTAATTCTCTAGTGTTGTCCTTACATGCATCTCTCCCAGTGGCTGCAGAGTGGAAGCTGCAGTGTGGAAAAGAATGAGTAATTTCTCCTACCCTGTCCTGTAAGCCTGCTTCAGCAGAAATCAGGATGGATACAGCCTGGATGAGCTCTTTTCTCCTTACTAATCATTTTAATTTCCAGCAAGCTTTCAGTCCATAGGATAGTTCTCCTAGCAAAACTAAGTTGAAGACTTTTTTAAAAGTAAAATTAGTACACTACTATATGAGATGTGATCTGGAGACCTGATCCAAGCCCACTAAAGCCTCACATTGATTTCCAGGAGCTCTGGATTAAGTCTAATTGTGTGAGCCTTTTGGCTGTATTTTCCTTCCTTCTAAAATACAGTATTTACATATTGAAACACAAATACCTGTTCAAACCACATGTAGCCTTATGTAAACTTGAAGAATTACAAGAGTAATAGCAGTCAGGTGCTCCCAATGCAAATAAACTCAATGAACCAAATAGTCCAAGGTGGCAAGAATCCTGTTAGCAAGATAACTGCATCATCCCCAATAAGCAGAAGAATGAAACAAATTCTTGAATCAACCAAGTGAATTTAGGCACATCTACACCTGAAGGACTCCTCTACTGATTTGTGCACGGTCCTGTAAGGGAAAATAACTGGCATAACAGAAGAAGGAGAGGGAATTTGATAGTAGCCTTCAACTACTTGTAAGAGGGCTATGGAGGGATAGAGCTTCTCAGTGGTCATTGATGACAGAACTAGGAACGGTGGTCTCAAGTTGCAGTGGGGGAGGTCTAGGTTGGATATTAGGAAAAACTTTTTCTCTAAGATGGTAGCAAAGTACTGGAAGCAGTTACCTAGTGAGGTGGAAGATTCTTTGTCCTTAGAAGTTTCTAAGGCCAAGCATGACAAAGCCCTGGATGAGATGATTTAATTGGGAGTTGGTCTCCATCACCTCCCAACCCTAATCATCTATAATTTTATGATTCAAAGTGATTACTTTTCCTATCTCCACATTCCTAAGATCATTGTTTTTAGTACTTTCTTTTTTTTTTTTAGGATTTTTCTTAGACACAGCAGAAGTCTCCAGTCCATTCAGATCTGTTTTATGTTAAATGCTAGTCATTTACCTAGCATCATAAGCACAGATGGTAATTTATAAAATAGATAGTATCTACCAAGTTGATCAGCTGTGAACACTGAAAGCAGCTAATGTTAAAAAAATCATGTGATTAGAGTATACTACAGTCAAAGAAAACAAAAAAGTTGTTACTATCTCACCCTAATGCACCAGGGTATAAAGATAATTGTCAAGTCAGATCACTAACCACCAGAAAGGTGGGATGTAAACCTTTTCTTTATCACTTATTTTTTCCTTGTGGAAACCTTGTCATGACTGAACTCTTACAGAATGTGGACTCAGGAGCACTTTCTAGCATGCTCTTTAAATCTGGGAGAGAAGAATGTCTACCATTTTGTATTTGATTGCTAGAGGCTATATTTTGATTTTTGTTGGTGGGTATCTGAATAGTTAATTATATTTTTGCTTGTTTTCTTCTTAGTCTTATTTCTTAGGATATCTTTTGCCAGCACTTATCCCAAAATTCTCAAATCTACCAAATTAAAAACAGAATCAAAGGATGAACAGTTCTGGTAAGACATAGTGTCCTGAGATTATAGGAGAGGAGACCAACATACAAGGAATTTGAAATCCTATATCAATTTAGAGTTTTAAAGAGTTGTTTCAAGGAAAAGAAAATGATCTTGGTGGGTAAGAAGTAGGAATCTCAGACTCTTCCAAGCTTGGGAACAGGGTCAGCATGATAGATAGAGAGCATAGGGTACAAGTGTTAGAAGGATCTGAGTTTTGAAACTATACAGGGAACAAGAGCTGGAGGGGGTGGAAACAAAGCTAGAGAAGTACCTTGAACCCTGAATACTTATTTGAAGCTTATCCAGCCAGGTTTGGTGAATGAGACTTTCTCTGTGTGTAGGCAAGTGGGAAGGATGGCAATTATGTTCATGATAAATACATTGAGCTAGAAACAAAAAACTCGGATTCTCTTTCTGAAAGACAAACAAGGAGTCTGGTGGCACTTTTAAAGACTAACAAATTTATTTATCACATGAGCTTTCATGGGAGAAAAATTCCACATCATCAGAAGCTTGAAGATGGGGGACTTAACAGAATGGGAGCAAAACAAATTCAGGGGAGTATAAGTCATAGGATCCGGCCAGACCATTACAGCACATCAAAGCAGTTGTTTAGATTCAAACAGTGGACAACATCATATAGGGGGGAAGTGGGGGAAAAAGGAAAGCAAAATTAGCTATTGTAATGAGGGGGAAAAAACCCATAGGCTCTATTCAGCCCTAAGTTGGTGTCAAATCTGCATATGAATTTCAATTCTGCAGTTTCTCTTTCAAGCTTTGATTTGTTGTCCATTTGCCTGAGTATGGCTATTAATAGATCATCAATGGTGTGATCAGGAAGATTGAAGTGTTCCCCTATTGTTTTTGAATGTGGTTATTTCTGATTTCAGATTTGTGTCCATTTATTCTTTTGTGCAGAATCTGTCCTGTTTGCCCAAAATATAAAGCAGGGAAGCATTTCTGGCACATGATAGCATAAATCACACTGGTGGATGAGCAATTGAATGAGCTCATGATGGAGCAGCTGACTTGATTAGGTCCTCTGATGGAGTCTTTTGTGTAGATATGTTGGGAATGTGGTTTGTTTCAGGGATATGTGCATGCTTTAATATTTCTGTTGTTAGTTCTGTAGTTGGTGGTGAGCATCTGTTTAAGGTTGGGTAAGTGGGGAGAGGTCTGACACCCAAGGCTTGAGAAAATGAAGGATTGTCTCGTATAATAGACTGTAGGTCCTTGATGGTGTGCTGTAGAGGTTTGACTTGGGGGTTGTAGGTGATGACCAGTGATGTTTTGTGGTTTTCTTTCTTGGGCTTCTCCTGTAGCAGTTGACTTCTGGGTACTAATCTGGCTCTGTCAATCTGTTTCTTCACTACTCCAGGTGGGTATTATAGTTTTAAGAATGCTTTATAGAGATCCTGAAGGTCTTTGACTTTGTCAGAGGGATTGGAACAAATGCACTTCTGTCTGAGGGCTTGGCTGTAGACAGTGGGTCGAGTGGTGTGTCCTGGCTGGAAGCTTGAGGAATGTAGGTGTCTATAGCTTTTTGATATAGCCTGGTATTTATCTGTCCATCAATAATTGTGCTGTAGTGTCCAGAAAATGGGTTTCCTGTGTGGGATGTTCCCAGCTAAGGCTGATCATGAAGTGGAAATTGTTGAAATCTCTGTGGAAATCCTCAAGGGCCTCCTTTCTGTGGGTCCAGATGATGAAGATGTCATCAATGTAGCGTAAGCAGAGGAGAGACAGTTGGGGATGAGACTGGAGCAGTGGTTCCCATCTTTTTCTCTGCTGTGGCACACCTTGATACCTTAAATTATTTTGAGGCACACCACCATATACTCTTCAAATAACCTCATGAATATTGATGAGAATTCAGAACTCTTCAAGTAGGTTTTCAACAAATTCCATGGCACACCTTCTCAGGTGTGAGGGCACACGTGCCATGGCACAGTGGTTGGTTGGGAAACATTGGAGTGGAGGAAGTGTTGTTCTGTGTCAGTTGTCAAAATGTTGCCATATTGTGGGGCCATGCAGGTACCCAGGGTTGTGCTGCTGACTTGAAGATAAATAAGCAATCCTATGGGACTTAAAGACTAACAAATTTATTTATTGCAAGAGCTTTCATGGGAGAAAATCCCATCCTCAAAGTGTCTGACAAAGTGGGATTTTCTCTTACAAAGGCTCATTCAATAAATAAATTTGTTAGTCTTTAAGAGCCACTTTGTTTGTTTTAGTGAGCTAGACTAACGTGGCTGCCCCTTTGGATCTTGACTTGAAGATATTTGCTGTGTAACATGACTTATAGCAGGCTGATTCCTAAGGAATGAGGGACAGAATTCAACACTTTTTGCTCCAGACTGGCTCTTTTGCAAGTGATTGTTAAATATCCATATCCCACCTTTCCCTACAACAGTGGTTCCCAACATTTTCTCTGTTGTGGCACACCTTGCTACCATTAATTAATTTGAGGCATACCACCATATAATTTCCAAATGAACTCATGAATGTTCATGAGCCAATGAGCCAATCCAGAGCTCTTTGAGTAGTTTTCAAAAAATTTTGTGGCACACCTGCTCAGACCTCATGGCACACCTGTGTGCCACGGCACACTGGTTGGGAAACACTGCTCTACAATACCCCTGGCCTAGTCTCCAGTGAGGATCAGGGAATCTTTAAAATTACAAGCATGAAGTAAACATATTTTATACTTGTATGTTAATATATGTATAAGTGTAATACATCACTTTAAGTATAACATTTTTCAATACACCACAGAAATATTTTCCAAAGACCCCTTTTGCACTATATTTTGGTGGTACTTCTGGGTAAAACTAAAGTACTAAAAGGGGCATAAATCAAATATAGGAAAAAAAAAAAAGGAACCTAACTTTTCTCAAACCTATAACAATTTTCAGTACAGGTAAAGTTTGAGTGAAGTTTTGGACTAGACTGGGTCTCCTTGCCCTAATTCCTGCTACTGATAAGCAGGCTAGCATCAAAATGATTCAAAAGGAAGATCTAAAATCCTGGGTCCCAAAGCCACCCCTACACACCCAAATTGAAAGGTTTGGAAGATGTGACCAGACCCAAATGTTGTGGCTCAGTGCTCTTTCTAGAGTAAATAAGCTCAAGATCTTGATGAAGCATGGTTTAGAGCAGTGGTTCTCAAATTGTGGCCTGTGGGCTGAAAGTGGCCTGCAGGGTTTTCGAAGTGGCCCACTGCTCCCCTCCTGCTGACTGCAGAAGGGAGCCATTGCCTAAGGTCCCAGGCAGAACATGTGGGGCTAACAGACTGGTGCAGGCTTCTTGATGAAGCCAGAAGGATGGAAAATTCTCCCTCCCCTCCGTCTGTAGCAAGGAACATAGCAAAGTGCTCTACCTAGGCCCATAGGCACTGGGTTTCTTGCTGGAGCCAGAGGGAGGAGAGCACTGATCTTCTGTCATTCTGCTGGTTACAGAAGGGAGCCACTGCTTAGGGACCCTGGTGGAGTGCATAGAGATACAGGGTGCATGTCTCCCTGTTGCAGTCAGGGAATGGGAGATCAGTGAGAAGGCAACCTCCTTTCATCTGGCTGTAGTGGAGGGGTGTGGCTGCTGGTGGCCTTTCTGGGTTGTAAAAATGGTATCTTTAGCCCTTGAGGTTGGGAACCATAAAGGTTGGAAATCACTGGCTTAGAGTATCTTCTTTTGGTCTATAGGGCTCTATTAGTCTATGGTTAAAATCACCCGTATTCTTTCTGCACAAATGTATGTGATTGTAGTTGCATGTTTATTTCTCTTCAAGAAAAAAAAGCTAAGCTAACAGCTATTATGGTTATTGCCTGAGGGAGTTCAAACGTGTTTGTGACAGAAGTATCTGTGTAGATTTTTGAAAGTTTAGGGACATTTAAATAAAATGGAGAAATATTAGGAATCAAAGGCCAAATCACAGGGGGTAGTTAAAGATTTTCAAACCTGATAACCCTCTGCAGAGAGTTGGACAGGACTCTTCCATTCTACTTTCTCCTATATAATGAAGACATTTGTTTCTCTTGGGCCCCAACCAAAGTGTTGTCATCCTTACTGGACACTGTCTCCCCTTATCTACGAGGGGAGAGTGCTGAATGCAGCAGAACCAGTGTGTGCCTTTGACGTAAGAAGCCACTACAAGGCTTCACCCAGGGCTTTTACACTCTATACTCTGTGAAAACATGAAGTAAAGACTTGGAGGGCAGATATGGTAGACTCAGTCAGAATTGGACAATATACATGTCTTTATTGTCTTGAAGATAAATATCAACTCTGATGTCTTCCCAACCATTTTTGACCATTTCTGCTTCATGCTCGATGTGTGTTTTAGTTGGTGCTTCAGTAGGGTCAATTAAACATATATATTTCTGTTCTAAGTCCTATTACATTGTCCATCTCACTGCTAATGCAAAATTGTTCCCTATTTTCCAGTTTTTTGCTCAGTCTGGTTTTCAGTTAAACAAGTGGGAAAGTTTCCACCCCTTCTTGTGGACTATGCCATAGTTGTCTAGCTACTAGATGCTGGAAAAGTGGGCGTTTGGACTTGGGGGTCTACAGCTAGATTTTACATCAAAGCCCTTCTCAAACAGCAGCAGAATTGACAGTATTTATTGAAGAAGAACCTCAGCCTTTGACCTGGAGAGTGAAAGCTATTGCCTAGGTTTTTCTTTGTGGGGAACATGAGAAAACACACATGCAAGCACCAAAACTCAATAACCTAACATAATTTGTCTACTCAGCAGCCTTGTGGTTTTACTGACGTAAATACTTGGCCTGTTTGTGCTGGTTATCAGAGCAGTCTGGTGACACTGAATTAGTTTGCTCTGCTATCAGATTTTAATGGCAGTTGTCAGGTTCATTTTATGGTTCCAGGTCAATATTTTGCAGCCCTTATGCTGTGACTAACAACACTCTGAAATCTTACTCTTTATATGTAATAAAATTTCATGCACTCTTTCATTGTAAAGACAAGTTTTATACTCTAGACTTTTTTTTTAACCTTTATGATCTGTAATTGCTTACATATGCTCTATGAACTCATTGGACTTGCAAGGTAGGTTGTTCCAGTCCTGAAAATGGGTTGGGCATCCATAGTCAGGTTGTGTCACTGTTTCCATCCTCCCCCACCCCATTCCTGAACCATTTCATCAATATAGATCCATTTCTATTGTACATGTCAGCACCCAGCTGTTGAATGAAAGTAATATCCATTTAACATTACCATTTGTATTCCAGTAGAACTGAGCAAAGAATTGATAATATGGCCTAGGGATAGAACTGAAACAGTGGGGAAACGTGTTTTGGCTGATCTAAAATGTAAGTTTTTTTTTAATATCTTCTTCCCAAAATGAAAAGTTGAAACAAATGAACAAACGTAAATAAACCCTAAACAACCCCTCCAATTCCTCTTCCCCCATTGGTGTTTTGCCCTTTTTAAAAAAAGTTAAATCTAGCTAAACTTTGAAACAAAATGTTATTTTACAGCAAAACATCAAACTGTCAAATGTAAAGCAAAACACTTAGACTTTCTGTTTTTAAAAAGCCAAATTCAGATTGAATTGGGTCAGTAGTTTGTGTCAAAGCTAGCTGCCTTTTTAAGCTATTTGTCCAAATTCTTTGGAAGTATTTTTGTAATCAGGGCACCACACCCCCCTCTTGGGATCTGGAATTTCCTTCTCCTTCAGGCAGAGAAGTCCAGAGTCCCTTAGTTTCTTAATCACACCCATGCACCTTTATTTACAGTGCTACACATGACCCTTCTTCCCAGCAGTCCTCAGCCAGGTCCTGGTTCAGGCTGCAGAGACTCTGAGCTGTGGGAGGGGGGAACAGAGGCTGAGCGTCGCTCCCCTTCTCCTGGCTTGTGCAGGCAGACTGACTTTTCTCTCTGCCTAAGCCACATCTCCCTCAGCTCACGCCCTTGGAGCTGGCTTTTGCTTAGGCTCATGGCTGCCAACTGCCACCCATCAACCCTTTGCTCTGGGTGCCTTAGAGACCCCTTTACTGTGCCTGCAACCCAGCCCCTTTGGTAAGGAGTAGCCAAGGCCACTCTGCCACACCCAGATCTCTACTGCCTAAAAGGCCCAGCTGAGATCTGATCCCATTATGTAATCCATACAATAAGAAACAATCTTGTCCTTACAGCCTATCTATCTTACATCTGGCTATCATCAATGTGTGCAGAGGTGGCCGCGGGCAATTGGGGGCCCTAGGCAAAGGCCCTTTATGGGGCCCCCATAGGCCCCTACTGCTGCCCTCACCAGGGCCCCCCTGCAATCCTAACTGCCCCCCCACCCCCCCATGATGTTGTGATTATATTTCTGGTGGTGGAATCACCTATACACCTATAAAAATGGAATGGAGGAAGAGTGGGAAGAAGGCAACCTTACTATCCTCATGTTGCAGATGAATCAATGGTGGCAGAGGAAGCGTACAACTGGTCCAAGGTCAAACAGAGTCTGTGTCAGAGTCCAGAATTAAACAGAGAGGTGCTGAGTCCCAGCCAGCGTGTCAACACACGCAACAGGAAAGTAATGCCGGGGAGACTAAAGGTCTGCTCCTGTTTCTAGTGATATAAATGGGAATTTTGTAATTGACTTCAGTGAGCCCTGAAGCAAGCCTGGAGCCAGGCTAACAGGGGTTGCCCACATTAGAATATGGCTAGGAGTCCACAAGGATTAACATCCCTTGCCTTGGAAAAAGAGTCATGGAATCTCTAACAGCCAGAAGTGGTCAGGACCTTGGTGTTTCATCTCATCCAAAGACAGCAAACCAAACCTCACCTGATGTGAATTGGTGTAGACCCATGGGACACACTGACAGTACTGCTAATCATACTCATTTGAAAATCAGACCCTTGGAATTCGTGAGGCAGTCTTAAAAGTCAGGAGACTAAAAAACAAACATCTTGGGGTCTTTTTGTTTTGCCTTCCAATTTCTGAGCCTTTAGGGTGCACTTCCTTCATATTTTCCAGCTTTTCTTCACAATCTAAAATTAGAAACTAAGTTCAAAGAAAATAAAAGCAAGATTCTTGTACAGTTGCATGATTCCAACACCAGTGATTTAAGGAACTCATCAAATATCAGACTTGTGGTAAAAAACAGTTGCAAGAATTGTTACTTACACCAGAACAATGCTGGGGTGTTGGTACTGTATTTGCACAGGGGAAAAAGGAACAGCTACTTGAAACACCAACATTTCTTTCAGCCTTATTGGTATTTGCTTTGGGAGTCTCCTATCCAAATTGCTGAGTCCTACCTAGCTTAACTTCAGAGATGACAAGTTAAAAGCCTGAAAAGTTATGACTATAGGTTGGCCAGATTCTTTATGGAAAGCTCATCCTTTGGAAAAGATCTGGGTTATAGGGTACCTTTGCATGTTTAATTCTCATCTCAGAGAACATATTTTAAAGTCGTATATTACACTTCTTGCATATCTATTGAAATGGGGTATGGCGTTTTAGAAAGTGAAGAGCTACTGCTTTTCCACTTATATTTCAAGGCCTGATCAAAAATTCACTGAAGTCATTGAAAGCCTCCCAGTGTTTGCAGTGGACTTCAGATGAGGCTCTTAGGTGTATATCTCTATATATTTTCATTACTTATGGCAGTCTCTCTACTAGTTGTGGCTTACTGATGTTTCATCTTGAAACCTAATCTTTCTTCCTCCGTGTAAATTTCAATTGTACATGTACAATGGTGCACAAAATTCAGAATTTAAATCAGAATAAAGCTGAGGATGCTGCATCTGATAATGCAGACACCTAAATCAACATTAAATAGTTCCACGAAGGTGTAACAGAAGGCATAATTTGCTTTACAGTGATTGGATGCTCATAAAAGATTTTATCAGGCTTCTGTTCTCACAATCTCAAATATAATGGAAATAAGCCCTCTAGTGGACTAAGTACTCAGTGCTTCTGTTTCAGTGTATTTGAATGCTTAATGAGGGGACTGAGTGAAAAATTTGTCTTGGCAAACAAATAAAGCTGGTCATACATAATTTTTCACAAAAACAAATTTGAAATTTTCTAATTTTTTTCACAATTTTCTGTACATATTTAAAAATTAAAATAATTTGACATAAAATAATTTTGATAAATGTTTAAGTGTACCAATAAATTTTCACAGGAACATTCATTAAAAATTGGTCCATTTTGAACCCTACAAAAGAGAACCTTTAAAGTTGCCCTTGAAACTATGTCAAAGGACAAATTAAGGCTGCTTGTTTGATTAAATGTTCTGCACACCATCTGCTTACCTTCCTCCTCCAACACACAACTGGGCCAAATGCACCATACACTTTTCATTGCAAATAATTCTCTTTATGCTCCAGCACCCTCTGGTTCATAATGTGTTTACCAGTTTCTAAAATGTATTTTGACTTGTATTCAGGCTTCTGAGTTTCATATTGATGGATGTATATGACTTATTTCCCCATTTTTATTCTGTGCAATGTTTTTCTAGGTGACACAGAGAAGACATTTTAAAAGCCAGTAATTATGTACAATGAAGCATTAGGAGTTATGTGGCAGATAATTACTGACTGTTAAAACATCTTACTTCCATGTCTGATGAAGTACCAAAGATGTCAGGAAGGATGGAACTGCAAAGTGTACTGCAAGATGTGTAGCAACTTTAAGCTTCCTGTTGAGGCGTAACACTTTCTGACTCTATGCACCCCCTTTTTTAATCATATTTATAGTATTCAAGAATAACTTCAAAACTGGTGTTCATAGAACTTGACTGTAATACAGAGCTTGCTTTATGATGGTGGGCAACAGTCAGTTACCTACAAAGGAGATGGAGACTTGTGGAAGGAGCAGGGGGGTATCTAGCCTTCATCTTCTGGCTGGGCCCTTGACTCTCCTGGGTGGGCCCAACCAGTTCTGCATGTGGTCGTATGACCAGAAGCTCCCAGCTGTCAGCAACTGGAGAATCGGAAGGAGGCAGGAGGAGAGAGGCAGCTCAGCCCCTGTCGTGTAAAGAAACAGCTGCCCAGGGCTGGAGTAGAGTGGGCAGAGAGCAGTCCACTGCCACCCATCTGCCTGCAATGCTGCCAGTTACAGGCGTGGCCATGGCCACCTGCTGCTGGCTGGTCCATGGCTGTGGTAGCGAAGCTTGCACTGCTACTGGGTGCTGTGGTGGGCAGGCCAGCTGACTTTAGTCAGGGTCAGGGTCCCACCAACTCTAAATCCACCACTGGTCTGTTAGCAGCGGTGGGTAAAGTGTGTAGCTAGAGGTGCTGAGGGTTTCATCATATAGAAGTTTTATGTTATTGTTCATTGACTTTGAGCACCCATGCCATAAAAAATTGTTCTAGTGCCACTGTGTGTAGCTACACACTACAGTAAAAGCAAACTGCATTCGGTTCTGCTATGTAGCTACGTAGCACTGTAGATGCATGAAGCATACTTGGGTATGTAAAGATTTGTGCTAAATTCATATGCTGAGGATCTGCTTGCCAAAGCTATGCCTTACCAGCTACGCTGCTGTTAAGACCTGTTCCGTTCAGACCTGAGCATGCAGTGTTTGTATTCCGCATGACACTGTAAGTGTAGATAAACATGTAGGGGAAACCCCTGCTCTTAGCAAGCAAAGTAGCCATTCTCCTGCTATTTTTGGTTTCTTCTTCTATCCTTAATACTTCTTAGGGCAGGGGTCTCAAAAACGCAGCCCATGGGCTGCATGCAGCCCCTAAAGCTATTTCCTGTGGTCTGCAATGACACTATTGTTACCGGTATTTGCAATACTGTTATAAGAAAAGGTTTCAGTGGTGCAGCTCTAGGGCTAACATAATAGTCCTCCTGCAGCCCTCATGGTGATTTGAGTTTGTGACCCCTGTCTTAGGGTTTGCCAATCCCTTCACTCCCTTCTTCCAGGAAATAACTTTGATAATTCACCTCTGTATCCCCTACTGCTTCCAATTTTCTGTTCTTTTTAGCCCCACCTGTCCCTTATAGGTGAGCTTCTCACTAATTAGCTGTTCCCATTCTAAAACTCTCCCCTTCCCAGTCTACTTAGCTGTTAAGGCCCACCTGGCCCCATTCATCACTTTTAGGGCTAATATGGGGAGGACTCCCCTTCACAGGATATTATGGTTCACTCTCTTATAGTTTGAACAAATAGATTGTGGGGAGTTGAGTTAAAAACAACAAGTGGTTACATTGGTTGGAAGCTACAAGTTGAATGTTTGGTTCTGTGTGTCAGGGTGCAGATGAACCACTAGGGATTCCTTCAGTCTGTGAGGACAAGTTCAATTTCCTGAGAAAGGATCTCAGCGAATTGAAGATATCTGGGGAAAAGAACTTGGGATGGGCTATTGGTTAAAGAAATGGGAATGCCTTGTTAGTCAAGATATAGAAATTATGTAATTAATTACTTTTATATGCATTGCTTTGTTTTCAGAATTCTGGTTTTCTATCACTTGAATGTCTGTTCTTTGATAAATAACCTTACTCTTGTTTTCACTATAGTTTCTAGCATTCTGATTGTTTACTTGAATCTCTATTTTCTATAGTGGAAACAAGAATAATGACTGTGTGGAGTGTTGAGTGGAGTGATGATCCTGAATTGAATTATACAGGCTGGGGTGCATTCTTCCTTTGGGAATGACGAACCTGTGGGATTTGAGTCTTCAGTGGAACACTGAGGCCTTCAGCAGGATTCTTGGAGGACTTGGGAGTGACGTGTAGTGCACAGCTTGTGGAGGCTTAGAAAGTAATTGCTTGTGTTACCAGGCATTGGTAGTTTTAGGGAGCTGATCCACAGCAGGCACAAATAAGACTTCCTCATGTTACAGGCAGGTGGTGGTGAGATGCCCCATGACTGTTCCTGGGATCTCCTGGAAAGCATCAAAGCAGCTCCCTCCAGCATTCTAACTTCTGGGAATATAGTTTTTGAGTGCCCGTCTCTTCTCACAGGGAACCTGGGTGCTGAACTCAAGGCTTGTAGGTTGCATTGGGTTGATAAGCATCTAAAAGTTAAGTTTTGCAATGCCTGTCTCTGAGGTTTGGGACAATGTTTGCTACAGTTTTTATTTTTTGCCTCATAACTTACAAATAACAAATAGGACAGATCACTGATACAAACAGTATCTATTTCAGTATAGCTAAACGTAAATGTGTTCCTCTGGGAGTAAAGAACACGGGACAGATCTCTAAGAAGGGGGGATCTATCTGGAAAGCAGTGACTTTGGAATAAAGATTTTTGGGGTGATAATGGATAGTCAGCTGAACATGAGCACAGCATGCAATGCTGTGGCCAAAAGGGCTCATGCAATCATTGGAGGCTGTGGTAAAGTCAGGCTAGATGGCTACAGAAGGGTATGCCTATTTGGACGCTGGGAGGTAGATGGGTGGGTGCAAGCCCACCCACTGCTAACACCCTTCCCCCAGCTTAAGGGGAGGTGGCCCTAGGCCGGGGGCTACTAATGAAAAATGGGAATGGGCGGGGGGGGTCAAAAGCTCAAAACTAGGGAAGCAGAGGGGGACACCAAGCAGAGAACCCCAGACAGTGCCCACTGCTCCCAGAATGTGTTGAGGGAGCCAGCGGACGCCGCCCAGAGGAACTCTGCCCAGAGACGTGAACGGATGAGGGACCAGAAATAGGCCCCACAGTCGCAAGCCACTCCCTCAGCCAGCCTCCTCCCCCTGGTCTTGTAGAGGGCCTCTTTTGCATAGGCCAGGAGGAGGTTGGCGAGGAGGTCCCGTGACTTCGTGGGGCCACGGATGGGAAGTGAATAGCAGAATGTATGTGGGGAGAAGTGCAGCCAGAACCTCAATAAGAGGGGCTGCAACCTGGCACATTCAATATAGGCATGCGTCAGGGTCTCCCTCTCACCGTAGAAGGGACAAGTTTTTGGGTTGGGGGTGAACCGCGCCAAGTACACATGCATGCTCACGGCTCCATGCAGGAACCGCCAACTGATATACCCGGTGGGCTGCAGGGTCAGGGTGACATAGAGGCTGGCCCACTGGGGGTCCTTGGCCTCTGCAGGTGCAACTAGGTCCCGCAACTTGGTGTCGGGGTGGGACTTGAGGGTGAGGAAGTGGATGGTGTGGAGCATGAGCGTGTACAGGTGTATGCAAGGCGCGGTTCGGAAGGGGAGCGGCTGCAGGTCTAGCAGCTGGTGTGGGGTGGGGGAGCTGGGGGGCTCACGGGCCTGGGCTGGGGCCCTGATCACAAGCTCCGGAGGGCCGGGACTGAGAGGAGGGCAGGGGGTGCCCTCTCACATGACCTGCTCGAGGTAAGACCGAGCAGTGGGGGGCAGGGCTGCCCTCACCGCCTGGAGTAGGCGCCAGGGGGTTCAAAGGCTTGAGAGCCCCATGCGCTGGGCGAGCACTAGGGGATCCACCTAGTCCCCCTGGGCATAGTCCAGGAGGTCTCCAACCCTGGTGACACCTGCCAGGACCAGCCTCTGCATCATGGAGGGGGCTTCCACCACCTGCACACTCAGAGGGGGATTGTGTAGCAGGGGCTCTGTCCTCCCCCTCAGTGGGCAAAAGGGCCCTGGAGGCCAAGATGAGCCTCCAGGTCCAGAGGAGGTCCTGGTAAAAGGCTGGCAGCTCAGAGAGGTCTCGCGGACCACCTCTCAGATGAATGTAAAAGAGCTGCTGGTTATATCGGAGCCCTTGGTAGTGGCTACAGAAGGGTATGACTGTTTGGATGCTGGGAGGTGGGTGGGTGGGTGCAAGCCCACCCACTGCTAACACTCCACCCCCAGCTTAAGGGGAGGTGGCCCTAGACCTGTGGCCAACTGAGTTCGGGGGGGGCAACTAATGAAAAACGGGAATGGGGGGGGTCAAAGGTTCAAAACTAGGGAATCAGAGGGCGACACCGAGCAGAGAACCCCGGACAGTGCCCGCTGCTCCCGGAACGTGTTGAGGGAGCCAGCAGACACCGCCCAGAGGAACTCTGCCCGGAGACGTGAACGGACGAGGGACCGGAAATAGGCCCCACAGTTGCAGGCCGCTCCCTCAGCCAGCCTCCTCCCCCTGGTCTTGTAAATGGCCTCTTTTGCGTAGGCTGGGAGAAGGTGGTGGTCCCACGACTTCGTGGGGCCACGGATGGGGAGTGAATAGAGGAATGTATGTGGGGAGAAGTGCAGCCAGAACCTCAATAAGAGGTTCTGGAGGAGCCGGAAGAGGGGCTGCAACCTGGTGCATTCTCCCTCTTGCCGTAGAAGGGGCAAGTTTTTGGGTTGGGGGTGAACCGCGCCAAGTACACGCCCGTGCTCATGGCTCCATGCAGGAACCGCCAACTGATATCTCCGGGATAGTGGCTACAGAAGGGTACACCAGGGCAGATATGCCCTGGGCTGTTAAGGGCCCTTCTCCCTGCTAGTGGAGAGGAGGTTACTACAGGTCAGTTAGAGGCAGCTGGCTCCAATAAAAGGCCACTCCAGGCCTACAATAACCTTGCCCCTCCTGGGCGGGGAGGGGGGGAGAAGATAATGTCTACTGACAGTAAGTTTGAGACTTTCCCAGATTAGAAGATAATATTTATCCCTGCTCTGGCAAGAAAGGGGTTAAAAGCCCTGCAGAAAGGCATAACCAATGAGAGCAGGTGACTGAAAGGCCAATCAGGGCTTGGGAGCCTAATATATAAGAGGGCTGCAATGGGCTTGATGCAAGCTTCTTCTAGCCTTTATGGAGGAGGGATGTGGTTGTAGGACCAGGACCACTGATTGCCAGGATTTGGTGGGAATGCAGCCCTGCTACAAGGATGCTAGGTACCTGGGGAGGTGAGGCTATGGGATCTGAACTGGAGGGAGGGTGTTGTGGTGTTTGGGCTGAGTGCTAGTGGAATATAGGGGTGGGAGGGGGCTATGACCCCTGGGTGCTAGTCCGTGAGGGTGTTCTGGCTGGACCCTCATCAAACCTTGCTCTGGGGGAGGAGAGTGAGGACTGCTACCTGACAGTCAGTCACACAACTCAGCTGTGACTATCAGCAGGAGATAAAGGTTGACCTGGATTCTGCCCTGAGAGTGGTAGGGGGCTGTCCCCCAGGCTTCCCACCAAAAAGTTTTTCCAACTCTCAGCCTATCTCCAGCCCTGCAGGAGTTGGAGAAGGCAAGACTGGGGGCTGCAGCTACCCACCCTTCAGAGCTGCATATGTGGGACCCCAGCTTAGTTGCTACAGCCAGGGCTTCTAAGATCCCTGGCTAGGGTGGGGGTTCTCCCTGCCACATTGCAATGTGGTGAGTAAGAGAAGGGGTAGCCTGGGGGGACTCCTGGAGGTTGGGGGTGGGAAGGAGTAGCTAATGGTTGGATGGAACCTGCTTGGGTGGTAGGTGCCCCCAAGTCTCCTGTTGCAGGGGCTCAGGCTGAAAAAGCTGCCTCTGAGCCCTGAGGAAGCTAGGGAGGAGGAGGAAAGCTGGGGGCTGTTACCCTTGCTTTTTCTTCACTGGTGGCATGCAGTGGGAATGGCCACTACTGCTTGGCACAGAAGCAAGAAGTAGGGGGAGGAGGAAAGCATTTCCTGACTCTTCAAATGTGACTTTGTCTCTTAAAAAAACAAAAACAGCATTTATTTACCAGTAGGAACTATACTAACATTGCTTCCCTTGCAAAAATACAGAAAACAGCTAGCTCTTCAAAGCTCACTTGCCTGAGCAGTGAGTACTGCACCGTGGGTAAGAGCAGAGGGGCAGTAGAGTAAGCCTTCATTTATGCCTTCCACTTCACAGATACAGACCCCCCTCCCGAGGCCAGCTGGAGAGTGGTAACAGCACATGTCTTGCCCTGCATGGCTGGGGGACAGTGCAAATGTATGCTTGGCTCCCAGGCATTGGAGACCCTTGGCACACCAGTCCTAAGTTCATAGGGTTCCTGGGCTGGGGTCTAGAGAAGATAGCAGGCCTGGGTCCCTGCTGCCTCCTCAGGAGTGCCAGTGGGAGGTGGATGGACTGAAAGTGGCACTGAAGTAAAGTGGGCTTGCACCGTGCCTTACTCCTGGAAGAGGGTGGAAATGAGAAGGGTCAGCCAGAGGGCTGAGGTCCTGGCTATGAATAGATAGAGCATAGGCCATGGGATGGGGCAGCCACTTGTGGTGGTCTCCATTATCATCAGGAGGTGCCCATCTGGTGTGTCATGTGCTGCCCCTGCCTCCATCCTACAGAGCCAGATTGAACTCCTTGAATCTATTTATCTCAAGAAAAGGCTTAAGTGGTGACTAGATTAGTCTATAAGTTTCTATATGGGGAGCTAATGAGCCCTTCAGTCTAGCAGACAAAAGTATAACATCATCCAATGGCAAGAAGTCAAAGCAACATGAATTCAGTCTGGAAATAAAGTGAAAATTTTAAACAGTGATTAGTTAATCATTGGAATGTTTTGAGGTTTGTATTGGATTCTCCATCTGATGACTTAAATCAATATTTGATGTTTTTTCTAAAAGTTAGTCTAGGAATTATTTGGGGGAAGTTCTATGGCCTGTGCTGTACAGGAGGTCAGATTAGAGCAGGGGTCTCAAACATATGGCCTGTGGGCTGCATGTGGCCCCTAAAGCTATTTCCTGCAGCCTGCAATGTCTCAATTGTTGCTGGTATTTGCAATATCATTGTATGGAAAGATTTCAGTGTTGCGGTCCTTGGGCTACCATACTAATCCTCATGTGGCCCTCTACAAGATCTGATGTGGCCCCCATGGTGATTTGAGTTTGAGGCCCCTCGATTAGAGGATCATAGTAGTCCCTTCTGGCTTTGGAATGTATGAAACTGCTGTCTCAGCTTATCTTTATTTCTCTTAATTGCTATTTAGTAGTCTTCTCCCCTGGAACTTTGCAGAGATCGTTGCAGCTGTGCAAGGTGGGTGCAAGAGCAGAACTGGTGGATCTGTCATTACTGTCTTTTGCTGTCTTTGGAAGAGGGAACTGAAGAGGCAGGTACTTCTGCAGCTTCAGGCCTGCAAGACTAGTGACAAAGACTCCCCATCTTGGATTCCCACATCCTCCTCTGCACAAACTGCTTAGGTTTGCAAGACTTGCACCTCTTGACTTTTTCAGCAAGAGGACCTTTTCCAGTCCTGCTCCTAGCTTCAGTCATGTCTTTTGATCAGGCCTTTTCATTGTTAGGTTTTGCTTCCTGGAAACAAGGAGCAACCAAAAAGAAACACCGACATGTAAATCAAGTCCATACTGGGAAACTTCTGATGTACAAGAAATAATGACATTGGAAAAATTCTTGACAATCCACTGGGTCAGATTCTGATCTGAGATTGAATCCAGAACAACTCTTAACTTTGGAGTTAATTCAGTTTTTAACTGCTGTAATTGAAATCGGAATGTTTCCCAGTGGTGTCAATGTGTTTTGCACTTTCATTCATATTAGTTCCAGCCTTTTTATTTTGACTAAAACAATGTAAAAAGACAAAGAATGGAGTTACTTGAAACACCAACAACCATAATTCTCATTGAAATGAAATGCCATGTTGTTGTCTTTTGGTATCTTAATTTGGAACCAAATCATGACTGAACTGAAGGATTTTGTCATTCACATTTTGTTTGATAAAAAATATTAAACAATTGAAGAGTAAGGCATTAGCTCATTCTGGGCACACCCTGCAGACCTGCTGTTAGATCATTTATTAATGATACTTTCTGTAACATTGTTGCAAAGACCAATTAAAAATATGCTAACAACTTTGATTTCTCAATTCCTCTAAATCTTAGGAGAGGAAGTTTTTTTTATAAGTTTCAGCTAGCAGAGTTCCAACTGGTCCTTCATTTGGAATGGATGGCTTCCATTCTCCCCCCCCCCCCCCCCGGCAAAATAAATTGGGGTTACACACCACTAATGTGTGGGTGCCCTAAGATCTGCATGAAGCAGGGGACATTCACACATGTCTTAAATGCTGTCTGACCCCACTATGTTCTGTGGGAGCCATAGTTCTGGGGTTTCTACCTAAAGGAGCTACTCTTAAAAACACCATTATAGGATAGTCCACAGACTAGTAAGGCAGGCTGATGCAGCCTTGGGAGTTGTGAATCTGGATGGAGGACCCAAGGCAGCTTTCCCTTTTCTCCAGCTCTATGGCATTCCAGCCTAATGGAGATCATGCAGGAGGTCTTCCAGAGGGTTAAGAGAGCATGGCACAAAAGTGAAAGATCCTATTGTGTCTGAACAAGCAACCCCTTCTGTGTGTAGAGAGACTCATAGGGTCCATAGTTTTATGCTACAGAGGGGTAGCTGTTTGTCTGTGTACAGCAAAAACAAGAAGATTCCTGTGGCACCTTAAGACTAACAAATTTCTTTGGGCATAAGTTTTTGAAGGCTCCAACCCACTTCATCAGAACTTCTGCTGAAAGTTTATGCCCAAAGAAATGTTGGTCTTTAAGGTGCTACAGGATTCCTGTAGCTTTATTTTTAAAGTGTGAAGTTAACAAGCCTTTTTATTATCTTTCTATCATTATTTCTTTTCACTGGCAATTTGATCAGGTGTTACTGAATAGGAGCTTGATGTTTACTCTGAAGTCACCTGTAAATAGCTCTACCTAATTCACTAAAAGGGAACTTGAACCTCAGTATTTGGATCAAAACTCATGAAAATTCCCAGAATTTTCAAATCCAAGGTTTAATTTTGAATCATTACAGACAAAGGGCCTGGAAGTTCAGGTCAAAGGGTGACTTCTGTCCATCACCACACTGCTTTTTATTTCTTTTTAATTGAATGTATTTTTGAAAGATCGGATGGTGACAGCAATTGCCACACTGAGCTAACCATACTAATGTTTGTCTGCTTCAAATTGTGTTACTCTAATTGCATGCCTGCACCAAGGAATGCTGTAAGTTGGCTTACAATGCCCAATCAGTGTGTTCTATCAACATTTGCCCTGTGTACAGGCTATAGAGGGTGAAAGCAATTTATGCAATTATGTAGATATTTTAAACAATCAGACCTGACAGGCAGTGAGTTTTAGGGGGAGCCCTATTATGTGCCTCAATATGCTCTGAGGCAAGAAGTTGATGGCAGCAGCCTAAGCAGTCCACTAATCCTCCTCAAAATGCATCATTCCTAAGGTCACATTGCTATTGTGAAATTAATTTTTTAAAAAGTTGTAGACTTTTTCTCCTTGAAACAAACTGGGAATTTAACACAGCTGAGACATTATTAGCAGCCAGTCACAAACTAATCTGTATCCAGCATTTAAAGGCATGTCAAATTCCTAATCATTACACAACATGAAGGTGGTTATAAAGTGAGTCTGTTTGGGGACTGTGAAGTACCTAATTTTTTTCAGACTGAGTTTTCCAGTAGACCTTTCCAGAGTGAGCATCACATTCTTTTTTTCAGTAGAAATCTTTGTGTATTTGCATGAGAACTCCATTGATTTGTGGCTTCTCTTTAGTTTCAGGCACACAAAGCAAGTTCCTTTCTGTACTATGTTGTATTTTGCAGAATGGGGACACTACTCACGTTTTACAAACGGTCATTTGCCACATACAAAATTAAAAGGGATGTAGTGTGTTTTTGTGTGCATGGTGCAATGCCTTTTCCTGAAGGTAATGTAGCATTTCTGGATAATGAGAAAAGAAAAGAATACACACCTGTTCTCCTGCCAAGTCTGGGCAGGTACTTCCTACACACACTCAAATTATAGCAATGTTGCTTACTGACCATGAAGCAGCCTTCAGCTACCTGAAGGGAGCATTGAGGCAGGCTGGTTCCAGTGGTGGTAGATGACAGACCAAGGACTAATGATATCAAGTTGCAGTGGGGAGGTCTATGTTGGGTATTGTGGGTGGGTGGGGGATTTTCCTTGGGAGGGTAGTGAAGCACTCTAAGCAGTTACCTAGGGAGGTGGTAGAATCTCTGTCCTTGGAGGTCTTTAGTGTGGCTTGACAAAGACCTGGCTGGGCTGATTTTAGTTGGGATTGGTCTTGCTTCAAGCAGGTGGTTGGACTAAGTGATTTCCTGAGGTCCTTCCCAACACTTGTTCATGATTCTATGACTGTCCTTTGCAAAGACACCAGAAGAACTAGTGCAGTGCATGCTAGCATCTGGACCTTTGTGCTCATTAGGGTAGAAGAAGTTTAGAATCTTTTGATTAGTAAGAAACTTTGGAAGAACTTGTAATACATTACTTACTATGTGGTATTTCTGAATGATTTAACA
Source organism: Podocnemis expansa (assembly GCA_007922195.1). Lineage (NCBI taxonomy): Eukaryota > Metazoa > Chordata > Testudines > Podocnemididae > Podocnemis > Podocnemis expansa. The sequence continues at coordinate 37,684,078 of ML682004.1, read as the reverse complement.
CTGGGTTAACCTCCATCATAAAATGGTCTTGAAAGTCAAGAAATTGAAATAATCCAATACATACTGGATTTTTGTTTTTTTTGCTTTGTAGTTTGAGCTTTTGTGGTGTATTTAGTTAATATTTTCAAGCTTTTCTCCACCATCATTGAAATTAGAATCTTTTTATTATGAAAGGAAGGCTGTGATGATATATAGTCAAATTCTCTAGAAGTTTATGCTTTAAGAAATCAAATACTATGACATAATAAAATCGAGATGACATTCACTTGATTGTATGATTCCTTGTATGTATTTGGATATGTGTGGCAAAAAATAGATTTACATAAGGAAAAGAACTGTATTTTTGTTGTAGAATCTTGGTATTCACCACCTATGTAACATGATTTGAGGTGGATAGAAGTTCTGAGGTGAATTCTCCAGAAGTGTTGTTTCTATAATTCATTTTTGACAGTTGATGATTCTTATTGTGTTTTGAAAACTTAACCTATTTTGTAGAGAACTTAAAGATGGCCAATGAAAATGCTTCTATCTATGAGGAAGGCGAAAGAACAGAAGAGGGAACACAACACAGCAAAAAGTAAGATACCTATAAATTAAGGTGCAGGAAGGATTAAAAAAAACAAACAAATGATCAGAGTCATGTTAATACCATATTGAATTGACACTCTGAATGGAAAAGTATCCATGGAAGTATAGATACTGGAAGAGTAGTAAGAATATAATACAAGGAATGCTGCAGATTGCTGAGAAAACTAAATGATGCTTCCTACAGTGTGAGTTTATACTTAGTCTTGGGGGGGAAACCTATTTTTTACAGCTGTATAGAAGAAAGCATGAATGGGTCAGTGGTGAGAGTTTTGAAGAATGAAAAGTTAGACATAGCAGTTAAAAATTAGCCAATTTCTAACAAGTAAGCAGATATTTCAACAAACTTTTTTTTTATTTGGTGAAATGGGAGGTACACTGGTTTTTATAAGTTTCTTAATCCTTTCTTTGAGAAACTAGTACAAAACTTACAATGCTTTTAGTGGAAAGTGAATTCATAATACAATGAGGCATTTTTTGGAAGAAACTTATCATATAAGCTCTGTTTATCTATTGAAAAATTATGAATGTGGTGTTTGTTTGGTGAGAGAAATAGGTAGATGTTATACTATCAAATATATTGTCAGCTGACCAAGCCAGCAGGCTAATTCACTTGCATGCTAATAGAAATCAAAGGAGTATCAAAAGATATTGTACTGTGATCAGGCCAATCCACTTGTATGTGTTAGCATAATTCAAACTAGGGGTGAAAAAATATTTAATGAAGTAATTGCTTAGACATCTAAAAATAGAATGTTTAAAGGGTTAACCATTAACTTGCCTTTCAATTGCTGGTACTGAGGAGGCTGCAGTCTGGCTCTGGTTGTGATCAGGGAAGGGAGGGGAGAAGTCCCTATGTGGTTGTCCTGGACTCCTGGCTGGGACTGGGGAAGGAAGGGAGAAGTCCCTGCATGAGGACAGCCTGGCTCCAGCTGATACCAGGAAGGGGAAGGAAGTAATGAAGCCCTCATGCAACTCTGAGCTGGAATCAGGGAGAGGAGAGAAGTCCCCACACAGCTGCAGCCTGGCTTCTTCCCTCCCCACACCCTCCAAACCAGAAGTCCCTATGCAGCTGTCCCAGGCTATGTAGCTGGAATCTGAGGGTAGAAAAGTCCCCTGCAGCTGCTTCTGGCTGGGACTTTGGGGGAAGCCCACAGGGGTTTAATTAAATCATTAAAACAGTGAGACTGCTGCTCACTGCTCAAGCATTTACAATTTCCATCCCTAATTCAAACAATGTGGTGGTATTATCTTTTGTCTGTAACCTGTTGAGTTTTTATTACATTACAATTGGACTATATCTAGATCATCTATTCCTGTACTTAATTAGCCCAAGAATAAGTAAGTTCTAAATAATACATCATTTAATGTGTAAAACAGTATGAAAACTAAGGAAGGATTATTTCTGGTGATCACATTGGTCAGAAAAACTAATGCAAGAGAGTCTGATGCACTACATGTATTTATAATTGAATTGCACATTAACTGGTATTGAAGCTGTAGAACTATAAAGGGGAAGCATGCTGACTTCAAAGCTTGGATCTTTGTATTGCACAATGGAAAAAAAAATCTATAGACCCATGTTGTGATGGGAACATGTGTCAGACTGCTTTCTGGGGAAGACAGGTATAAGAATGAACCATGGAAGCAATCCAATATCTCTGAGCTGGGGAATTCTGGTAGGGGGAATTCTGAACAATTGGACGGAGATCCCCAAATTCATTTTTGGATAATCCTTAAATTTACAGAAACTGTAGATTATTGCACTTCTGCTAATCATTTGGATTTACAAACTGACTCATTTATATTTTATCTGCTTTAACCACTTAATGACTCTTCTTAGCTAATAAATCTGCAGTTAGATTACTAGTAAAGTTGACTACAGCCTTGTCTTTGGTGTGAGATCCTGAGTATCTATTGACCTAAGAAGTGACTAGCCATTTGGGATCAGGAGTGACCTAGTGTGTGGTGGCTTTTTGTTTCAATAACCTTTCATTACAAAGCTCAGTTTGTCTGAGTGGGAAAGAGGCTGGAGAGTTGAAGCCCTAGACGGGTCCCCTTCATAGTAAAAACTATATTATAGTGATCTAGGCATCTACACTTATTACTGGTCTGGTGAAAGCTAATAATAGCACACCACCATTTTGGGGTTGCTGACCTGTTTTTTCTGTCTGCCCTGAGATTAGTTCTTACATCTGTTAGCCACCCCAGATAGCTGCATGACAGTGTAAATCGTATTAATTCAATTATAAGAGAAAGTTTGGACTAGGTTAGGAGTGTTTTTATACAGTGCAAGAATAGTCTAAAACATCCCCTGTCTTCAAAGCATCTGGCAAAGCAGAATTTTCTCCAATGAAAGCTCATGAAATGTATATTTGTTAGTGTTTTAAGTGCCACAGGACTCCTTGTTTTGTGTTGTGGTTTTTTATTTATTTTTTCCCCCAAAAGATTTTAGATGCCTGTGTCTTGGCCTACATAATTAGAAAGAAAATGTCCTTGAGGTGGTTGTTTTTCCTTTCTCTAATAAGGAAAAATAGGGTTGTTGGAAAAAAACTAGACAAGTGAAATGCAAAGAAAAATCGCATGCTGAAAGGCAGCTTGCTGGGATCTTTAAATAGAAGGCAGTGTAAAGATTATTCTTGATTCTTGCATCTGTTGGCTGTATATCATAATAGTATGGATAAGTTGGACAGAAATTTGTATATAGGTCAAATCTTAATTAAGGATTTGGAGATGCTGATTATCTTTGATAGATGGAAATCAAGATGAGATTTCAGGTTCTTGCAACCACTTCAGGGAAACATAGATTGCAATGTGGAGGTTTCTGGAGTGGTGAGTGACCAGTATTGCAGCAATGAGGTTAATATGAAGTTTTTTTGGTTTAGAGCAGGCTCAGGGTGAACTTGCCAAATGAGATTTTTATTTCAAATCTGTTTTTGCTGTGAGACTATTTTTTAATATAGTAAGGAAGTGAAACCTGTGGCAGACATTGGTATTCAAATTTTTTCATATTGTATTTCATAATCAGTGAATGGAATTTAGCTTGCTATTGTGCTTTTTTTTTTTTCTTGTACAGAATATTACTCCTTGGAGTGTAACGAATAAAGTTCCTGTTCTAATGAGTAGTTCATTTTCAGACAGCAAGGGGTAAATTACTTTCAAATAAGTTTTTAAAATGGTGCGCCTTCCTTTGCTACTTCAAGAAAAAAATTATTAATCTAAGATGTCATTTGATGACAATCATGGAGAAAGAATGGTATTTAGTAACGGAGTGTCAGAATATGGATAATTTGACAGCAGTTAGTTGATGTAAAAGTGGCAGAGGCTTTTATTATTTTCCTTCAAAAATCTCATTTGTAGGTTGTTTGATATGTATGTGTATCACTTCTCTCCATTGGAAGGGGGAGAGAATGATCCATGAATAGGGTATTGTTTGTTCTCTGTATAGCAGGGGTGTGTGTGTGTGGGGGGGGGGGAGGGAATATTCAATTGCATAAGATGTATAAAGTGAGAGATCTCTTCAGTGCAGGGCTGTAACTAGGATGGGGCAAATGGGGCAAAGCTCCCAGTGCCAAATTTTAAAGGGCACCACCAGATCCTACATGGGTCTGAAGTGGAATGTGCCTTCAGCAAAAGCACATTCCTCCTGGAGTCAGGTGAGGGCTGGAGAAATTTCTCCCACCCCAACCCTGAATGTGCCAAACACCCTCTGCAGTTGGGGAGGCGCCCTCTGCCCTCCACCAGGTCCGTGGTTGCACTCTCCTAGCCACCTGGCAGGCATCCCCCCCCCCCACTGGGTCCCTGGCCATGCTCACCTGTTGGTGGGCAAGGCTCCCCCCTGCTGGGTCTCTGGCCATGCTTTCCTGGCAGTGGGGGAGGCATCGCCCTGCCAGGGTCCCTTGTTACTCTCACCTAGCAATGTGTGAGGCCCCCAACAGCTGGGTCTCTGGCCATGCTCTCCTGGCAGTGGGGGAGGTGACCCCCCACCCCAACACCAGGATGGCTCAGGCCCTGGGCTGGATCAGTGCCAGGGGGCACCCTTGGGGCTGCTGGCACTGGATGCCCTAGTTATGGCTCTGCTTCAGTGTATGTGCGGGCCAAACTTTAGAATCTGTTTCCCCGAGCTCTCTACTTTTGGAGTCAGAGGTATGCAGGACTGCTGTGAATTTGGAATTTCAAAGCTTGAGCACAGGAAGTTAAGAATTAATTCATGAGTAAATTTTTTTTTGTTGAACTATCAGGTGTGTGTTTAGTTTGCAATGGGAAAGCAAACTTCATCCCTTTTTAGATATTGATAACTTGCCATACTATAAAAAGTAAAAGTGCAGGAATTTGTACTGACAGCACAGCAGTTGATGGTGAAAGATGACTTTAAAGTTATTCTTCAAAGTGTTGTAAATAATATGTGTGGAATTAAGGAATATTTTTACAGCTGCATTTGAGTTCTCATGTATCCTAAGGAGCAGGATGGGCCTGCAACATTTTGGCACCTGAAGCAGGGACCTCAAATGATGCCCCCATTCCCCTTTGCTTAAGCCAAAACTTTGAAAGGTCTCAATTCTGCCTTCTTCCTGTTCTTCTCCTCTCATGGTACTGCTCTGCTACCTACCCCAATGACAGAACTAACAACTTAAAATGCCTTGTTCAAAAAATTAAGTAACTTTCAAATGCCTGAATAGCAAATGTAACCTTTCTTGTCTGCTTAGTAAATACTGACTGGCATTTTTATCTGTTTGAATAATCAAAGTGTTGCTTTCTGTGCCGCCTTGGTTGCAAAGATTTGAACTTCTTCCTGAAGGTCCACAGTTTGGGCCAGCTCATGCTCAATTGAGATGGTTGCAAGGCCTACCAGCCTCTCCTGTGTCTTTGTGGAGCGTAGATGTTTGTGGGTTTTTTTTTTTAATTAACTTCAGCTTGAAGAAGCTGCATTCTCCACTAGCAATTTTTACAGGAAGTGTTAAAAATATATATGGAGTAACAAAAGCATTTGGAAAGAGGGTAGTCATCTTACTTGTGTGCACATTCCAGAACAGGCTGTGGAATTGATTCTGCTGAAATGCATCTTGAAAGGGCTTTCTGTTCATCACCCAAATCACTCGCATCAATATCATGGATGCTGTCATGTGTCAACATTGTCTCTAGTGCCTTGCATTGCTGCTGTAGGTCATCTTCAGGTACAGTGAGGAGTTCTGGAATATCATGCAACATCCTAAACATATTGTTGTGTTCCTTGAGCTGCATGAAACGTTCTTCAACTGACTGTGTATTGCACAGTCTAGCAGCTGGTTAAAGAATTCAGTTTTGAATTGTTTAGGATCTCTTATGAAATTATCCTGTACCTTGTAATCAAAATGTCATTGTCTTCTGTGACTCTTGTATTCTTAAATGGGTGGTAAAATAGCTTCAGTGTGAAGTTCCTCTGCTAACTTTAGTGCACTCTTCAGGACAGTTTGAAATCCCTCTGACCAGTAAGATTGTAGGTATGACTTTGCTTGGTCCAGTTGCGTTGCTCCAGAGGTATCAAGGTCAACACTTTGGAGCCTCTTGCTTATAACATTATTTCAAACAGTATGTCATGCCACAATGCTAAGCCCCACAGAAATTTGAAGTTATGTATTTTTCTGGTGATTCCATTTGCCTCTGCTACTGTTCTCCCATGAACAGTTCCTGTCATAGCTTTAGCCTCCATAAACCTCTGCTTAACATGCAGAAGGTCCTGGGTTCAATTCCCAGGGGGTTGGACTCGATCTCATGAGGTCCCTTCCAGCCCTATGATATGATTTGAATGGCAACTGTGACATCATCTGTCTTCCCAGTCTGGTGTTTGGGCTTTATTGCCTCCACTCAACTTTCCCATCTTGTGGCACTTGGTGGTTTCAGTATCAGAGACTGTTCCCAGATGTTGCTTCAAAATTTGCCATCCATGAGTTGATACAGAGAAAAATACAAAGATGCTTTGAATTGCATGAAAAAATTCAGCAGCCTCACTAGAAGCTGATGCTCCATCACTGATCAGTAAGCTCAAGGAATGAGAACTGTATGGCACAAAAAAAGCTCAGGGGTCTAACTCTCAGATCTGTGCCTGCACTCCTTTGTTCTTTTATGTTGGCACCATTATCGTAGCCTTGACCTCTCCTGTCAGTTATCGCAATTCCCATATCTTCCAGCTTTTTAAGAAGCACTTCTGTCATACCAGCTCATGTAGTGTCATCAATGTCAAATTCTAGAAAATGCTTTCTGACAGTCACCATTGTAGGGACATATTCACTAGATTCTGGTGTTGCAAAATGCACTGTCAGTCATTTTGTTTTGTATAGCTGATGTCAGGTGTGCAGTCCAGCATACCAGAGTATTATCTTGCTGACTTCAGATCTCCACAATCTTCTGTTTGACTTTTGTTGCCAGGAACTGTGTGATCTCATTTTTGAATTTAGTTTTTTTCCAAGGTAGTAGTGTGTGTAGACTTCTTGGGTGGTGACTCTCTTCTTAGGTGCTCCTGGAAGATAGCATCAAACTCAGCCACCAGCACTGCAATTTTAAGGAAGTTTCCATTGTTTGGCACATTCAGCTAATCTGAAATGCCATGAAATACTAGGTTTTGGGTAGCAAGCATTCTCACAATGGCAATGAGCCTTTTCAGAACACTTTTTTTTTTTTTTTTTTCCAGTAAAGTGACTCTGATGCAATCTGCTCTTGATGCTGATCATCTATGGAGGCCTTTAACCTTAGTCTCATCTCAGGTGGAAACAGCTTATGGAATGCTCTCTGGTGACTTGCTGCCTTCTCATGGCATGCCATATCTTTCCAATCCTGGTCTCCTGTAGAACCCAGTGTGGCTGGAACATCAGACTGGAAGAGTTTTTTGCAACAGAAACAGTATGCAGCATTCTGGGTTTTTGAGTATATAAGCCATGGCCTCTCTGCTTTGTCACCTTTAGGCATTTCATGTCAGTAGTGTGATGGATGGAACCTTCTCTTGCCATTTGTCTTTGGGAAACAGGAAGTTTTTCCACATGCTGTGGCCCATGCCATCCAAGGAAGTCCCTAAGGCTACTGCTCAAGTGGGTCCATAGTCCTAGGTCATCTAGACTGAAGGAACTAAACTCAGCACTAGCTGTTTCTTGTGCCTCCACCACACTCTTCTCTGATCTACACTCCCTTGCACTTATTTTCATCCCACGCTGTGACTTCCCCCATCTTCAAAGTGGGATTTTTCTCCCACGAATGCTCATGCAACAAATAAATGTTAGTTTAAGTGCCACAGGACACTTTGCTTTTCTTTATGCTTCAGTAATGTGCATGGTTACATCACCTTGAGATGGAGCTACAGATGCTGCAGTAACTGCCAGCTCACCTGCACTCTAACTGGAAGATCAGGCATCTCCTCACCACTCACATTATCATTGGGGCTGGAATGCTCACTGAACATTTGTGCCTATGTATCTCAGGAGTGCTCCTTCCTGCTTAGATACAAAAACTTCCTTTGCTTGCTTTTTTTTTTTTTTTTTTTTTTTCCCCCTGAAACTGCCCCAGAGGGGTATTTTCTTTCACTCATGACTGCTTTTCTGTGCTGGCTATAGTGGCTCTCTTCACTCAATTGAAGGGGGCAAATAGCTGGTAGCAGGGTATGAGTGAGGGATATCATCAGTATCCCGAGAGTCTAATTGGCTCCTACTACTTCAGTTGACTGCCTGTTCAGGGAAGCAGCAGGAAACAGGAAGCTCCCTGAGACACTGGTAACCAGTCCATGCTCCTGAGGGTGCTAGAGAGGTACTTGAGATGTCGTCTACTTCTCTCTCTCTCTCCCTGTGGCTTTCTATTATTCCATCCTACCTTTTCCGCTTGCCTGCTTGTTATGTCTCTTGTGCCCTTCTTCCTCCAGCACAGCACTCCACCATCTCTGTGCATCTAGACTAGAGAGAATACATGTGCACCAGTGGCAGACACAACTTTCTACACTCTGGATCTTAATGGCACTCGCCTGGCACCTGAGGTGGACACCTCAGTTCACCTCATGGTAAGACCAGCCCTGCTAGGGAGCAAACTTATTTTGGGGTTCCCACTTGCTTTGTTACTCTGAACTGTGCAGAGTATATGTGGGAAGAACTGCTGAATTTATCAAAGTTGGCTAAATCATAATTTAGAAGATGCCTGCACTCTAATTGCTGTTAACTGTATTCTCTGAACCCTGTGTCAGTGTCTTGCTATTTTCACTACAGATTTCAGCCTACATTGCAATTTATCTCCAAAAGGAATCCTTCCCTTAGTGAAGTTCAGAATAGAATAAGGTAAGAGTCATTGTGTTCTACACATTCATACCCGTCTTTTGGCTGAAAAGTGGTCCAATCATTGAAGATAGCACTGAATGAACTATACTTTGTGTAACCCTTCTGCTAGGGCAGGCTAGCAGAACAAGGGTTGGGTTCTATATCTAGGGGTTTCCCAGTAATGTAACACCACCAGCTGGCTCAAACCCTCACCCAGACGTCTGGGGAATCCTGCACTGTTCCCTGGGCACCCCAAAGGGGTAAGGCTTCCTCACTCGCAAGCACGAGACTGAGTATAGTAAACAGAACTTTTAATAGTAGTAAAACAGAATGCAAAAGGCCAAATAACAGAGATCAGCACTAATCTAGAAAAATCAGTATAGAGCAAAGTTCCCAACGACCCACACTGCATAACAGAACACAAACTTAATGGCAAAACTGGCACTGATCTGGAGAATCAGTGCTAACTAGGCTCCCAACTAAACCTAGGGTACGTAGGGAGTCTCTCTCATGCCAGCTGTCCACCAACACCATCTACTGGTCTCTCACTCCATCGTCTAGAACTGTTCCTTGGCTCTGCCTGCTGTCCACCAGCTCCACCCACCAGTCGCTGGTGCCACCCAGCTCACCACTGGCCACTCATAGGCCACTGGCTCTGCTGGCTCCACCCTCTGGTCATCTCAGCTCAGGATTTTCTCTTTAGTGATCTTAGGTCAGAGAGAGTTTGCTTCTCTCCCTGGTAATTCCAGCTCTTAAGTAGCTACAAACAGCTATGTCTATCTACATGCCACAGGCCTCAGAAGAGGCTTAGACATAGCTATCAAAAGACAGGGGAAGCAATAGAGGGAGAGGCCAGAATAGCCTCAAACCCCAACCCCATCTTTTTCTTTTTTTCCCTCCCAAGTTTTTTTTTTTTTTCAGACTGAAACATGCAGTCACCTTTTGTACAAGCCTCTTCTTAACTAAAGGTGGTTTTTGACCTTTAACTAATCCAGACAGATTTGAAACAAACAGTAGCAAAAAGACAGTATTCTCCTTTTGAGCACTGCTCACATCATTCAGTTACAGGTGTCTGTGCCGCAGCATACAGTAGCTTGGATAGTCTTTCGCATTAGCCTGTCAGGTCAGGGCTCACGGCCAACACCCACTCCACGCCGCAACCGTGTCTATAGGTGACTGTGACCCTTACCCTCCCAGGTCCTTCTTCCACCATCAGCGTTGGTTCAGATCAGTGTTTATCTTGCAAAATGCAAGTGCTTGTCTTTTGCATGAAATTCGAAATGCCCGGTTTCAAGCTGTGCTTAGGATGCTGCAAGGCTTTTCCGATGGATGTCCCACACGAGAAATGTCTCACTTGCCTGGGTGAGTCCCACCTGATGGCGGAGTGCTCCATTTGCTAATCCTTCAAGTGAAGGACTCAGCTGGAAAGAGTGCTGTCACCTTTCAATTTTTGGGGAGTGGAGCTGCCACCCTGAGACCGGCTGAGCTGCTAGCGCTCCTCCAGACCCTCGATTGGCCTGGGCTCAAGATCCCTGCTGATCATCGGTACCAGGCTTGACATCCCAACCCACTAGGGTACTGCCTCAGCACTGAACTTGCCAGTTATTGGGTAGCCTCTCAGCCACCCCAAGAAGGACACTGGTGCAGGCAACCCTGACAACCCATCAGAAGCACTCAAACCCAGCTTTGGTGCAGATGATGAAGAAGCTGACCAAAGCGGTGCCATCCTCTTTGGCACTACAGGGCCCAGTACCACTACCTACAGTACCACCATCAAGCCCGGTACTGCCGGACCCATCACCATTACTGGTACCACCACCTGGTTCTCTGACTTCTGGCACCAACAACCACAACGCCAATACCGGTACTGTCCTGCAGCTCTCTGCTCTTCTCCAACCTGGTACTGTCAACTAGCCTGACACCAGGTCTGAGTGCTACACCTCCAAGTCCTCCTCCGCTACCTCAGTCAGGCACAGAGGGGCAAGAAACCCCACTCCGTCACTCCTCCGAGGAGCTCTTGGTACCGGACTCCCGGACGTTGGGGGGAGATCTTCCAGATCGTCCTCCGAAGACCCCTTCCTTCCCCCCCAGGAGGAGCATCTGAGAAAGCAGCTTCAAAAGAGCTCTATCACCAAGCTTGAGGAGACCATGACCATTGGGAGAAGTCTCTGCTCCTCCATGGCTCCTACACCACTAATGAGGTCGCCACACAAGTGGACCCTCGACTGGTTGAACATGACAACAGACGATGTCTCCTCCCATTACGCTTGGTTGCCATTGCTGGAGTCCTCAGATTTCTCCGATGACAAACCTGACCTTGACTCTACACAACATAGCAGATCCAGGGCCCAATCCTCCTTGTCACCTGATGAGTGCCTGATTGACATGTCTGCTGACCGCAAGGGAGATTCCCCACTGTAAGAGGGATGGAAAAAATCCACCTCCCTTTTTTGTTATGGCCAAATTCCCACCTAGGATGGAATGCAGCTTGTTTGACCTTTAATCAAGAGGAAAAAAACCATTAGTAAAAGTTTTCAAGAAACTTGTCAGTGCCCAAACTGGTTTAAACCAGACCTGAAGAAAGTGATAAGACAAACTATAGTGAACAGCTGCAGGACTTGTGAGCTCATCTACTGACCAAGGTCAGTAAGTTTCCTTGCCGACAAGCAATATGCTAATTTTTGGGGTTCCAAGCCATAAAGCTGGGGTTTGGTCTAGGCATGTTGGAGAGACGATAGCTTGGTAGCCTGTCGTATCGCCCTGGGACCTGGCCAACCCCAGGCCTCTCCCCACTCTCCAAAAAGAACTGTTAAACCACTTGACTGATCACTAAGGGAGCCTGCAGCTTTTTTCTTTTAACAGATTTATTTTTTTCTTTTTGGATTCCTTTTACTAAGTATTCTATTTTCACCTGTTCACCCTGGAGTTGGGGGCTATAGCCCTTGGCACATCCAAAGGGGGTGGCAGGGGGTGTTGGGCTCTGATTTTTAAGGCCACAGGCAAAGCTCGTAGGCTGTACTGTTTGGTCGCAGCCATTTTAACACTAGGCTGTTCTATCATGTCTTGCTGTCTCTATTGCTCAAAGAAACAGATCTGCTGTCTGTCACTCCAGAGAACATCCAGATGTGGTAAATATAATTGGGTCAAATTCTGGATTTAAATTGGGAATGGGGGGTGGGGGTGTGTGTGTGTGTGTGTGTCACTGTTCTAACTTTATTAACCCTACAGGCTAAAGACAAGCTGGTGGTTTTTATCACCTAACCCTTCTCCCACAATCCACTCTGGGCAACAACAGTAGTGTGAAAGAGTGCAATAAAAGAATAAATCCACTTGTATTTCCCACCAGGCACCCCAGCTAACCCTTTTAACTTCTAGTCACAAACAACCCATGGCTAGCCTCACTAGACCATGACCCGTGGTGTCTGGAGAACAAGGGGGAGAAGCAAGGTGTTTGTGCTGTCTGGGGCTGTGTTTTATGTATTGGTGTGTGTCTGTGTGAACTAGACAAAGTCTTTCACCCATGGATTGTGTACTTTTTCTATCCTCTGTGAAGCCTACCCCACTGAACTGCACAAACCAGGACTGGCACCACAGTTTTACCTCAGGGCTAGGCACTGGGATTGGGGTTGTGTTAATACTTTTTTTGTTTGTTTGTTTGTTGGACTGTTAATCTGCACTTGGAGAATTTTCAAATGCCTTAAAGAAATAGAGTTGTGAAAATATAGCTTGTATGGGAATAGGGGTTGCAAGTATTTTCATTTTTAGTAGTAGGAATTAGTAATTTACTTAGCTTAGTCTAGTAGTAAAAAGTTTGTATTAAGTTGGTGTATTTGTAGTTGCAGCATGCTGTTTGTGACTTGACAAAAAAGGAAAGCCACTAAATAGTGGTTTAACCAAAATAGTGGTGATGGTCCTTTTGCCTCCTGATTTGGGACACCTTCTTGCCCTGCAGGGGTCAACCCTGTGTGCCCCACTCACCCACAACACCTGCATTGAGCAGGACCTCTTCCACCAAATGGCAGCGAAGCTGGGGGTGATCCAAGAGGAAGATGACTCCCTCTTTGACGTGTGCCATAGAGGTCCTCCAGCTAAGGTCATAATCCCCTTGCATTCCAGGGTATTTCATATTGTCCAAAAATGCTGGCAAACGCCTTCCTTGATCCCGCCAGTGTCCAAAGTGGCAGATAAGAAATAGTCTGTCTCCCTGGAAGGATTCTCCTTCCTATTTCATCACCCCACCTCAGGTTCCCTGGTGGTTGATGCAGTAGACCAAAGGGAGAGGCAGGGCCAGCTGAGCTCCACACCCAAGAACAGAGAGGCAGAGAAGCTCAACCTTTTGGGGAGGAAGGTTTACTCCTCTGCTGCCTTCCAGCTGCATATCTCCAACCACTCAGCCCTAATGACATGCTACATCTTCAACTTGAGGGAGGCCACGCAAAATCCTCACTGCTGTCTCCAAGAAGCACCTGAGAGACTTTGAATCACGCTTGATGAAGGGGAGAGGGTATCTTGGGATGCAGTGGATACAGCAGCCTGCACAATGGCATCTGCAGTCATTGTGTGCCGGTCAGCCTGGCTCCAAGGCTTCAGCCTCTCTACGCAGATGCAGCATATCATTCAGGACCTCTCCTTTTGAAGACCCTGACCTCTTTGCATCTTCCACAGATGCGAAGCTGCATGGTATGAAGGACTCAAGGGCCACGCTCCGATCCCTCAGAATATACACTCCACAACCCATTAGGCGCTCCTCAAGGCCACATCTGCAGCCCCAGCAGCAGTTACAGCAGCTGCAACTGCAGACTCGGTTTCCAAGATCCCTCCAGTTTCCCCAACATCATCTTGGGGACCTGGACAAAGATAAGAGCTGTTCAGGTAAAGGGGGGAAGCTAAGCACTGCACAGTCTGGATGGCCCAGACAGGGATCAGACTGCTCATTGGGCCATAAGCAGAGTTTTTGACAGTCCCTTAGAGGGCAGCGCTCCAGACCCCCTGTTCCTGCCCCACAGTGGACCCACATCACCTCAGACCAACAGGTGCTTGACATGGTGGTGGTGCAAGGATACCGCATTCAGTTCTTTTCAATCCCTCAGGACAAGAAACCACCCCTTCATATAGCATCACAGAATCTGGAACTGCTAGGCAGGCTCAAGGTAGAATGTCAAAAGCTACTCTCCCTGGGGGCCATAGAAAAGGTTCCTAAATGGAAGCACAGCAAAGGGCTCTACTCCCACTACTTTCTGGTCGCCAAACCCAATGGGGACCTGTGGCCTAGCCTAGACCTCAGGGCACTCAAGCACATAAAGAGCAAGTTACACATGGTTTACCTGCCCCAGATTGTTCCCTCCCTGTCCCCAGGAGACTGGTTCGCAGCCCTTGACCTAAAGGATGCTTATTTTCACACAGCCATCTGACCCCAACACAGATCTTTTCTCAGGTTCAGGGTGGCATGGAACCTCTACCAGTTCACCACCCTCCCCTTCAGCCTATCGCTAGCTCCCAGGGAGTTCACAAAGGGCATGGCACCGGTCACAGCATCTCTACGCAGGAGGGGCATAAGAATCTACCCCTACCTAGACAATTGGCTCAGAGTGGGCAGGTCAAGTCAACAGGTGCAAAGCCACATAGACCTGGTAGTGAAACTGCAAGTTTCTGGGCTTCCGCATAAACTCGGCGAAGTCCAAGCTTTGCCCCACTCAGGACATAAAGTTCCTCGGGGCATGTTTAAACACTCGACAGGGTATGACATCCTTGTCTCTATCAAGATTTTGGTCTGTTTGCACCATCATCACGGAACTCCAAGCACCTGGTCTGACCACAGCACGCCAATGCATGCAGCTCTTGGGATACATGGTGCCTGCCACCTCAGTAATCCAAACAGCTTGCCTGCAGATGAGACCTTTTCAACTCTAGTTCGCCACAAGGTTCCGGCCAGGGAGAGACCATCTGGACAAGGTACTCTCAGTTCCCCAATATGCCCTGGAGTCCCTCCAAATTTGGAAGGATCCTTGCTTTGTGATGGGAAGTATCCTGTTCAGGGAGTCCAAGCCCTCAGTGACCCTGATAACAGATGCTTTGAATTCAAATTGGGGAGCCCACCTGTCAGGGGGGCCTCTCCATGCAGGGTGTTTTGGAACCTTGAGGACAGACTTCTCCACACAAATGTGAAGGAGCTCTGGGCTATCAGGCTGGCCTGCATCACCTTCCTTGACCAGATCCATGGCAGGATGGTCCAGGTCCTCACAGACAACACAGCAGCTGTCTTTATAGGAACCGTCTGGGGGGGGAAGGGGGTTGCTCCTCAGCTCTATGCGAGGAGGTGACCAAGCTTTGGCAATTAACAATAGATCATCACTTCACACCAACTGGCTTCCACCTGCCTGGGGTAGACAATGGCCTAGCAGACTCACTCAGCAGGAAACCACTTGTGAATCACAAGTGGTCCCTCCACACCGAGGTATTTTCCTTGCTGATAAACAGATGGGGAACACCACAGGTGTATTTGTTTGCCACAAAGCAAAACTTGCAAATATCCCTGATTCTGCTCCCATTGAGGTCAGGAGGAGGTTCTCTCAGCAATGCCTTTCCTCTTCAATTGGTCAGAG
The DNA here is from genome assembly GCA_007922195.1 of Podocnemis expansa. Taxonomy (NCBI): domain Eukaryota; kingdom Metazoa; phylum Chordata; order Testudines; family Podocnemididae; genus Podocnemis; species Podocnemis expansa. The sequence goes on along the minus strand of ML682004.1, from coordinate 37,668,624 downwards.
GCCCTAATGTATGCCTTCCCACCAATCCCCCTGATTCACAGGGTGCTATTGAAGGCCCTCATGGACGGGGCACACTGTTTTGATAGCCCTGGACTGGCCGAGGCAACACTGGTTTCCACTCCTACAGGACATGTCCATGAGGACCCTGCTCCACCTCCCACAGTGGGCGGACTGCCTAACACAAGACTTGGGCAGCCTTCGGCACGCGAACCTGGGCCTCCTGCATCTGACAGCCTGAATGCTCTGGCTTAGCAAGCAAGAGGGGTGTTGCTTGGATAGGGTTAAGAAGGTCCTGGCTGGTAGCAGAAAAGCCTCTACCAGGTCCACTTATATGGCAAAATGGAACTATTTTTCCACTTGGTGCTGTGACCAAGACATAGACCCTACCTCCACACCAATTCAGTCAACTTTGGACTACCTTCTTGATTTTAAGGGAGAGGCCTATCCCTGTACTCCATTAAAAGTCCACGGGGCAGCAATTTTGGCCTTTTACCAAAGTGTAGATGGGGCCCCACTCTTTTCACACCCCATCTCTCATAGGTTCCTGAAAGGGGTGGAAAAGCTTCTTCCCCTCCATGGGATTTGAATGTTGTGCTATGGGTTTTAACAGAGCCACCTATGAACCCTTGGACTCAGCCACTTTGCTTGTACTGTCCTAGAAGGTGGCTTTCCTAGCGATCACCTTGGCTAGAAGGGTCTGAGTTATGAGCCCTGTTCTCTGATCCTCCATATACAGTTTTCTTCCCAGACAAGGTGGTCCTTTGTCACCACTCCTTCTTGCCCAAGGTTGCCACCCCCTTCCACACGAATCAAGAAATTTGCCTGCTGGTTTTCTATCCCAATCCTCAGGTGACAAACAACCAGAGATGATGGCACACCCTAGATGTCAGAGTGTTCCTAATCTATATTGAGCGCACGTGATCTTTCTGCAAGATCTCCTAATTGTTTGTGGCGGTCACTGAACGCATGAGAGGCTCCTTAAGATCCTTTCAGTGCATCTCCAAATGGATTGTGAACTGCATTGAAGAGTGCTATGGAAGGTCAAACACGCTTCTCCCAGAGACTGAGAGCCCACTCTACTAGAGCTCGGGCGTCTTCCACAGCCTTCCTCGCTAAGGTCCCAATCCAAGAGATCTGCAGGGCTGCTATGTGGTCGTTGTGCATCATGAAGGTATGTATCTAGGCCATTGCCCAACAGGCTAGAGACTATGCTACTGTGGGCAGAGCTGTACTCAGCATAGGTAGACTAACTCCTCCTACCATCCTTGGGTACAGCTAGCAGTCACCTGTAACTGATGTGAGCAGCACTTAAAGGAGAATGGTTGGTTACTTGCCAGTAACCAACCATCTTTGAGATGGGCTGCTCACATACATTCAGGTCCCTCCTCCCCCATCCCCGCTAATGGAGTTGGCAAGGTGTATATGGGACTGGGAGGGTCAGGGTCATGGTCACCTATATAGCCACAGTCACGGTGTGGAGGGGGCATTGGCCTTGAACCCTGACCCAACAGGCTAATGCTAAAGACTTTCCGAGCTACTGTGTGCTGTGGCATGTAGATGCCTGTAACTGAATGTATGTGAGCAGCCCATCTCAAAGAAGGATGGTTACTGGTAAGTAACCAACTGTTTTATATTCAGAATTACAGATATTGAGAGATTAACCCAAAATACTGTTACCCAGTATGCTAATACCTAATTGAGCTCTTTTGTGTTCATGCTAATACAGAACCCATGCAGATTAGAAGCCCCCCTTCAGAAGCTGTTAGGCACAGCTTCTAAGCGTGCCTTACATCGGCTTGTTATAAAGCTATGACTTATGGGGAATCTTCTGCAGTGGAGATTGATCACTTACTAGCACTGGTTGGTTATTTTCGGAGCCATAAGCATGCTAAGCATTTCAAAAGGACTGAGAAATGGGTCTAAATGTTAGGCATGTTGCCATTTTGGTCTCCTTGAAAAGTTAGTTCTGCTGGTGAAGAAAAACTATTTTCTGCTATGCAGCACCATTTAAAAGCCAAAATCATGGAAGAGAATATATGACTTGCCCTATAAGCAGCTTATGCAATTTATTAATGATTGTTGGCTGGGCAGGATAGTGACATTAGTAGAGTGTATTTCATGTATCATGAAACATGAGTCATATGCATCACAAGGCATGTGGGCTGATTGTTGCCAGAGGAATGAAGCGAAAGCTAAACTCCTGAAATTCAGGAATGAAAACTCTCTGCTACATAGGCAGTTGAGTAGAAATATAAAAAAGTTTAGTCCTTGTATTTGATATATTTATGATTTGATGTATTTGTATGTTTGCTGCTTGATATGAGTGGACTCCATTTTGATGACAATTTAAACTTGTAGTAATTAACTTGCTCCTGAGGAGTGAATGAAGTGTGTGTAAGCCCTACATTTCCCTAGCAATAAGAAAGAAATGAGGATACCATACTAACAACTCTAACAATCATGCTGGTCAAAGAACGCAGGCAGAAATAACCCTAGAGTATAGAGCAGACGTGGCCAAACTGCGGTTTGTGAGCCCCATGCGGCTCTCTAAAGAAAAACTGCTGCTCCTGGGAGAGCGCAGGAGGGAAGGGCAGCAATGGCAGGAGGGAAGGGTGAGAAATTTGCAATGGGCAGGGACAGCAGAGAAGTGGCAGCATGGTGAGAGCTGGCAGCGGAGGAGCAGCATTGTCAGAGCTGCAGGAAAAAACAGCGTGGTCAGAGCCAGGGGAGAGGCAGCCCTGTGAGAGCAGGCAGGGAAAAAGCAGCCTGGGAAGAGCAGGGAAGGGGGGTAGGGGCTGCATTGAGAGACCCTGTCAGGAAAAACAAGCACTCAGGGCAAGTAACTGCCAGATTCTACAGTTTACCCACACAATATTAACTTCTACTCTCCATCTGTGTGCATAATGATGATAGTCTTTAATTACATCAGTGCATGATTTTTAATACTTTTTTTATATTGTTTTCTGGGTAAATATTTTTAACTGGCAACACAAATTGATCAAGAACAAGTCTACAATGAACTACAGATAAGCGATGATTGATTAGCAATTTAAACCTTAAAAGCAATTGTAAATTTTCTTTTTTAAAAATCACTGGCATTTCCAGATACTGTAATATAATGCAAAATTATTTGTATTTTAAGAATTAAATAAGAATCATCAGAAATGACTGAAAATTGACAACACAAGTGGTTACATCCAAAACCACTGACTGTCAAAAGGTTATTAAAAACATCCCCTCTATTTAAAGAATGTTACAAGTACTTACTGTGGATCATGGTTCATTTTCAGTATGCAAAATGATTTAGACTTAGGATAGACCACCACTACAGAAAACTGGCTTTAGAAAAAAAATTCCTTAAGTCCATTGAACAAGTGGGCCTGAGACATCAGTATGTCATTTTGTTTGCAGAAGGCACTGCTAGCACATTTATAAGAAAATTTTAATATAAGTCAATTACCAAAATTTACATTCACTGCAAAGTTCAATAGCAGCATTATACTTCTATTGATTTAAATAGCATTCAACATGTATTTTTTTTGTTGTATAGTCAAAATCTATTTATATTTCAGTGCAGTCTTCATGAATGACTCTGTGGGTATCTGAGCCCATTAAACAAGAGTAATTTGTTGTGAAGGGCTGAGGACAGAAAATTGTGTTTTTGTAAACTTTGTGGGGGGGAAAAAAATCTCACCAATAATGATTTCACTTTGTATTATAAAAACCAAATAATATTTAGAATTTTATACAGGGCCTGACCCCAAACTGAATAAACTCAATGAGATTTTTTCCATACTATCTTCTGTGCATGGACTCCAAAGCACTTACTAAAACAGGCTCTGATCTTGCATTTTATGTCCCCCTAAATTCTCACTGATCTGTTGTGATTCTGAACAGTTGAAAAGGTGTCCTTGTGTGCATTTCTTCACAGGATTAAGATGAGAGCAGTGTTTTCCCTTACTATTACTCTCATTTTAAAATTAATTGTGTCTGAGTCCTCAGACCTTTTGTCTTCATCGTCCATGAGTATTTTCGTGAACAAGTTTACTGGGAGAAATATTGGCAGGGAAGCAGGGGCATGGTAAGTGCTGGGGTGGAGTGAGAGGCAGAAGTGTGGCATGGTTGGGGAGAACAGAGAAGCAACAGTGTGGTAAGAGACGGCAGGGAAGCAGCAACAGGGGGTTGGGGGAGAGAAGCGTGACATGGTCAGAGAAGCCATAGCATGTTTAGATTTTTCTCATAGGCCGTAATGCAGCTTACTTGTTAAAATAAAATCATGTTTTACAAGTCCTAAACATGATGTGGAGTACTAAGAAATGAAAATACAACAGAAGTTTAAAACTGAAGGTAGATTACTTTTAAGTTTTGGCACAAACTGCTGTGAAGCATCATATTCCACAATGAAATTCAAAACATTGTGCAATACTTAGAGATCAGCATCTCAGAGCTTTTACCTGCTGTACTGACAAGTTACTACCCAGATTTAAAAAAAAAAAAAAAAAAAAAAAACCTTGCTGCAAGCCTGTAGTGTTCTACATCTAGCAACAGCCAAATTTTTACTGTATAGGCCTAGTTTCATGGTAATCTTAAATAACTCTTAGAATCTGACATTAGTGGATCAATAGTTGCCCTATTTTTACAATACAATTAAAGTGCACAATGAATTTTAAGCTTAGTAATTTGAGTAGGTAAAAATATGTGGTTATATGTCTGTGTGGCTCTTGAAGGTTTAATAATCGACTTGTGCAGCTCTTGAGTTCCATAAATTTGGCCACCCCTGGTATAGAGGAATCCACCCCCAAGGACAGGAACAAAATAGAGTGGGGGATAATGGAAGCAGCCATGTTTGCAATGACCATACCAGGATGTGAAAGCAGCATGATGCAGCAAAAGCTGTAAACTTATTTTTAGGATTAACCACTGCAAAATTGGGTGCAGAGATGTGGGGGTGGGGTGTCATTCTGCAAACATCTAGGAGCATTGGCTCAAGACAGAGGCCTGCCTCTCTCTCTCTCTCTCTCATGTTCAGTGTACCTGGCCAGTAGGCAGGCATGAGCAATGCATAAGCTATTATCTATATTCTGTTTGCAGGATATGAAGACTTGTTTATCCATTTAAGAAAACTGAAAGAATTGCAGCAATTGATCTAGACAGCTTTGATATCTTGAAAACAAACTTAATTGATACTCTATCCAAACAAGGCAAACTAGCTGGAGAATGTGTATTTGTCTGAGGCAACAGTGTGCAAGATGATAAATCTGGCAGTCTGAAGAGGCAAATTGGTATATGGGATATTGATATCTTGTGGAAAGGACCAAACCAATGGCTGATTTTTATCAGGCAAAATTGCAAGGAGTTGCCTCAAAAGTTGGAACGATGGTATTTTTCAATTCTGATCTTTTTAAGATAGAGAGCTGAAGATAAAACTAGATCGCAACATGCATGAAAAGTTAAAATGGAATGTTAGTCAGCAGGATTATGAAGTATGAAACATGCTGAAAAATATAAATAGGAATTGGAGCAGTTACAGTACAGTTCAGGAGCAACTCTTCAGGCATAGTTTACAAAGTAGTAAATATTCTGAGTGGGGTGCTGTGGATCCATTCAGTGAGACTTTACCTGCTAAAGAGGCTGAAGTAGCTATGACTGACTGACTGGCAGTTGCCATGGGACTGGGAAGTTTTGACAGAATGGTTTTAAACACTGGTTGGGCAGATCCCCAAACATGCTTTCACTGGGTGAGCTCTTGCAGCTGAATTTAGTACAGGGAAAACCTGTGCTTTAGTCTTAAATTGTGCTAGTGCTCAAGAGAATCACAGGCAATATCAGTTTAGTGAATTTAATATGAAGGAACCAATTCCTAATACGTGTCAGAATACAGATGAAGAATATGGAAACACTTCAAATAACTTGTGGATTGGTAAATTAAGTGCTTTGAATTACTCAGGTTGAAGAACAAGTCCTAATGCTGTAGAACTCTTTTCTCTTTTTAAGTCAATAGTTTACACTCTTCTTATTCATAATGTATCTACTTTGTAGAACTTTTTTTCCATCATGTCTGTTCAACTTCCTTTTTCAGCTTAGTTGCAATGATCCTTTCAAAAAATCATAAGATTAAAGACTCTTGTAGCTATTTTACCACTTGATCCAGTTTTGGGGTTTTTTCCTTAACCTTTCCCAGCCACTGTGCTGTGGTACCATTTGAGGGATAATGAAAGGAAGGAGTGCCTGGTACAATGAGTCCTGAGATCCTTTGTTGCCCCAAAAGGAAAGACCACAGTGACATTTCTGGAAAGCCAACCAATGAAGTAGCAACAGTTGTGTCCCCAGACGCATGTAGAAGGTGGTTCTGGCAGAGCGTAGAAAGCCACTGCATCCACAGTATGTGGATGTTTTTTTGCAGATGGCAGTTATACTCTCCAAGGCTGGATCCCAGAGTTGCCATCCCTGCATGTGGGAGCTGACAAACAGCAGGATGGGGTTCAGGCCCCCCAGAAGCAGATGCTGGAGAACCAGCAAAAGAGGCATTTATGCTTGCAGAGCTATTTGGCCAAACTGATTGAAGAGCACTAGGGTCTATACAAGCTCATCAAGGAAGAGAGACTGGAAAGGAGGTACAAGAGCCAGGAAGGCAGAAACCTGGCCAAGGAAATGTCATGCCTGTGGTGGAGACCACACCTAAGGAAAAAAGAGTGCCCTCGTCTGCATGTGGATGAGAAGCCTTACCCAGAAGGCAGGAAAACAAGACAGTCTAAAAGAGTCCAACCTGTGAGGAGAAGGGGAAAGAGGCATGTTTTGCCAGGAGTCAGAAGGAGCATGCAAGAAGGACTTGCACATTTATGAACTGTAAGGTGAAGCTAGCCCAGGAGAGGGGACTAGATAAGAAAAGGCTGAAGCATGGGCTACTGACAAGACAAGGATGGAAAGGGCCTGACTATAAAAAGTGCTATGCTATCCTGCAAGGGTAAGTTAAAGGGGCTGCAAGAGAAATCTGTAGCTGTAGAGCAGGCTTGCAGGAAGCTGTAGTAGACATGCAGTTACACAGATGATAAATTCAAGAATGTCATAGAGGAGCAGCATATTTTGATGCAAGACTTAGAACAGAAAAGGGATGACTTGCTCTAAAATGCAGGGCAGGAGGCAGCCATACCCCTGCAGATTTGAGAGGGAGGGTGTGGAAATGTAGTGTTCAGTCCACACAAGGCCTGAAGTGGTTAGGGTGGGCCAGATGGATCAATTAACTGCCTAGACTGAACATTGTTGGGAGCAAGGACTAATCAGAGATGAGACTCCGCTGGAGAGCAACAGGAGGGATCTGTATAAAGCACTCAGGCTGACAACATTTGGTGGCTATGGAGGGCAAACTGCAGTCTTTCAGACTGAGACAGTAAGGTAGTGAGTAGCCCAACGATACAGTAGCTAGGTTTGGGACTGTGCAGATCTTGACTGCTTGTAGTAGGGTTTCTGGGCTGGGACCTAGTGCAGACAGCAGGCCTGAGTTTCCCATACCAGCTCCTTGCAGTGACAGGAAGACCTGTGACAATGGTTCCTGAGACCTCTTGCTGCCCCTGAAGAAGAGGACTTCTGTCACCCAGCTGGAGGGCCAAGCCATGAAGCAGGAGCACTTGCATTCCAAACAAATGAGAGCAATTACAGAACGGACGTTGGACTAGCAGAGTTAATCCCCAAATGTGGCCAGAAGGCTGTGCTGTGGCAGTGAGCAGAGCACTCACTGATGGATCCATTTCAACTGTCAAGTAATATTTGCAATGGGGCATGATCTGACTGTGTGTAACGAGGCCAATTTCTAAAACTGTTGCCCACTTGATTAAGGATTTAGATTAACATTGAATTAGAGGAGAAGGTTGGTGAAGAAAATATATACATTCTCTAGTGCAGTTATCTCCAAAGCTGATGGTATAGAAGAGTTAATACCACACCTGTTTTATCTGCTCTAGTCCACTAAGGAATTGATGTATAATTTCTTCTTCCCCAAAGTGTTTGCATTATTTTAAAAAAAAATATTTTTATTGTTAAAACAGTAATTGTCCTCTTTAATAAAACTGCCTCTCTTCAGTCTTAAATTGACCTTTTAATCTGAAAGGAGGCATATTTAGAATATATTGTTACTTTAAAGGGAAGAGTATTGATAAGTGCTTAGCTTCTCAAAGAATAAGTTATGTGGTTGGTTGGGTTTTCTCTTTTTTTACCTTTTTTCATTAGTCATGCTAGACATTTCCTTTGTTAGCCCAAAGACTGTCTGACTTGAACCTTTTGTGGCAAATGTACCATATTTCTAATTGTGCTTGCTTGTGTGGCTGGGTATCACTTGGCTTCTGCTTAACTCTCATAGCATTTGCCTTAATATCCCACTCCTAAATTCTGCTTCCTTTCATTCTGAATAGTGTATACCAGTAAATGAGTGCCTTGCTGAACTCTATACGTGCTGTAGGAACCCCTGGACTGGCTTTATTGCAATCCAAGGGATGTACATTCTCCTGTGGGCTCCCAACTGTTGCCCTTTTGTGATAAAGCAATGTCTGATCGTTTGAGCTACCTGGGGAAGACTTATACATCCATTACTGGCTCCTGCTTACTCCTCTGTTTTCTTCAAACCTTCTCAATCGGTGAGATCCCTTTCATCCCTTAATGTCCTTTAATTTCTGTGATTTTTTTAAAGTATGGAATACAGATACTGCAGAGTTATGCTAACTCTCAGAATTTGTTGGTAGCCTTTCAAGGACAGGCAGCCATACCTCATCTATTCCTTCCAACCTGGGAATCAGGCTAGAGGTACTGTAATACTAGCCCTTGTTGCATGCTGGTGCCTGTATTTGTGGTTCCAGGTTGAATCTGAAAATGTCAAAGGTGCAAGAAAATGAGGAGGGGAAGGGAGGGAGATGAAAGAAAGCATCTAAAAATAGACCAGTTTGGGAAAACTTAACAGGCAGTGGAGAATTTTCCTATTTAATTTCCTAACAGATCACCCCTTGCTCCAAGAGTAGAAATATTTAAATTGCTATTTGTGAGACTATTCTAGTGTAACAAACATTTCCAGAAGTGTACCACACTGTGCACAGGTGTCAGCGTGCCATAAGCCATTATGGTATGAGGGACACTGGGGCACCAATACATCCTTAGCTTCTGGAATTTTCTCAGTGATCATCCTCATACCAGGAGGGGGGATGACATATACCATGCAAGGAGCACTGAATTACATTTTCTGGTGAGAACATGTTTCATCTAGTAAGTTAGAGACGCAAGGAACCAGCCTACTATATGATTGAACAGCACAAGCATAATTCTGATCGCGGCCTTTAGGTGGTATCATAATATATTTTAATTAACAGTGATGAGGAGAACTTGCTATAAAAATTTGCAGCTTCAAATGGGTAGAATGAAATGCAAAAAAACCCAAGGAGTCATGTGACAAAGACTAACATTTATTTTTCGCATGAGAGGTTTTTTTGCTGGACTAGACTAACACGGCTGTCCATTTGGAAACTGGTAGAATGAAATGGCCACATGAGGGCAGTATAACATTAAGAACTAGGGTATGCTGCTGTCTTCTGTAAAGGCTCATTGTGAAAAGTAGTTGCACTCCATTTTTATGAAAAGTGGGTTGGCAATAACATTGGGTGCTCAAAGGAACAAACATGTCCCACAGTCATAATAACTAGACAGAGTTAACTACCAGTTCCTCTGCTTTTGTGGGTCATTCTTTAATTGTATTGTGTCCATCCAGATTAGATTGTAAGGTCCTTGGGGTAGAGAACCTGTCTAAACAATGCAGTGCCTTGCACACCTTTGACACTGTAAATAATTAATGTGCTCTTAAAGCAGTATCATTTGACTTTGCTACTGGGTAATTGCTATCATACTCCACATTTTAAAGTGACCTGTCAATTAGATTTAGACCAAAATTCAAAATGTGGGTAAACCTCCCCAACCTGATTGTTTTCATAAAAATAATTTTAAAAAACAAGAGCTCTAAAATTTAAATAGCTCCTTGCAGTTCTATGGATCTAAACAGCATGTGGCTAGTGTATAGGACTTGGTTGGAAATACAAAGAAAAATGAAAGACCCCTGAATACTTTCATTGCCCGGGTTTGAATGAAATACAAAACAGCATAAATAGTTGAAAAGAAAACTTGATTAAAACTGTAGTTTTTGTTACAAGGGTAAAATAGTAAAAAAAAATGTATCAGTCATCAAGGAAATTGGCTGTTTTTGAAACACACAGAAAAGGGATGGATAACGTTAAGGGCTCAGTCCTGCTTCCTTTTGTACTCTTACTGGTATCAGTGGGCCCTAAATTGCACAACTCTTTAGATATCCAGTGTACCTGATGATTATCAAATTCCAAAGCCATATGAATATAATTTTTTGTTAATGACTAAATTCTTTCTGGATATATATTTATTTATATATGCGCCTTTACTTGGTCTCCTAGAAACTTCTTAAATCTGAGCTAAAGGGTTAAGTTCCAGAGCTGGAAGTGTAGCAGATTCATTGATGTCTTGTGTTAACCAGCCAAGAGACTTATCCTTTCCTAGCGAGGATTACATGTACTGTAGGTGGTTAATCATTACTAGACTCCATAGAAGAGCATTTTAAAGAGGAATGTGAATGAAGAAAGCAGCCATTAGGTGTACAAACAAGTTCCCTTTGGAACAAGATGGAGACAGCCATAGACTCCATGCACACTCCTGCAGGAATTAATGTGCACATGAGAACTTACCTCCTTACTTGGGTGTGTAACTCTCCATTTGCCTAGCAAGGCCATGGAAACTTGTACAGACCCAGCTACACAGTGCTCATGGGAAGGCGTTTCCATAGGCTTGCAGGGAGGTGGAGGTAATGTCAAATTTTGAGTATGAAAGCTCTAGCTTTGCTAGTAGGTTACAATCATCACAGCTCAAGTGGTTCATCTGAGCCAGCCAAGATACAGAGCTGCTAAGCATCGGTTTCCTATCATAGTTCTTTAGCAGACAAGATTCATCATATGATGCTAATCTCTGCCTGGAGTGTTGCTTATCAAGATGACTGACTTTAATGATTTCAAAAGGGATAGCCGTGTTAGTCTAGTCCAGTAAAAAAAAAACAAGCAGTTGTGTGGCACTTTAAATCTGTTTAGTCTTAAAGTGCCACACAACTGCTTGTTGTTTGTTTTACTTTAATGATGCTATTGTGCGGCTCAAGGAAAGGCTGAGGCTAGAGAGTTTTTATTCCATTATCTTTCACAGTTTCTTTTGAACAAACTTTTGGTGTCATGCACATTCACCTGGTCTCCTCTTCCTTCTTTAGGAGCTGGGGTTGGGGCCAAAATTGTGGTTGGGATGGTAAGCAGGGCCAGGATCCAGAGCCTGAGTAGGAGCTATGGGAGGAATGGGGATTGGAAGCAAGGACTGGCCAGAAGGTGGGGCACAGGGTCACAGCTGGGAGCTGTGGTTTGGAATCCAGCTAGGGGTGTGGGGGCAGAGACGGGTGCAAAGCATGGCAGGGTAGTGCTTCTTCCCTACTCCTGTGGTGGCTGGCCCAGGGCATCCTAGGTCTCTGGACATTTCTTTGCACCATCTAAGGGGATATGCACCACAGTTTGCAGCTCTGCTCTAAACTATTCCACATTTAAGGTTTTCTAGGCTGAGATTTAGACAAGTTAATGCCCGGTAGTCATTAATAACACCTTGTACTTCTATGACCTCTGAGCACCAGGAAGTGCATCAATTAACTAAGCATCACAACACAGCTATGAGCTGGTGCATGTTATCACTTTTCCCATTTTAGAGACTGGGAAAGTGGAGCAGTAGAAGACTCAGTTGGTTTCAAACCAGAACTCCAGGGTTCATGGGAGCAACCACACTCCAGCTCTATGCCTGACTGTCTCTGACAATAGCTTAGCTGAGACCCATGTCAGTGCCACTATGAGGCTCTAAACCTGAGTGCCAATTGGTGGAATTCCAGAGGGGCTGACTGGCCCTGTGTAGGCCAGCACTAGGAACAGGCAGCTGTCTCAACAACTGGGTTTCACTTTGCTCCATCTGCTTGCCTTGTGCGTCCTGCTCCCTCCTTGATTTCTTGGTTCCTAACCTATGGTCTGAAGTTTCTGGCCTCCACTCTCTCCTCCATCTGCCCCCTTTTTATCCTGGCTGATGATTAACTCCTGGTTCTGAGTTCTAGTTTGCCTCCTGCATCTAGCCTCCCAGTATCTTGAACTAGCTGGGTCTTGACTGTTCTGGGACTATGGATTTTGACTCCAACTACTAGGTCAGGCTGCCCATTATCTAGCCATGACAAGTGACATTATCAAGGTCACACAAGTTCTTGAAAGATTTTAAGTTCTATGTTCTGATTATGCTAGTTTGTATTACTATAGCACACAGTTTACATTCCATAATACAAGATGTAGTGTGATAGGAAACAGTGTACAGAACATTGTGTTTAGCAGATGCCTATATAGTTTGCAACAGCAAGCTGGAAAATACTCTACAAGCATTTTGTAGCTTAGGAAGATGTATGTAAAAAGGCATGCAAGTTTTTTTTTGTTTTGTTTTTTGTTTTTGTTTTTGTTTCACTGTCCTCCGTTAGTCATCTCAGCGTTGGATGCTGAATAGATTTCAAGGTTTGACACAGCAATGCTTCCTAGGAGCATTTGTACTCTGTTGGAAGGCACTCTTTCATCCATTTCTGCAGAACACCATCTTTCTGTCTTACAAGTCACTTTATGTTTACAGGATGTTCTACTTGTCAAATGGGGCTGAGCAGTACTTGATTTAAAAAATCCTGTTAAGCCATTTGTTATGAGTTTATACAAAATGTCTTCATTTTCCTGCCCAGCATTAAAGAGATGGATGAACACAATGCTTTAACTCAGTGGTTCTCAGACTTAGGGTTGGGACTCACTACTGGGTTGCAGACCCTCAAGAACTGGGTTGTGGCACCCCTTGCTGCTGCTCCCAGAAGACTGGAGTGCATTGCTCAAAAATGTAATTGCTGGGTTGCAGGCATAAATGTTTCTTTTTTCAACTGGGTCCTGAGGAAAAGTTCTTGAAAACCACTGCTTTAGCTTCTCAGTAACCCTGTGTGGTAGGGTGGTGGTGGTATTCCCATTTTAAAGACTGAGGGTGAATTAACTTTCTCAAAGTCTCTCTCTCTCTCTCTCTCTCAGCAGACAAGAGCAGGGGTTAAAGTATAATTCAGTGGGCCCCAGAACCCTCCTGCAGGGGTTGGCTCCCCTGCCCCAAATACCCCCCCCACTTCAGGCATCCCCAAAGCCCTCCTCCCTGCCTCATGTGAGCTGGGCCACTGCAGCACTCACTGGCAGCATGCTGGGCCAGGAAACTATGCAGGCTGCGCTTTGAGGCTTCTGCCATCAGGCCCAGCCTGTGCAATGGTCCTCTCGCTGTGCCTGCTGGAACATGTGGCAGAACGCTGTTCCAGGGCCTGCCTTTTTTTTTTGTGTTTTGTTTTTTTTTAGGGGCCCAGCGTTTGGGTCCCTGAAAATTGAAAATGGAACTGGAATGCTGTGTTCTGGGGCCTGCTATTTTTAAATGGCAGGCCCTGGAACATGGTGTTCTGCCACCATTTCCTATTTTTAGGGGGCCTGAAATGCTGAACCCCTAAAAATAATGGTCCCCAGAACAGTGCTCTGGGCTGTTCCAGCCCACTTTAACCCCTGGATGAGAGCCAGGACTAAACTCAGGTTTCCTGACTTCCATACCAATTCTGTGCTCACTGTAGTATATTGCCCCCATTCTCACCCACTAAGGGATATTAACATGCATCTTCTATGTAAAGATCAAAGGCCAAGCTCTGCTCCCTTTAACACATGTACAGCTCTCTTGACTCAACAGGATAAGATGTGTAACTGAATGTAATTTGGTCCTAACTATGCAAGAGTTTAAATGGATGATTGAGGCCTAACGACAAGTGGGATTTCTGAAAAGCAACAAAGGTTGTGAAACTGCTAAGGGATTAAATTGTTTGAATCATTGCTCCAGCTCTATTAAAGGTATAAATTCATTTCAACTCTTAGTGGATTTCAAACTGCCAGTTTCTGAGCTTTCAAAGACCTTTGATGTGATTCCAGCATTCTATGAGGTAAGTGGATTACTTTTTCCTTAATTCTGAAGAGGCCACTTCCCTCTCAGCCTCCTCCCAAAACATTATAGCAATTAGATTGTAACCAAATACTAGTATAGGCCCACTATGAATTTTAACCCATTGTGTACTGTGGCTCATGTGCTCTCTACTTCTATTGAGTTGTGAGGAGGAGGAGGATAAACTTATTTTTATATAGTAAAGCTCTTAAAACACTCACTGACATGCATAGTTCTATTCCAAACAGTTTATCCGTTACATAAATGCATCCAAGTTTGGGGTGGAACATGGAAGCTCTTGAACAGAATATACAATAAAGCTAGACAAAGTGAGGAAGAGTTTATGCAGCTGCAACCAAAAGGGAATGGAAGGCAGGATTTTACTCAAGGCACCCACTACTTACACCCCAACTCTTGCAGTAGAATCTTTAATGAAGATCAAGTGTTCAAAATCTCAGTTGTCCATCTCATGCAGGAGCACCTCCAGCAGTACAAGTCCTACTAATGCTATAGTGGGTAACTGGCTCATTACAGAACCAGATGAGTTAGTAATTTAGTAGGTGGCACTCTATTGCTTGTGGTTTCTAGGACATATATTTGAAGGTCTCCCATCCAAGTGCTGAAAAGACCTGGTATTGTTCACTTGACACCTGCTTAAATTGTAGCTCTATGAGTAGGATTGCAGGTAATGAACTTAGTGCTGTGCTCAGAAGGGAGAGGGAAGGGTGGCCTTTGTTTCCTCAGTTGTGAGCATTGTGTGCCCATCCTGTTTAAGAAGGCTCATAATCTCATAGGGTCCCAAAGGGTGAATACCACATTCAGGATTTCAGGGGTGCATATCCCCCTAAATCAATAGCAGGAAGAGAATGCAGCTCTATAAAGTCAGAAGGATCACCCCAGGGATTTTCTGTGGCTGGCTATGCTATCTTTAGATTCAGAATCCCCCACAATGCACTTGCATCATGCTCCAAGATCTGGGCCATAATCTAGGTTACATATGATTTAGTTTTGCAAACAAGAATAGTCCTAGAAACTAACCTTCTGGGGCTGGAACCATGGTTTTCTTCTACAATGCTCTGCAAGATGAGTGCGCAGGGTTAGTGCAAGCATTCATTGAATTCAGAAGCATCCAAAATTTTGGTTTCTTATCCAAACTGAAGTTCCAGGTCTCTTGAGGATCATTTGGACAATAGACTTAACAGGAGTTGTTTTAAGGGATGGTGTACTTCAAAATATTCTTGTGGTCAACAATTTTTTTTTCAAAAAGCTTTGACTTGTGAACCCCCTATTTTTGGGGTGAGTCTTAACCAAAGCCTGTGATGACTCCACCCTCAGATGTGGTGCAGCATCCAATCCACAAACAGAGGCTCAAATGACCACCAAAGACAGTGTTCTAAAATCTCTCACAAGTGCAGCAAGCCAGTCTGTGCAATGTTACTACTAGGCTGGGAACTCCCTCATGCTTTGTTACTGTTCACTCACCCAGCTTGCTTTAGTCCTCTGCCTAAGGCTTTTAGTCAGCTCTTGTTCCTTCCACAGTTTGCTCTTGTCAACTGATCTTTGCTTGCATTTGCCCAAGCTGCATGTGATATCCCAGTGCAATGAGTTGCTCGGCAATCCTGACGTTTTGCTCAGACTGCTATGCTGAGTTCCAGGGCCTTGTTGGAACTCCTGGGTACATCTGCTTTGGGGATGGTGACTCTTCTCCAGACTCAAGTTGACCAGTTGCTGCTGGAAAATGCCACCTTCTTAAGCACAGGTCTGGGCCCTTTCAGGCCCTTTGCAACCAGGGAAGACATAGGGTTGCAGGTGTTGCAGTACACATAGAAAAGATTCATATGGGGAACGCACTTCCCTTGTTGCATCCAGTCATGATCTCTCTTCTGGGGCTGGACAAAGTCATTTACTAGCATGAGGGCCAAGCTGAAGTCTGTGGGAGGGAAGGTGCATCCTGAAGCAAAGTGCCCCTCTGCCTGCATATAGAGGGCATTCCAGCGGAGAGATGCTCCATCTGTGAGGCATCTTTGAGAAGTGCTGATTTGGAATAGGCTGCAGTTCCAGAGCTAGAAGGCATGCTCAGGAAACTGTGGTACTAGGCTGGGAGCTGGTATATGTCCTCTAAACACTGCTCATGCAGCCAGATAGCAATTCAGATAGAGGTTGATGCAAGGTGACAGTTTGGCAGGCTAAGGTGGACTGTGGGCCTGCTTGTCCTTCATTTGCACCCCCTTTTTTTTCCAGGCAGCATTAGGGGCCAGGCAAAGTTGCTGTCAGCATGACTTTAGTATGTGCCTAGTCATGGTCTCAAATATGAATGAGACAGATTAGATCAATTCTTCAAAATAGCTAAGAATTTAGTCTGCTCATGGCAGAAGGGATAATGTGGAATCAAAAACTTAGTAAACTGTTAATCAGCCCTACCTTTGCCAGTTCACTTCAGTACATGGTTGGTTGCAACATAAGCAGACTATGTTTAATGACTCCTCAACTTCTGATGGCTACCATCAAACTGGTCTATCAGCAGGACTTTTTGACTGCATGCCAGGGTCGCTGCTGCAGATAGTCCCAAAGAGGTCTCAACTACACCCAAAGTAAGCCTCCTCACTCCCATTGGTTGACTTGACCATTGAGGAACTTCATGGACATGGCCTTCACCTGAACTGCCTGTCTGTACATAGGAAGCCTGCTCCAGGTAGGGTGGAGGTGACTGATGGTAGTATGCTGTTCTTTGGGCTGGTCTCTTACAAGCTGGTGTCCCTAGCTCTGAGGTCCTCCAACTCTGGCAAAATGTAGTTATCTTGCTGATCTAATTGATAAGAGTGCCAATATTTTCTCCCCACATTGACCTTAGAACTGCCCCACAGGTCTCTAGCCATGGGTTAAAATACCCTTAGAGTGTATTTATCCTCTATTGGAACCCTGGTTCAATGCCCAAAGGGTATTTTGATGAGAACCTGGCCAAGAACTTCATCTGGCCCTCTAAATCCTGCTGATGCTCCTTTTAATCAAGAAGGAGGGAACACTGTGCCTCAGTGTTCTTCAAGGCCTAAGAGTCAACATAATCCTAAAGCACCTTTTCCTGTTGATTGATACAGTTCTGGAACAGGTTGATGCAGCTAAAATTTTCTCCAAGATCAGTTTGCATAGCACATTCAACCTGGTCTGTATCAGGGATGGCAGTGAGTGGAAGACAGCTTTCCTCAGCTGATAGGGTCACATGGGTATATCTCATCTCCTTTACCCTCTCCAATGTCCCAAGACACATTCCATGACATACAGTATATGAGGATATTCTAGACCAATCTGCCATAATATATTTGGAGGACATTCTCATCATCTTTGAGAACCTGACTCTGACCACCATGTCCAACAAGTACTAGAATGCCTCTAGCTAAATGGTTTATATATAAATGTGGGGTAAGTCTGACTGCATTGCCTTTGACTCACGTGCTATGTTGTCTCATACAATGGGATCAATATGGAGCCTCAGAAGGTCTCCACCATTGCACATTGGGCCAAACCAGGAATCACTCATAATGTTAAGTACTTTCTTGGGTTTGCTAACTTCTATCAGAGGTTCATCAATGAGTTGTGGGTTTGTTTTCCTTTTCTCCAGAGGGGTATCTCCAATTACCCAGCTCTCCTGAAAGAATTTTAGCCTTGTGTGGTTCCCAGAGGCACAACTGGCTCTTGAACAATTAAAAAAGGTTTTTGTTTTGTTATACAAGTTAATGCACCCAGACTCCTTCAAGTCTTTTTCATCATCAAGGCTGACTCATTCAATTACACAATTGAGCCCTACTATCACAACATCATGGGTCAGCTAGTGTTTGCCTTTCTTCTGCACACTTTACTTAAGGAAGCTAAAATTTACAGAACGTAACGGAGATTTATATCAAGGAGTTACTGGCCATGAAGGCTGCTTTTTGAGGAGAGGTGGCAGCATCTGAAAGGCGTCTACTTCCTGTTCGAGTGTTGACCAATAACAAGAACTTTGAAATACCTGCAGTCTTTGAAACTCATACGTAATGGAGGATCAGATCATCCCTGTTTCCTCCTATTTTTTGAGTTTACTATGCTATTGGCCTTGCTGCTGCAAACACCTACCTGCTGTCCCCCAAAGGGGAGTGCTCTTATGGTGGGGAGGGAAAACTATCAGAATTCTCTTATTTTGAAGCCCCACAGTTTTATTAATGTACTTGTGAATGCAGATGCTTTGTGGGAATCTTGCTAGAGGTTCCACCTGACCTTATGACTTTTCTAGCTCTGCCATAACACTCCTTTAGGTGGTCATTTTGGGCAGTAGAGGACTTTAAAACTGCCTGTGATAATTCTGGTGACCAAGATTACATGCCTCATTATGTTCCATAATGAGTCTTATAAGGTATATTGCTGGACAAAGGTCCCCCATACTAAACCTTGTCCCACTATCTATTTCTTCCCAACCCTGAGAGTCCTTTAACGGACTTCAGTGTAGACCTCTTTTTGTGATGTACCCCCCTGCATTTGGGACTGGTGTGCCACTGTGCCAGCCCCCCCCCCCCCCCAATTATCCACTCCAGGGCCCTAACTTACCCCACCTTCCTGTGTGTATCCACCACTCCAGGGTCAGCTCACTCTGAGCCTCCAGTGTGTAACTTGTCTCTCAGGAAGTGGAAGTGTGCTCTTGCTAGCTACTCAAGGGATAGTCCTGCAGTGAGCAGTTCCCCCTTCCCCTCAAGATGTAATCCTAAGAACTTTCTTCTTGCAAGGTTCAGACTCCCAGTGGGCCTTGTGAGCTCATTTACACCAGTCCATCAATTTAACAAAGAAATCAATATGCACCAGCTTTTGCCCTAAATAAGGACTTCCCATGTACTTATCCAACACTTCAGTGCTTTATGTAAAGCAAACAAAGTTTATTTGTCATATACCCTATTTTAATCAAAATTAGTCAGTGAAGGGGATAACCATAATGAAAGAAGAAACTGCATTCTAAACTAAGGTCACTGTTGTAGTCCGTGTCTAGCTTACTCACATTGGTGCAGCTACTGGTGATGTGGATATGTATCAGTCTTTGTTTCTTAGAAGATGGTTTCCAGACAAGACTCTTAACCAGTTCAAAGTGTGTATGGTTCTTGGGCCCCCCCACCCTTTTTAAACCCACTTCAGCCCCCTGTTTTTATGTCAGGCGATTCTTCCCTTGCTAGCTGAGGTACTTGAACTGCATTGTTCTTGAATGCATGCCTTGACTAGGTGAGTGCAAACCCAGCTTTGTCTGTCTGCTTCCACTTGAACCATGTGGAATACATCTGGGCACATTACCAGGCAAAATGTCATATTTGTATACAGGTCTGATCTTGCAGGAAACATGCTACTTTCTCGATAATTATAGAGCATGCTATAAGCATTCCAGAAATGCTTTATATGACACATCTTGCATTAGACTAAAGGCTATTACACTGCAAGGGTGAACAGGAAAGATGCAGAGATCACAGTACAGAGGTGTATGGGTAGGCTGCAGCATGTTACACTCCTCAACTTTCAGAACCACACAGCTATACTAGTAGTTGTGGATCGCCTGTCTGATATCACTCTTAATGTCCTATCAAAAATCTCCACTGCAGAAATGACAACTTGTTTTTTGATCACATCTTCCAAGTTTCATGGATTACCCTCCTCCACCATGTCTTCTCATGTTTCATCTCCCGTTTCTGGTGAGAGCTATTCTGTCTTTGTCGACCTTTGCCTCCCCACAGCATATCGGTCCTAAATAGATGGACAGCTGGAATGGGTGAATCAAATTTTGGCCCAATACTTGCACTGTTTTATTACTGGGATGACTATGTCCAACTTCTACTTCCACAGAACTTGCTAATAACCACTCCTATCACAAATCTACCTTTCTTTTTCTGCTATGTCTTTCAGCCTCCAGTTCTACATGTTCTTACAGCCTCTCAGGTGGTTAAATAACACTACCACATCCAGGAGGACCTGAAATCCCAGTTGAACACTGTCAAGAAACCTATAGACCCCTTGCTGACTGCCATCAGCAGATTGAACCTCCATTCACTGTTGGGAGCAATGAATCAGCTCTCCACAGAGCAGTTCCCATCACTTCTGCATACTCATCTAAAAATATCTTGGCTGCTTTCCAGTCATTCAACAAATTAACCCAGTCATCTTTTGTCTCTAGCTACTACCAATGACAAAAGTTCCATTGAACCTCTATGCCCCCTCTCCATTCCCTGAAAGTGCCTCCTGTCAGGAACGTGAGGCAAGCCCTTAGCCTGTGATGACTCATTCCTCTGGTGTGCTGCAGCAGCCATTTGAAGAGGAAGGATGGTCAGGTGATCTCCATGGATGGCTATTTCATCCCACAGGAAGAAAAACCTGTGTAGTGTCACAACTAGACTGGGACTTCTTTCTCTGCTTCATGATGTGACAGACTGCTCCAGTCCCCTGCTTCAGGTTTCTGGTTTGATTTTGCTTGCTCGCAGGGCCATTGCAAGAGTATTAGGCATCCTAGGGGAACCTTTAGCTTTGTATAGCCACCCAATTAACTTTTGAAAATGCATTGATATGAATAAAATTCTGCTCTTATAATTACCAATTTATTTTATTTGGAAAAAGAATATTGTTTTATACAGTTTCATTGGTCTACACCTTTCACAGGATACATTCTCAAAGAAATGCATGTTATAATGTATGGCTCATGATGTAATACTATTTGTTTCTGCAATAGATCATTAGAATTTAACTTTCCATGCTTTGTTTATCAAATGTAGAAATGAATTCCTTCAGGTTAATGTTTTGTGCAATTTCATGTTTTCTTCCATCAATGAGGAATGAATGTGTTGATCAACCTTAGCTTGGAAAAGCTTCACTTACCACATAATCAGGAGGGCAAAAAGAAGTGAAGAGCAATAAATGCATTGGGAACACAACCTCTCACTTTATTTTTGCATATGGAGTTCAGTACACCTTGTGGAGACTGAAACTTTGGTACTCGTATTAAAATGGCTTGATATCACAATGCAAATATCACTAGAATCCCTGTGTTTTAAAGCTTGCTCTAGCGTCAAGGGATGTTCTATAGCAGGGGTCGTAAACATGCAGCCCGGGAGCCGCATGTGACCCCTAAAGCTATTTCCTGCAGCCCGCAACAACACTGTTACTGATATTTGCCATATTGTTGTATGGAAAGGTTTCAGTGGTGTGGCCCTCTAATAGACCTCATGCGACCCTTGTGGTGATTTGGATTTGAGACCCCTGTTCTATAGTTTGTTTTGGTGTCTTAGTCTGTAAAGTGTGAATATCATAGAGAAGGTGAAACACAGAACTAGTATGATGCATCTGTAAATTTTTTTTTTCTTGAGATTGTATTGCTGGGTCAAGGACTGGAAAATAAAAGTTCACTTTTACTTTTTCCTTAAGGCTCATTGTCTGCTTCATATGTGAATTGATATCTCTCTCTTTTTAATACAGATTAGATCTGATTCAAAGTGTGCTGGTATCTCCAAATCTTCAGCAAATTCATAGGCCTCTACTAGTGTTTTCTCAAACCCTTTGTCATGCCTGCAGATTACAAGAAACGTCTTGGTTTCTCTCAATTGATTAATGGCATTTAGCATATCCAGTTCCTTCACATGAAGTTGTTTGCTAGTCATATTGATCTTAAAAGAGGATGTCTCATCACACAACAAGATGGAAACCCCTTTTAAATTTTGCAAGAGGTGGTGCATCTGCTTATGAGGTATTGTGTTCCAGACAATGTTTTTCTTTCTTTCTGCTGTGATGTCACATCCAATGAAACAGAATGAGGAACAGAATATGACCTTTTTTAGGTAAGCCTGCACTTTAAATACATGGAACTGTATGTGTATGTCAGTGTAGATGGGTGTACAACTGTACATTTTAGACCTTCCATTTCTAGTGCTGACATCTGTTTGTTTACTTCAGTAGCTCCATGAATAAGTTGTTCAGTTTTCTGCCATCTTCCAAATTTTGCTGCACTAGGTGACAGCCTAGTTTGCCTGGTGATTGCACTGGCCCTGCTAGCTGACTTTGCACTGGTAGTGACCTGTACTGATCAGAGCTGCCTCTGCCTCTGCTGCGGTGAGTTGTTTTAATGACCACCTGATGATATTGGAAGGCTTAAACTAAATGTAAAAAAAGAAGTTTGTGTTTTTGAGACCCAATTATGCTAGGTCACAGGGTCCCAGAGCCTGGCCTCAGGACTGAGCCTTAATCCGCATGCTGTAGTTTTTACAGCCCTGTAGCATGAGTCTTATGAGCTCTAGTCAGCTGACAAAGGCCAGCCCCTGTGTTTTATAGCAGTGTAACTAGACCTATAGTACTTCTCTTCTAAAATGACCTTCTACATATCCAGCCTCCACAAGATGGCAGCATATTATTGTTCATATACTGGCTTGCATTACAGTTGAGTTCACTGTACTCAAGGATATTTGGCATTGAAACAGTTGCTAAATTTAAAATTCTAGAAAACAATCTATACCTTATACAATATCTGATTTATCATTTAATGTGGAGAGTGGCTCAAAGTAAAACACTGGATTTCAAGCCTCCATTGGGGATTTTGGCTCTGGGTCTAGATTCAGACTCAGGCCTCAACTGGACTGACTACTGCAAAACCCACCAACATTTGAATAAGTTTCAGGTCTGAGTGTGTGTGTGTGTGTGTGTGTGTGTGTGTGTGTGTGTGTGAGATTTCATAATTCCCAGCTGTAAAATGAGGATGATAACCCTTCCTTTCTCTCTCAATTAGGTTGTGAACTCTTGAGTCAGGAATTATCTAACTGCCACAAATGGTGCCCCTTTTTCTGTTAATTTTTGAGATTAAAACCACCTGCTCAAAATTGGGAGTGGGGATATAAAGCTATGGGAAATAGTAATGATGATAAGATTCAATATTTGCATCATTTGGGAGAAAAATTACCCCATGTGGGATGACTATAAATGTCAATTGAGGTTCTTTAACCTTTCTCAGTCACTGTGTCAATAGAGGTTCTCCAACCTTTCCAGTCACTGTGGTAGTAACAATTACAAACTTGCATGGAAAAGCTGGATAAGACTACACTCTAATACAAATGTTTACTTGATCAGTTTGTTATTCTCAGATGTAGTAACATTGAGGGGACATCCAGTAAATAAAGTCATTAGTTCATTATGCCTTCTTCAAGTATAGGCAAACCAACCTTTTGGTTTGATGGCCAAATTTTTCAAATGAGGATGTCTTAAGTTAGACACTTAAGTCTATAGTTATGCACCAAAGCAAAAGTAACCTTCCATTCAAGTCAATGGGACAGGCAGATGCTCAGTAACAGAGAAGCAGACCACCTTTTATTCTGATGTTTTGTTAGTCACCTGAGTATGAAAATTAGGCTCCGTCAATGGGGAATATTTCACCAGTATGAGTGTTTCAGAAGCTTATCATAAATGTGTAATGAATTGTATGGTTGGTCACCATTTGTGGCAATTGTCTGTTCTTATATGCTGTGAATATTTCTCTGTTAGTCCCTAACAGTTAGGTGAATGAGTTTAGCAAATTTAGTGTAGCTTAGTGTAACAGTTTAGAGAATACAGGTTATGTAAGAAGGACAGTGTAAGCCTTTGGCAGGCTGCCATTTAGCAAGAGTCTACCTAGCAACTGGGGTTGTAAGCAACTTGTGAGTGTGCTGTGTGCAGAGGCTTGAGAAGCTTCTACAGTATACTCTTTTTGCGATCCCGAAAAAGGGATGTTGAAGGGAGCCCTGTGATTGGATGAGCACCCCAGAATAAAAAGGGTTTCCATCTGAGGGGCTTTGGGCTTTTCCTGCTGCTCTCTGCACGTGGCTGGACTCTGAGGGAGAGAGAGACAACCTGGGAATCAGGCCTTAGGATTAGGACTAAGCAGGCTTGAAGCCCTGGCTCTGGAAGTCAAAGTTTCAGGCGTTATACTCCTAAGTGCCTTGAAGGTTGAAGAGGATTTTTCTCTTCTTGTGAAGAGGATTTGCCATGACTCATCTAAGTCCCTGAAGAGGACGGGGGCCTGAACTTTGCTAAAGGAAGTGGCCCTGCTCCATGAACTTTGAGGGCGGAAAGGACATTTGATTAAGGGACAAGTGGTCTGAACAGACCTGAAGCAGATGCCACAAGTTGGGGTCTTCAAGAGCCAGGATGCTGTAGGATCAACTACTGGGGTGATTGGGGAACAATGGCCAGCTGGCTGAAGAAAACAGTGAATTGTTGGGGTCTGAGTGGAGGTCTTCTCCACCAGTATGGGATCCACACCTGTGTGTGTATGTGTGCAAAGGTATTTACTTACTGGTGGGTGGGTGGGATCCTCGGGAATCCTTTGGGTTGGTTTTGTGGGAGTGCTTTGTTGTAACCTATAGAAGAAAGGGTTGGTAAAAGATTAGTTCTTTAGGCAATAGAGTAATAGAGACCTTACCTGTGTTATACCTCCGAAGCCATTTATTCCCCTACCCTTTCCCAAATAAACCTCATTGTTACACCACATATTGCCGTCTTTATTGCATGATTCTATACAGTGGATCAGGGTGACAGAGAATGAAAGACATCTGAGCTGGGGACAGACCTACCTGGGGAAAATACCTGCTACCTTTCAGGTTTAAAACAAGGGGGGAAAATTTCCCCCCAATACCGACATTACTGAAGTGGACTTAATCTGAAGTGACACTTCATCACCATTCAGTGATGATGATGGTTAATGTTCCCTGTGACACTGTCTAGTCTGCAGTGGACAAGTGTCTACATTACAAAAATCACTATAATTGGCATATGTACAGGGAGGCTGAAAAGGCACAGAAAATGAACTATTCTCTGATCCCTTAATGAGGTCCCTCCAGTTGGTGGGGTGGAATGGGGAAGCTTGTGCTACTATTAACTGTGCTGCACCTTTCTTCTGTGTCTAAATAGAGGTCTTTATTCTCCTGTGATGTTATTCATGTTCCTTCCACCCAGTACCACATATTTCCATGTACACTTAAACTATTGATTCTACTGTCTCCCCCCGCCCCCCATGGCCTTCATAAGCATTCAACCAGTATTTGTTTTGATGGTGGTTCTCCTTTAGCAACTGAATTCAGTGCAAAGTTTTAGAATGACTTCCCTTGGAATTGAATCGGGCTTGAGGATGGGATTGTAAATATCCTATTCATTGTTTATGTAAGCCTTCTGCCAGGACAGGCTGGCAGAACAAGGGCCAGGTTCTATGGCCAGAGGTTTCCCAATGATGCAGCACCATCACTTGGCTTGAGCTGCTACCCAGATCTCTGGGAATCCTGCACTGTTCCCTGGGCCCCCCAAAGGGTAAGGCTTCCCCACTCGCAAGCATGAGTCTTAATGTAGTAAATGGAGCTTTTAATAGTAGTAAAACAAAAATGCAAAGGTCAAATAACAGAGATCAGCACTAATCTAGGAAACTTAGTATACAGCGAAGCTCCTGATAACCTACACTACATAACAGAACATACAAACTTAATGGCAAAACTGGCACAGATCTGGCAAATCAGTGCTAACTAGGCTCCCAACCACCCTAAGGTACATAGGGAGTGTCTTTCACACCAGCTGTCCACTGATGCCACTACCAGTCTCTCACTCCATCCTCTAGAACGGGTTTCTCAGCTCTGCCTGCCAGCGCTGCCCTCTGGTCCCTTGTGGCACCCACCTTGCCGCTGGCTGCTCTCGCCATCTGCTGGCTCCGCCTGCTGTCCACCGGCGCTGCCCTCCATTCCCTTGTGTCACCCAGCTCACCACTAGCTGCTCTTGCCATCTGCTGGCTCCGTCCACTGCCTGCCAGTGCCACCCTCCAGTCTTCACATTGCCCAGCTTGCTGCTGGCCACTCTCACCCACCAACTCCACTGGCTGGTCACCCCATTACTTCTTTTCAGCTCAGGGAGAAAGAATTTTCCTTAGCTCAGTGATTATCAGCTTTTTTAGATTTTAACAGCTGGTGATCAACTACTTCTATTACAAAGAATAGAAGAAGTGGGAGAGAGGCAAATACTGCCTCAAGCATTGAAACAGTGCATACATCCCACTTCTATTCTTCAGTCTTCCAGGCTAAAACATGCAGGGGCCTTCCTTATAAATCTTTTTCTAAGTAGGGATGGCTTTTACCCTTTAACTAACTCAGATTTGAAACAAACAGTAGCAGTTTACACAATGACAATATCTTATATTTCCCTGTAGTAGAACTAGAGATATTGATAGAATTGTGAGAAAAATAACCCCAAATACTATTATCCACTATGCTTTGCCCCGATATGCTAATCAGCTAATTGTGCTCTTTGTAACCATGCTAATACAGGACCCATGCAGATTAGTTGCTCCTCCCTTTCAGTTCAGAAGCTGTTAGGCACAGCTTCTAAGCCTGCCTTACATCTTTCATACCAGGATTAGGCCCTGGTTTTCCAGCAATGATGGACAAGATCCATAACCCCGCATCCCCCCCCCGCCAATCACAAAAGCCAGAGTTTTCAACCATATTTTAGGAGGCAAAGAGCTTTTTTCCTTCCCATTTAAAACAAACAAAAAAAAAAAGACATTTCATTTTGTTTTCATTCACTAGATGGCACAAATGCATAAGGGACTGATTTGGGATGGCTTTTCCTGCAGTCTTTACAGTTGATATTGTATTGTGTGCCTAAGGAATAATTCTGAATGCATTTCAGCATGATCAGAGCTCCAAAGTCCAATTTGAAGCCAAGGCCAAGCTGGCTGTGTTATATGCTCATGTTTGTATAACAGCCACCATTGTGAGCTTCCACGGCCCTGACCCAAGTTCTTCTTGCCTAGTGAATCTGCTACTCTGCAGCAGCCATTCTTGCTGCAGTCTCAGCAGTAGTGTCTCACTATTCTTGATTTGTTTTTGTCTTAACTGTCCAGGCAGGGACAATGTTAGAATCGTTGGGGCCACGGGCAGAAACTACAAAGTTGACTCCACCATTCTATCTCCCTTACTGGCTCACACATAGGATTTCTGCAATGTTTCTGAAGCCAATCCTGAGCCCTGTGGGTGTGGGGCCATTTGTGGCATGGGGCTGCAGGCAACTGCGCTGCTTGCTACTTCCTCAAGCTAACCCTTTGTCCAGGCAGAAAAAAAGCTTTTTGTATTATCAGAATAGTTTAAGCTCTGTGCAGATAATAATGAAGTTTAGCTGGATGAGAAAAGTATTTGGAAATGATTTTAGGTTAAGAGTGATCTCCACCTTTACTTTCCCACCAAAGTAATTTATTTAAGTATAAGTAACAAACTCAACAAGCCCTGTTTTTCATCCAGATATTTAGTTAGGTGTTTTTTTTCCCCTATTAAAGTTGGAGAAATAGAACTGGTTGAAAAATGGAAGAAATATATTTGGGTAAAATGGCAGTAGCCTTCCTTCTACAAGAAAAGGAAGAATGTTTCATTCATTTTTTTGTGAAAATTTTTCATTTTAGAAATATTTGGGGTGTTGACTGTTTCTTCCCTTTTACATTATTTTTATTTTATTTTGCTGAGGAAAGAGGGGAAGCCCAGAAAGGAAATTTTCCTTTTTTCCAGTTTTGCTGTAAAAGCAGAATATGTCAGAAAGCCAAATTTGTTTGTGAAAAGCTCCAATTAAAAAAAAACCACACCCACCCACCCTTTTTTGGCTTGAGGGAAAAAAACCTTTTTTGTTTGAAAAACTTTAGTTGGCTCCAGTCAGAAGGAAAAAGAAGAGGAAAGCTCTTGTAATGCTGCAAGGATGAGAAGAGGAGGGGCTCACCTTTTATAATCCATCAAATACTCACTTTGCCTGCTGTTTATCTGTGGGGGAAAAGAGAATTCAGCTGCTGGTGTAAACTTTACATTTTTAGTACTCTATTTGCAGCTCATTTTCAGTTGATAAATAGCGCTCTGGATTGGATGCTTGAGTTTTAGTAACACTAGCTTAAATCCATAAAGATCTGAGCTCTTTAACCACCCCATTTCTAAGGATCAACTCTGCTACTTGCTGACTATAATGCATTTACATATTTTTAGTGTCACACCTTGATACATTATTTTAGGGGGGGATCATGATGATGGGTTTCTTTCTCTGCCTCTGCTAGTCTAACTCAGGATGAAAGATGTCATGTGACTTCAAAGTTAAAGATGAGTGCAAGAGCTGCCAACTCATAAGGTTGCGTGCCTGTTAAGGAGGCACAGATAGTGACAAAAAGTCTCTGTGACTATTAAAATTCAAGTGGAACACCAAAGGTAGGGAAAACTCAGGTTTTAAAAGTGAGTAAGCCAAACATTTTCTTTCCAAACATCTGCAAATTGTTAACTTGATTTATTTTGAATTAAACAGTCATTTTTAGCAGACAGCTTATTTTAATTTTCATCTTTTTTTTTTTTTAGTCACTGGAATTAGTCCTTTGATGTCAGAGGAATGCACCTTTTTTAGTTTGGTACACCTGGGCTTCTTACCAATAGGCAGTGGCTTTCTGCCACTATCGAAATGGACTTTTAACAACTTTATTTCCTTCTGTTTAAAGGCTTGAGGCTGTGCGGTCTCACTGGTTGCAGTCATTCTGGAGTGACTTGTAGTCCTATTAAAAAGCAAAATGGGCTGTGTTCCTATTCCAGTCACGTAAGGCAGAGTCCCAGTTGAAAGTACTGTTACCGAAAAGGATAATAATTGGCCAGAAAAATTGGGTTTTCTGTCTCTGCCTTTAGATGGCTTTTTTTCAGCTTGAAATAGTAGCTACTGTAAAACATTTCAGGACCTACCTAAAAAGTCTCTGCGGTTTCCCCTTCCATCTTTTGGCAATTTGCTTTAGTCGGATTGGATCCTGTTTATTCAGCAGAGCTTCCTTTGCTCACTCTCTCCACCTGGGAAGCCCAAACTGAACTAGCAGGCTAGGTAAATGGTATCAAACTTAGTAGTTTTTCATCTATAAAAACTTTACAAAAGAAAGTAAGCCACTTTCTTTCCATTTTACAGTTCAGGAAACTAAAGCCTGGAGAATAGAATTCACAAGCGGGACTTGCGCTTTGTGATATTCTGCCTTAGTGTCTAACCTTCAGGCACCCTGCTGTGTCACATGGCATTCAAAACCCTGAAGTAAGCACCCAGGCTCCCCGTACAGTTTGTGGAGTGAGTTAGACTGCTAAATGAACCAGGAGTCCTGGGGCACTTTCAAAGACTAACAAATTTATTTATTGCATGAGCTTTTGTGGGAGAAAATCCCAGTTTGTCAGATGCTTTGAAGATGAAAAACTTACAGAATGGGAGGAAAATAAATGCAGGGGAGTGTAAGTCATAGGATCAGGACACACTGTTACAGCAAATCAAAGCAGGTGTTTGAATCTTAACACCTGCTTTGATTTGCAGTTACAGTGTGGCCTGATCTTATGTCTTATCATTCCCTGCATTTAATTTCTTCCCATTCTTTAAGTTCCCCCATTTTCAAAGCATCTGACAAACTGGGATTTTCTCCCATGAAAGCTCATGCAATAAATAAATTTGTTAGTCTTTAAAAGTGCCACAGGACTCCTTGCTTGTTTTTGCTGAACTAGACTAACACGGCTACCCCTTTGAAACTAGTCAACATCTAAAATGGAAGCCACAGAAGCTTGCATGCTGAGCAGGGAGCAGCCTACGTTAACCAGTAGTGAACACTGGCCTAAGCCCTGCTCCATAAAAGGAATTTAGGTGCTTGAGTGGAGGCTGGAGGGAGGTATGTGTCCTAGCTCAGGGTTCGTAGGTATGAACCTTCTCCTGGAGTTGCCATGTAAGCCAAGTTGGGCCTCTCTCAAGAAAACCTGAGGACATGGTGGTAGATCGGCACGCTGAATTTTTAGCCTAATGATTAAGGCTTTTGCCTCAGGGGCAAGTTCCAAAGAGGTAGCTGTGTCAATGTAGTTGAGCAAAAAAGGAGACCTAGGTTTCAATCTCTCTGCTCCAATTAATAATTAAGTATTTACCTGCAGCTGGAACAGTCACAACAGCAGAGATTGTGAGAGTTAGCCAGAATAGCAGTAGCCCCGTTGTTAGTGGGGTTCTGTGGTTAGGGGAGGTGAAAGACCAAACTTTAAATTCCTTCTCCAGAGGGAGGAGTTGAATATGGTCTCCCACAGTGCAGATCAGTGTTCTAACCTGTGGGCTAATTGTTATTTGGTGGTTTGCTAATCCACTGCTATCTGTCTTGTGTGGGTTTAGCTGTACTTTGAGCCTGCCGACTGGCTTGGGCTCCAAAGGTAAGCTATGTGGGGAAACACCCACTCTATAACACTTGGGTTTAGTCATGAGCTAGGTGCCAATCTGTCTGGAGGCGTAAGGGTTGGGATGTCAATATGCATGCCCAGCTGCCGAAAGGTAGGTGCCTGGCAGACTTTCACAGCAGAAACATGAGCATGATGGAGCTTAAAGCCAACAGTGTTGGGTGCTGGCGAAGTGGGGGTTTTCAGATTACCAGTGGTGCTTAACTATTGGATATAGGTGCCTACGTACTCCCCTGTGAATCTCAGAGGGCTTTTAACTTTGGTGAGGTCTACATGTCCAGATTGTGAGGTGACTCATTGAATAACATCTTATTCCAGGAAGAGTTCCACTGGATCTACCTGGGGAGAAAGGTGCTGCCCAACACAGGTTAGGAAGGGTATCAGAATCTGGCCCTATGTGAACCTGAATAAGCTATTTAACTTCCCTGTGAATTTGGCTGATTGCCAGAGAGAGGGCTAGAACTAAAGGTTTCTGACCGGTAGCAACATGCGCAATCCACCAGACCACATGTGCTTCAAAATTATAACATGGTAGTAAATTACCCCCATAATCCTGAGACTGAGTTTCAAGTCACCAAGGCCTGATGAAATGCACCCTGGAATACTCAAGGAGCTAACTCAGGAGATATCTGAGCCATTGGCTATTATTTCTGAAAAATCATGAAACAGTGGAGAGGTCCCAGAGGCCTGGAAAAGAGCAAATATACCCATCTATGAAAAAGGGAAGTAAGGACAACCCAGGGAATTATAGACTAGTCAGCTTAACCTCTATACTAGGAAAAATAATGGAGCAAATAATTAAAGAATCCATGAGCAAGCATCTAGAAGAGAATAAGGTGTTAAGTGATCATGAGTATGGATTTGTGAAGAACAAATCGTGTCAAACCAACCTGATAGCTTTCTATAATGAGGTAACAAGCCTTGTGGAGAGAGGGGAAGTGGTAGATGTGGTGTATCCTGATTTTAGTAAGGCTTTTGATACAGTCTCACATCACCTTCTCCTTAACAAACTTGGGAAGTGCAGCCTGGTTGGAGCTACTACAAGATGGATGAGAAATTGGTTTGATAACTGCTCCCAGAGAGTAGTTATTAATGGTTCACACTCAGGCTGGAACAGCATAATGAGTGGGGTACTGTAGGGATCCATTCTGGGTCTGGATCTGTTCAATATTTTCATCAATGACTTAAATGATGGCATTGAGAATCTACTTATAAAGTCTGCTGATAGATACCAAGATGGGATGGGTTGCAAGTACTTTGGAGGATAGGATCAAATTTCAAAATGATTTGGACAAACTGGTAAAATGGTCTGAGGTAAACAGAATGAAATTCAATAAAGACAAGTGTGAATACTCCACTTAGGAAAGACCAATCCATTGCATGTATTCAAAATGGGCAATGACTGCCTAGGAAGGAGTACTCTGGGTGCCATAGAGGACAACAAGTTGAATGGGTATGTTTACACTAGAGGCTTAAGTCAACTTAACTAGGCTTAAGTTGACATAAGCAAATCCAGGACCACATTTGGAGTTTGTTACGTCAACTTAAGCACTTGCTTAAGTTGACTTAATAATTCTGACCTTTAAAGTCAACTTTACAGGTTAAGTCAAGTCAACTTAACAAAATGTGGCCATTAAAGTCAACTTAATAAAGTCAACTTAACTTAAGGCAGGAAAGCCATATGTCAACTTTATAAAGTTGACTTACGCCATTTAAAGTAGATTTGAACAAATGGGTGTTCACTAAGTTGACTTAATAAAATTGACTTTAGGTTGACCTTATTAAGTTGACTTACCTGAGCCCTCTAGCGTAGACATAGCTCATATGAGTCAACAGTGTAACACCATTGCAAAAAAACCCAAACACTATTCTGGGAGGTATTAACCAGAGTAAGTAAGTAAGTATGTAAGAAACAAGAAGTAATTCTTCTGCTGTGCCACTTTGATTAGGCCTCATTTGGAGTATTGTATCCAGTTCTGGGCACCTCATTTCAGGAAAGATGTGGACAAATTGGAGAAAGTCCAGAGAAGAGCAACATGAATGAATAGAGGTCTGGAATACTTGACTTATAAGGGGAGATAGAAAGAGCTAGGTTTGTTTAATCTAGAGAAGAGGAGACTGATAGGGGACATAACAGTTTAAGTGTCATAAGAGGTTGTCATGAGGACAAGGGAGAAAAACTGTTCTCCTTGACTGCTGCTGATAGGACAAGAAGCAATGGACTTAAATTACAACAGGGGAGGTTTAGACTGGACATTAGGAAAAAGTTCCTAACTGTCATGGTGATTAACCACTGGAATAAGTTGCCTAGGCATGTTGTGGAATCTCCATTATTGGAAGTGTTTAAGAGCAGGTTAGACAAGCACCTGTCAGGGATAGTTAAAGAGGGTACTTGGTCCTGCCATAAGTGCAGGGGACTGGATTTGATGACCTCTCATGGTCCCTTCCAGTTTCTACGCTTCTACGTTGTACGAGCTGAGGTAGTTGGGTGAGATTTTTAAAAGAGAGATGGGCTCACACTTCAGGGAATTTCAGAACTAGCTTTAGAGACCAGCTTAGTTCCAACTTTAGTCAATGCCTTGGATAAATCTCTGATTCTAAAGGGAATAATAGACCAATTGAAAACCAGCACCAACTAGTTGTAGGCAGCAGTGATATTGAATCTCTGAGCCTCAGGTATGGGAAATGACTGACTGACATTTGCTGGTAAACAATTGACGAACCCACAAAGACAACTGTGGAGAAAAGTGCACTTAATGGTGGGATGGTATGCCAGAAGCTAAAGTGGAGACGTGCTTAGATGATAACAAGAAGGAGCTAGTGCATACAGATAGGAGAAATAGAGGGATCATAGCTAAGGTGACCACATTTTCAAAATTAAAAAAAAAAATCACTTTTCTGGCAAGAGTTTGAGTGGTTAAATAAGTAACTTCTAAGAACTATGCCATGGCATTTCTACTGGTGCCTGACTCTGCACAATCACATTATTCTTAGAGTGGAGAATATTTGTCCAGGGCTTGACAGCTCCCACTTACAGTCTCAGAAGGGGGTGCAGCAACATAAAAACTCCTCTTAGTTCCCCTCCTTGGGCTTGCCAGCTCCAAAGCGCAGGTGCAGAAGGTTAAGTTTATGCTATACATCTCTTACCTCATCTAGAGCACATGGCTGGAGAGGGATGGCTTGCCATGTGGTGCACTTTGGTGCTGATGCAGACCTGCTGCAACTAATTATTGCACCCCTTATGCAAGAAGAAAGCAAGAAGGGTGTTGTGGATCCTTGACCCACAGTGCTTTCTCAGGGGTGCTGCTGGAGTGGTTGAGCAATTTATTATGTATGGACTGTGTCCTGAAGGTGCAATATCCAATTGTGTTCTGAATTAATTCACCATGAAACATGCAGAAAAAGTCATTAATATTCTCTGAGTAAATGAATAGCTTTGCTTTAGGCTGTATGCAGTTGACTTTTCTCTTAGTTCAAATACTGTCCATGATGTTAATTTGCCGGGACTCTTTACAGCTTGTAAATGGTGAGAAAATTTTGCTACTTTTGTAATTATAAAAACCAAAGTCCACCCAAAATATTTTGACAGATTTTTAAAAAGCTAGTATATTTCAGAAGTCCCCAAATAGTTTCTCAGGATAGCAAATTAAAACTGGGTTTGCTTCAGGAAACACAAAACACACATTCTCTTGAATTGTGGGAGCTGGAGTCTGAAGGTAGGAAATGAATGAACAGGTTTAACTGAGAGGAGAGTGCTAAAAGTCAACAGTCTGGGTTTGCTGCAGTTTCATAAACACTTTGTCTTGGTGTAGATCTCATTTTCTGTCTCAAATGATTCCAGCACCTTAAAACAAGAGCTGAACTGGTAAGTTTTTTCCTGATTTCAAGTCAGGACCAAACAAAATCACGGGATTACATACAGTTCATCAGAATCCATTAAGCACTTGAAAACCAGCTCAGGTTCACCAAACCTTTGAGTGGACAGGTTGGATTTTGGGTCATTCTACTGACTAAAAAAGGCCTGAAAATGTTGCCATTAAGATTCAGATGACAATTCAATAGGAGGAGGATTGGGTTTTCTACTGTTTTTCTAAGAAGTTCCTTAAAATTGTCTCTGATTATTAGGTATCATTGCCAACTGTAGAACTTTCTAGGTTTGCCTTCCTAATGTGCTCTGTTTAAGTGTGTCAAGTTCTCTCTCTCAGGTTAACGTATATCTTAACGTGCTCTCATCTGCCATGCTTGAAAAGTCCATTCTAACACCTTGTTGCTTCTAGTGATTTCTCTTTTCAGTACCCCAAATTCTTAAGTGCTGAGACAAGATACTAAAAATAGCATAAGCACATCAGTGTAAATGTTCAATAGATACATCTGTATTTAGTTGACCTGGCATCTGTGCCTAATTAACCTCAGACACTAGCACAGATGGATTAGTATTAGATTTAGGGCTCCCATTCTGACAGCATTGGTGTAGCCCTTCCTGAATAGCGTCTTCTTGAATGCAGACAATAAAGAGAAATATGATGGCCTCTTGTAATTGAACAGAGATAATATATGCAGCATTTTACTGTCTTATAGCTAATAATGTGTATTGCAAATAGGGCCTTGTCTCA
Source organism: Podocnemis expansa (assembly GCA_007922195.1). Lineage (NCBI taxonomy): Eukaryota > Metazoa > Chordata > Testudines > Podocnemididae > Podocnemis > Podocnemis expansa. The sequence goes on along the minus strand of ML682004.1, from coordinate 37,633,676 downwards.
CTCAAATTAAAGAAAAAGTTATTTGTGCAGAATGAACTCTTGACAAAATATTCTATGTTCAAGACACTCAGCAAGATAAGGAGCAGACTCAATTCTCATTAACCCCTCCACTTTCTTTAGTTGTCCAGTGTGTAGGACTAAGGATTCTAGCTTCATGTATTTAATGCATGAGTGTATGATAATTATGAATGTATAGCTTAATAATACAGAGGAAACTTACACATAGACCCTCAGTGGCAAAAATACTCAAACATGGATTTAACATCTGTTCACCTATCTTATGCCCAGTCTACACTGCAGGGCTAAGTTGATGGGAGATACAGAATGTGTGTGGCACAGATCTTGCATCTCCCATTGGCTTAGTTACTCTAACTTACTGTGATGTCTTTACTTGGCTGTGTTGACTTGAAGGGCTTTCCCATTTATGGAGCATTACTCCACTTGGATGAGTGGAATTACTGAGTTGATGGGAGAGCGCTTCAGTGATTGATTGAGTGGGTCTACATGGGCCACTTAGTTGATCCTACTGCATTGATCTGTGGGGGATTGATGCAGCATTTTCAGTGCAGACAAGCTCTTAATTTTATAGCTTTGTAAAGTGCTTTTGAAGTCCTCAAATATAAGGCAATATGGAAAGGAAAGTTGTTACAGTAGAATGTTAAATGACTGACTGCTACATAAAAATCAGCTTGTTACTAGCCCTGGTACAGCCTCAAAAGATTAGCTTTGGGTAAGCATTTAAAAAACTTCACATGCTACTTCGGATTGAAACTTGCAAGATCAGGCTTTCTTGCATGATTTCTGGTGTTGATGGCTGTATTTCAAACTGAGCAAAATACTTTTGGACAAATAGATTATTTGATAAGAATTATGGTTTTTGGTGACCCAAAGTTGTTTGTGACCTTGACACAAATAGTTTTGGTTCTTCATAAAGTGTTCAGAGAGAGGAAAATGCATTGGTATCACCATTTTTCTCAACCCCTGTTTTTATCCTCTTTAGTCTGCTCTCTCCTGGGATGTAGACACCAGGTTCTGCTCTGGAATGGACCAGAAACAGACCTCTTTACTGGAATTTTTGTCAAAGAATTTCAGATTTGGTTTGACACAAAATAAATTTATTTTTGATTTTTCACAACTGCCCCTGGACCTGACCCCCATCAGTTATTCACCAAGCTCTAGTAATATTTGAGTAAGTTTACTCTAACAGCATTTCTTTACTTCCAGTTTCAGCGGTAAATAAAAAGTCAATTGACCTTTCCAGAACATCAAAAAGGGTTTTGTGTTTCGTTTAAGCTTATTATGTTGGCTCTAATTCCATAATCCAACCCTACAGACCACCATGTATCTTACAATGTATAGCTGATGAGTTATATCTTTGCACGTAACCATGAATGAAGAGCCTGTCCCCAAGTCAATGGAAATTCAAGAACTTTTATGGTGTGGTGGGAACTCTAAATGGCTTTCCCACAACCTAAAGTAGCTGGTTGTTCCCTTCTATAAATCTTCCAGGAGCAAGTTTAGGCATAGTAGTCTCATTGACCTCTCATATGGTGACAGGATAATAAACTTAGGAAATGGGGGAAACTCACAAGAGTTGCTGTATTTCAGGATTCAGCAGTTCCCAGCACTGTGCCAAAAATGGCATGGAGGTTGAGCCTGAGAGGCATGTGTCACTGCTCTGGCACCCCCGCTGGCTCCTCTCCCCCCAGCGCTGTGCAGCTGGGTGGCAAGAGCCATGTGCCACAGCGGCAGCCCCTGCTGGCTGTGCTTCACCACTGGGGAGCGTGGCTAGCAGAGATAAAGAAGCTGCAGTGCACGGCTCCTAGCCCCCTGCTGGCCCCGCTCCCTGCTGGGCAGGGCTGGAGGGGAGTGGGGCGGGCCAGCCTACCTGGAGTGGCTCTGATGCCAGAGCTTGAAGCAGGCTGTCAGTGGGGGCAAGAGCCAGCCCCTGCTGGGATCTGGAGGCAGACTGCTGGCAGGAGTGGGAGCCAGCTGTGGCCCCAGCCCCGAACTGGAGGCCTGGTCCTGCCCCTTATTGCCTCACACCCAGCACCTCCTGAGGGTGTGGTGAGCAGGGCTGGCAATGGGGTCTGACAAAGGTTGCTGACCCCTGCGTGTTCTTTCAGCTTATCTAATGGTTTGTGAAAGTGGAAATCTATGCTATGAATATAATGGATTTGCCTTGGAAATTCACCTTAGTGAATAATTCTTTAGAAAAGGTTCCACACATGTTCAGGGAAATCTATTTAAAGCAAGACTCATCCTGAGGTATAGGACCAAGGCAGAAATGAGATTTCTTATATGATACTTCATATATACTTAGCAAGCTCACAGTAATGCTAAGTGATTTTCAAAGATTTCTTCAATTATTTTTTTTAAATGCATACATCAGCCTTTGAGCTTTCATTGCACAATGTCTTTCCCATGGCTTTAGGCCAAGAAAGGAGATACTGGGAATCCAGGAGGAAAAAGGTCGGTCATTCTTATCCCACAAAAGAGAACTTATCAGTCAGTTGTCATGCCATGAAGCCAGAACGTCAGATGCTAAAGAATGTCTGAAATAGATCATCATAAACTACATCACTTCTCTTCTGTAGGGTATGTGTGTCTGTGTGTTGGAGGGGCGTGGGAGGGAACCTTACTGGACATTCCTTCATCTCTAAAAAAGAGTGTCATCTCTCAAAACCCTTTTGATAAACCATCTTCCAGCTCCAGCAAAAACACAGAAAGACAACTGGCTGCAATATATTGTCATCTCCCCATTTGCTTTTCGGTTAAGAATTTCAGATTGGAAAGGAGTAAGGGTGGAAGGTGAGGAAAGAAAATGCAAAGTATTTAGATGGGCTGTTTCAGTATGTTCTCTATAGTTAGTTGAATTGCTAGGGTTAGTTTTTAAAAACTTTTTTCTAGTATGTCTTAATATTGTCATTAGCATTATTTAGAAAGATTAAAAATGTAAAACTTTGACTGTTCCTTGAAAGGTTGATGTCCAAGAGAGGGAGAACACACTAGTCAGCAGTCAATAGCATTTCAGATGGATAATAGCACACAAAAATTCTGAAGAGTATGGAAGGTTTAGCATGGATTAAGTGAAATCAAAGTTGGACATATGAATAATCTTTAACCTGCGGGAGGTTCGCATCGGTGTCTTAAATATTCCAGGTGCTACTCTGTGCTCCATCTATATAATGGGCTGAACCTTAACCCTGGATCTAACCTGGGAAAATTCAGATCTAGGTTCAAATTTCACTACTACTAGCTATCTCCATAATGGGACCAAAGAGACCTCCACATATGAACTTCCCTAGGATGCTGAGGAAGTTTTGGAGCTAGAGCCAGACTCTGTGGTTATACTCCATTTCTCTCTTTTGGGTAGTACTGTGAGGAAATGTTCATCTTTGAGCCCCAGTAAGATTTGAATACAATCTTTGCTCATGACCATGAGCCCTCAGTTTTATTTGTGCCTAATAGACTGACCTTTAAAGGGTTTTGAAGACTTCTTTGCCCTTTCTGGATTCCCATAAATTATTTGGGGCTGCTGCATTTAGAATGTGAACCACATCTGGTCAGAAGTATCCGTTCAGTAAAGCCTTGTGGTATTTTTGGGTTCTGGCCACTAGCTCTAATTCTGTTGCTAACAAACTGGTGAACTCATGATAACCTTTGTGAAGTGGTAACTTGGGCAACGTGACCGTGCGATGGTAGAGTTCAGGATTCTAACAAAAGTCAAAAAGGAGAACAGTAGGATACAGACATTGCCCTTTGATTCCCTCAGGGAGCTGATGAGCAGGATCCCCTGAGAGGCAAATATGAAGTGGAGAGGAGTCCAAGAGACCTGGCTGTATTTTATAGAAACTGTACTGGGGGGACAGGAACAAGCCAGCATGATGTACAGAAAAAAAAAATCAATCAGCTTGGCTTAACAGTCATATTTGGTGAGCTAAAAATAAAAAAGAAGCTTACACGAAGCATAAGCTTGGACAGATGACTAGAAAGGAGTATAAAGATAATGCTTGAGCATGCAGGAGTGAAATCAGGGAGGCCAAAGCACATTTGGATTTGCAGCTAGTACAGAATGTGGAGGGTAACAAGAAGGTTTCCTACAGGAATGTTAGCAACAAGAAGGTCAAGGAAAATGTTGGCCCTTTTATACAATGGCAGAGGCAACCTCGTACAGATGTAAAAAAAATCTGAATGCCTTTTTTGGTACTGAATTTCTTTTTTTGCTTCTGTTTTCACTGACAAAGTTAGTTGCCAGACTACTGCACTGAGCAGTAGAGAATGGGGAGGAGGTGAGCAGCCCTCAGTGGTGAAAGAACAGTTTCAGGACTATGTAGAAAGACTGGACATGGACAAGTCCATGGGACTGGATGCAATGCATCTGAGAGTGCGGAGGGAGCTGATTGATGTGATTGCAAAGCTATTGGCTATTTCCTCTGAAAACTCATGGCAGCTGAGGAAGGTCCTGGATGATTGGAAAAAGGCAAATACAGTGCTTATCTTCAAGAAAAGGGATGGAGGGGCCAGGGAATTACAGACTGGGCAGCCTAACCTCAGTCCATGGAGCAGGTCCTCAGGGGATCCATTTTGGGCAGCTGGAAGAGAGAAAGGTAATCAGGAACAATCAGCATGATTCACCAAGGATGTTTCCTTCTATGATGAGATGACTGGCTCTGTGGATGTGGATAAGGCAGTGGACGTGACATCTATTGTTTTTAGCAAAACTTTGGACAGGATCTCCCATAATATTCTTATCAGTAAATTAAAGAAGTATGGATTGGATGAATGGCCTGTAAAAGGGATAGAAAGCTGGCTAGCTCAATGGTAGTCATCAATGGCTTGATGTCTAGCTGGCAGCCGTTAAGTGTCAGTCCTGGAGCTGGTTTTGTTCACCATCTTCATTAATGATTTGAAGGATGGGGTAGATTTTGTCCTCAGCAAGTTTGCAGATGACATGGAATTGGGGGGAGTGGTAGACTGTGGTGAGGCTGATTCCTCCACTAGGTGGAATTGGCCTCCACTCAGGGTGGACACGCCCTTGATGTCCACTGCCTTGCAGCACTCGGTCTGCGAGGTACAAAAACCTGAATCTGCATTCTTCAGCCCCTCAGGCATGGCAAGGTGGAATTGTCCCTCAAAGTCAATAGCCTCCAGAGCCTGGCCTTTCACCCCCTCAAGTGAGACAAGGCTGCACAAACAGCAAGGTCTTTGGCCTCTCAGCCCCTCGGGTGGGGCAAGGCAGCACAATCAGTAACAAAGTTCAGGACCTTCAACCCCTCAGGCAGGGTAAGACAACACAGAGTAGCAAAGTTCAGCGCCTTCAACCCGTTGGGTAGGGTAAGGCACACACAGTAGAAGTCTTTGGCCTCTCGGCCCCTCAGGTGGGGTAAGGCTGCACAAACAATAGCCTGGATGGTGATGGAGGGAGGGAGGGCAACGTAGGCCTGCCCACTCCACTGCGTTCCAGCCCAGGGCCCCAGAAGTGGCAGAACAGTGTGCCACTAGGTCAGCAGGGCTCCTCCTGAATCACGCTGACTCACAACAGCTGGGCAGGTGGCCACTGCCCCTGGGCTACTTCCTCCCAATTCCCTTCCTGGTTTCCTGGGTCCCATAGTTCTCTTCATCCTCTGGGTACACAGCCAGTGGTAGCCTGGTCAAACCTGCACTGTCTACAGGTGGAAGGTCTGGCAGCCCCTCAGGCCCATCTGCCAGCAGTAATTCATCTAAGTCACAGGGGTCGCATGCCACTGGATCCTCTAGGACCTCAGCAGAGGCCAACTCCTCAAGGTCACAGGAGCCTTCTGTGGTCTGGGTCTCAGTCTGGTCCTTCAACTCCTCAGTGGAGGGCAACTTCTCCAAGTCCTCACCTTGGGGAAAGTATAGGTCTGGGCCGGTCTCCTTATTTCCCCAGCATGCCTTAGGCCCTGCAGGAGGGGGCTCTGGCTGCCGGCTGGAGCTCTGGTGGCCAGTCAGTCCATCTCCTAAAAGGCTGGCCCTGTGAGTCCCTGGTCTGCCTTTTTATCCAGTCACCCTTTTTCCTGGCCAAGTCCCATGCTGGCGGCTTCTCTGCCCAGCAAAGGGAGTGTGTGAGCTTTTTAATGCCCTGTGCCAGGTGCGGCAGCCTCTGCGGGTGCGTTGGCCTCTCTCTACTACATAGATATACTGGAAGGTAGAGACAGGATACAGAGTGACCCAGACAAACTGGAAGATTGCCACCCTCCCCCCAAATCATATGAGATTCAACAAGGAGAAGTGGAGAGTAATGCACTTAGGACAGAAGAATCCCATGCACTGCTACAGACTGGAGACCAATTGGCTAGGCAGTGGTTCTGCAGAAAAGGACCTGGAAGTTATGGTGGAGAAGAAGCAAGATATGAATCAACAGTGTCTTAGTTGCCAAGTATATTGGGCTGCATTAGTAGAAGAGATGCCAGCAGATGGAGGGAAGCCATTGTTCCCCTCTTTTCAACAGTCCAGTTTTCGCCCTCCCGTTACATTAAAATGTGGGCAAATTAAAGTGAGTCCAGCTCAAGGCAATGAAAATGATTAGGGGGCTGGAGCACAGGATTTATGAGGAGAGACTAAGGGAACTAGGATTATTTAAATCTGCAGAAGAGAAGAGTAAGAGGGGATTTGATAGAAAACTTTAACTACATAAAAGGAGGTTCCAGAGAGGATGGAGCTGGGTTGTTCTCAGTGGTAGTAGATGCCAGAACTAGGAGCAAGGGTCTCAAGTTGTGTAGGAGATGTATAGGTTGGATATTAGGAATAGCTTTTTCACTAGGAGGATGGTGAAGCACTGGAAGGGGTTATCTGGGGAGGTGGTGGAATCTTCCTTCTTACAGGTTTTCAAGGTGTGGCTTGACAAAGCTGTTATGGGAGTGATTAGTTGGGGTTACTCCTGCTTCGAGCAGGGGGCTGGACTAGATGACATCCTGAGGTCCCTTGCAGCCTTACTCTTCTATGAGGTTATGCCTCTTTGAGTGATTCTTTAACAAAGCTTGGGCTTTCTGAAATTAGTATCTTCACCTACTTTTATGAAATGCTAGTAATTTCCTTACTACATTATGAATTGTGTATGTGTGTACACACCTGGGCTAATCTATGGGATTGATTCACACCATGGACACACAGGTGCAAATTGCTAGTGGAAGCTAACACTGAGTGCTGAGTAAGCGAAAATCAGGTCCAATTGAGCCTGAGAGTTTACAATTTCAGGGCCACTGAACTTTCTTTGACAAAAAATATTTGCTCCCATTCTGAACTAAACATGGGAGTGTTAACACAGTGCCAAGTGTTAACAGATATGGGCAAATTAGGGGTAGTTGGTTTCTGTGATGACCCTATTTACTGGTCAAGGTTTTGGAAACCAAAATCAAAGATGACTCAGATCCTGGTTCTATTTTGTCAAAATATCCAAAGCTGGTCAGAGGAGAAAAGTTTGGGTTAACGCAGAGTTGGACTCTAATTGCCAGCTACATATTTCAAACCATCTGGGACACATCTTGAGCTAAATCATTCTGGTTTGTCTATCACCAGTCTGTGTAGGAGTGATTTGATGCAAGAGTGGGAAGGTGGTTGGTAAACTAATACTTTTGCTATCCTCACTGAAGATGATTTAATCCCTAGTTTAAAGACTCTAAAACTAAGGAGCCATAAATATGCACATGATGTGTTCCAAGCAGAATGAGTAAAGGATACATATTTTGGTTGTGTTCCATTTGTATTCTTTACTCACCACCCTGGTTAAAGCCAAACTGCAGAACCATTGCAGGCTTCCTCCCACTACTGCCAGCTATGACAATAATTATATTCAATAAACTAACCATGCTAAGGTACATCTCCGTCTAGCTACATCTAAACCATGCACATGATCTTAAGGTCATTCACATAGTATTTTCATATGTTCTTACTGCATTCAGCAACCTTTGGGGCCCCAGAGTCTGAAACATACTGGATGTATGTGCACTTACTTGACAGAGAAAGGAATTCACTTGGGGTTTTTAGGAACTAAACTCCTAAGAACCCCAAGTTCTTAGGAGAGAAATGGGGTAGGGGTTTGGAGACAAAAAGCCACAAATCTTTAATGGTATTTTGGGTTTCTGAACTGTATGTATTTATGTGCTTGTATCAAATTCTCTCCTGCTCCCTTTTGTGCTCTGTCCGTATACACGCAAGCATGTGCACCATAGCTAATCTAGAGGTTTTATTCATCCCGTTAATACAATATCAGGGGTCTCAAACTCAAATCACCACGAGGGCCCTCATCACCACTGAAATCTTTTCATACAACAATACAAAATACAGTCAAAATGAAGAGTAAATATATTTGCCAAGGGTAGGTAAGTAAGAATTTCTCCTATTCAAGATAGAGGCATCATCAGGAAGGCAAGGAGTAAGTAAGTAAACACACTTTAAATTTTGCATTATGAATAATTTGAGAAATTCTAAGTGTCATTGTGGGCCGCAGGAAATAACTTGAGGAGCCACATGCAGCCCATGGGCCATGAGTTTGAGACCCCTGATGTCGGGGGTGCAAACTTTGCACTTCACTTGTTCCAAAAGCACAGACCCCTTCCACTTGGGCTATATGGCAATCTCCGTGACCCTTTAGAAGTAAAGGGCTTATGACACACTGCTGAAAATATCTAGGAAAGGGATTTGGATCTCACATATCCTCACCGAAAGCAAGAATTAGGTTTTCCATCCTAAAGTATGTTTCACTTATCTGTATGGAAAAGCAGCAGGGTTGTCATATTATTTCTCCATTTTCAGATTGAATATTGGGGTTGAAAGGGACCCCAGGAGGTCATCTGGTATTCTAGTCTAACCCACTGCTTAAAGACTCCATGAGAGGACAGACAGATGGTTTGCAAGAGCCCTAAGAAACATCCCATCAGTATGAGGGAAGGTTAAGTTACAACAGACTTCTCTCTGCTCAGGACTAAGGCTATTTTTCATATCTGGAGCAGTTTATTATTCAGTTCAGTGGTGCACTCCTGTTTCAGGATATACTCAACCATTTTCTTTAATTTTATCTGATATTTTACTTTTGGTATTCTTGCTCTTCTTCAGAGGAAGCAAAAAGCACATGGGTTCCTTGGCAGCAAAGAAAAACAAACATGCTACACAGGATAGTTGTCAGATGTGAAAAAGGCGGCAAGCTGCCTTTGTGCCATCCTATATTAAAGACATTTCAAGGTGTGGCAGGCTGCATAAAAGGGCTACAGCAATTTATTGCACCCTTGATTTCTAAGCATGCTCTTCAGTGAAGACAATTGTATTTTCTTGATTGTCTTGTGGAGTTCTGTTAAATAGAGCTGGTCAAAAAAATTTCGGTAGAATACTTTTTCCATCAGAATTGGCCGTTTAATTGAAATGTTTCACAGGAATGTGTTGATGAAATTTCATTTAGGAGAAAAATTGAAATAAAGCATTTTGATACGATCAGGAGGTCTGGACGTTATTGGCATGGAACATTCTGATTTTTTCATTTCAAAATTAAAAAGTCAATGAAAATTCAGTTTAATCCAAATTAAGTGTTTCCATTAACCAGAAACGGATTTTGGAGGGAAATTCTAAATTTTGACACTTTATTCTGATTTGGAGGAAAATAATTTTGAAATGTGAGAATTTCTTGCAGAACAGAACTTTTGCATTTTGATCAGTTCTATGGCGAAGGCTTTTTTTTATAGTGCGACAGAAACATAGAGCTGGAAGGGACTTCAGAATGTTTCCTCGAGCGCTCTGCACTGAGGCAGAACCAACTACGCCGAGACCAGTGGTTTTCAAACCACAGGTCAGGACCCTGTACTGGGTCACAGATTCTCAGGCTATGTCTACACCGGCAAATTAGTCCAGACTAAGGAGACTTAGTCTGGACTACTTTAGCCCATGGCCACACTAGGCTCTCCCTAGTTCAAACTAAGAAATTTCTTAGTTTGAACTAAGGAACGCTTAGTTTGAACTAGTTAGTACCAGCACTTAATCTGAACTAACTGCCTTAGTTTGAATGTTAGTTCGAACTAAGTCCAGTCAAGACCCAGACTAATGCTTAATTCAAACTTAAGAAGTTTGAACTAAGCAGGTTAGGTCGAACTAACTGCACATTATAGTTTGAACTAAGCATTACTTCGAACTAGAATGTGCAGTTAATTTGAACTTAGAAGCATGAGGTTATTTCGAACTAACTTCTCACTTCTTAGTTTGGACTAACAGCTCTGAAATAAATTTCACAGATGTAGAGAGAGCCTCAGGTAGTGGGTTGCAGCACCCCCTGCTGCCACTGCTGAGAGACTGGAATGTGTTGCTCAAAGATGTAATTGTTGGGTCATGGTCACAAATGATTTTTTTTCAACTGGGTCCTGAGGAAGCAAGTTTGAAAACCACTGGCCTAGACATTCCCTGGCAGCCATTCAACCTGTTCTTGAAAGTTTCCAGTGATGGGGATTCCACCATCTTCCTTGGAAATCTATTCTAGTGCTTAGTTACCCTTACAGTTAGAAAGCTTTTCTTATTATCAACCCAAATCTCTCTTGCTGCCTATGACAAATGAAGCTCATTATTTTTGTCCTGTCTTCAGTGGATATGGAGAACAACTGATCACTCTCCTCTTTATAATAACCCTCAACATTTTTTAAGACTGTTTTCAGTTTCCCCTCGGGCTTCTTTTTCTCAGAGCTAAACATGCTAAGTTTTTTAATCTTTCCTCACAAGTCAAGTTTTCTAAATCTTTGTAGCTTTCCTGTAGACTGTATCCTCTGTTTGTCCACATCTTTCTTAAATGATGGTGCCTGTGATTGGGCACAATATGCTAGCTGAAGCCTAACCAGTGCTGAGTAGAAGGAAACAAATATCTCTTCTGTTTTATGTAAAACACTCCTATTAATACACTCAAGAATATTACCCTTTTGCAATTGTGTCACATTGATTTATTATTCAGTGTATGATCCATTATAATCTTCTGATCATTTTTATAATACCATGTGCTATTTCTCATTTTGTAATTGTGAATTTGATTTTTTCTTTCCTCAATGTAGTTCTTTCCACTTTTTTTTTTGTTAAATATCATCTTGTTGATTTCAGACAGTTCTCTAATCCGCAAGGCCCTTTTGATGGTCCTTTGAAGTGCTAGCAATCCCTTGGTGTGAGCTAAGGTTTTTGTAAGCATACTGTCTGTGCTGTGATCCATGTCATAACAAAAATATTTAGTAGTATCAGACCCAGGATATGCCCTGTGGAATCCTACTAGATAGCAAACTATTGATAATTGTTTTCGGAGTACAATCTTTTAACTAGTTTTGCATCAACTTTATAGTATCTAAAAACATTTCATTTGCTTATGAAAATGTCATCATATGAGACTGTCATAAACCTTACTAAAATCAAGATGTACAAAAACTGATTGGATAATTGCTCCCACAGAGTAGTTATCAACAGTTCACAGTCATGCTGGAAGGGTATGACAAGCAGGGTGCTGCAAGGATCAGTTCTGGGTCCTTTTATGTTCAATATTTTTATCCATGATTTAGATGATGGCATAGAGAGTATACTTATAAAATTTGCCAATGATACCAAGCTGGAAGTGGTTGCAAGTACTTTGTAGGATAGGATCACAATTCAAAATGTTTTGGGCAAACTGCTGAGATGGTCTGAGGTAAATAGAATGAAATTCAATAAAGACAAATGCAAAGTACTCTAGTTAGGAAAGACCAATCCATTGCACACATACAAAATGGGCAATGACTGCCTAGGAAGGAGTACCGCAGAAAGGGATCTGAGTGTCATAGTGAATCACAAGCTAAATGTGTGTTAACAGTGTAACACTGAAAAAAAAAGCAAACACAATTTTGGGATGTATTAACAGGAGTATTGTAAGAAAGACACAGGCAGTAATTCTTCCTCTCTACTACATCCTGATTAGTCCTCAACTGGAGTATTGTGTTCCAGGTCCAGGCACCTCACTTAAGGAAAGATGTGGAGGAACGGGAGAAAGTTCAGAGAAGAGCAATACAAATGATTAAAGGTCTGGAAGACTTAATTTATGAGAGAAAATTGAAAGAGCTGGCTTTGTTTAGTGTGGAACAGAGGAAACTGAGAGGGGACATAACAGTTTTCAAGTAGTTAAAAAGTTGTTACAAGGAGGAGGGAGAAAAATTATTCTCCTTAACCACCAATGGTAGGACAAGAAGTACTGGGCTTTAGGTTGGACATTAGAAAAATATTCCTAACTGTCAGGTGATTAACTGCTGGAATAAGTTGTATAGGGAGGTTGTGGAATCTCCATCATTTGAAGTTTTTAAGGGCAGGTGAGACAAACATCTGTCAGGGATGGTTTAAAATGGTACCTGGTCCTGCCATGAATGCAGGACTTGATGACCTCATGGTCCTTTCCAGTTTCTATGATTTTGTGCCTACAGCTTTTTTCCATCCACTAGTCAAGTAACTCTGATTCCTTTTGTAAATGACACATTGCCATAACTGGCCCTAGGCACCACTTCAGATCCCTCTTTTGCAACTCTTCTGAAAACCCCTTATTGGGGAAGGAGAAAGTAAATGTTTCCATTACCTTATAGGAGGTGCAGAGGCATCTGGTTGATATTCTATTGGTGGTGGTTGCAGATATTACCTGATGAGATCAAAGGAAAAACTCTTGAAAGTTTTATAAGATTTAATGAATAGGCAGAAAAAAAAACACTGAAAAAAGTATGTCAATTCTGTTTGCAAAAGATTGAAGTATATGATATTCTCTTCTATTCATGTTCCTGTGGCTCACCTGGCACAGAGGTATCTGAGTGTCTGTGAGAGATACACTATCATGAATTCAGTTGAAAAAGGAAGTCAGCAGCTCATCACTGGAGCTAAGTGCAAGCAGATGAGCTCGAAATACCCTTCAGGGAGTCAGGCAGCGCTATTGGACTTTATGGCTATTTGACTAACCCTTGAACTAATATGTATTGACCATACACAAAATGCTCATAAGGTACATTTTGATCTAGCCTCTTTTGGCTGTGCTCTCTCTTAGGTTCCTCTGCTCCACCCAGTGACAGAGTTGACTTCATCTTAGTTTCCTTTTCCCACTTTGGACTTTAGTGCGGCCTGAAATGTGCAGCTCACAGTTGTTATAAATTCCACAGATTGTGGCAAAATTTATAGCTTTTAGGTAACTTGACATATGGCTCTTCTATTGTAAGATACTATTTTACACCCTCTCTGCCTTATCCTGAGAGCTTAGACAGTACAGCTAGCAAATGTCTGGAGCACCAGGGATGGTACAGCATCATTCAGTTACAAATAATATGTTTGTTTTTGAGCTATAAGAGCAAAAAATAACTTATTAACACACAAAATTCCCAGTCAGAACATTCAGTTAGAATAGGGTTAAGTTTGTGACTGTATTGTCCTTTAAACAATGTTATTGTAAAAAGCAATCCCTCACAGGCATTCTGGAAACTCAATGAGGTTTCTTACATCAACATCAATTTTACCAACACCCCAGACCAGTGCCCAAGGCAGGTTTTTTTTTTCTGACCCTATTTAAATTTCCCACATGAGCCACAGACCCACATACACTTTAACATATTGACTAACCCATTGGTCAGAGTCCCAGCCCCTTTCCATTCTAATTTCCCACCATAAACCAGAGAAAATAACAGCTTGCATCTTTCCCTTCATATCTGGCCCACAGACAAATGCCCCCTTTCATTCATCATACTATCATTCATCTGAGATTTTAGTCAACATGGCCCTGCTTTCTACATTTCCTTGGAAGCACCATAATATCTAATTTGTTCACACCCCTGATAAATCAAATTAGGCTCTCCAGACACGGTCCGGAGATTAACTCGCTATTCTGATCCAAACTGACCATAGTTATCAGGGTTCCCAGCAACCTATGTGAGGGTTATATTTCTGATTAAAAGATGTCAACATTTTTCTGTCATAACTGTTTTGATGGAAAAGTGTTTTTTCAATTTAACAATAGTTTTGTTAAATCTGCTTTTAGTGGATATTTTCAATTTTTCATAAAAACTCCCAATTTATTTAAATTTAGTGGCATTTCCCAAGTACCTCCTGGGAATTGTAATTCCTCTCTCCCCATTCTCCTTTATGGGCTGGGCTCCCCAATGAGGTTATGTTTCCCATGATGAACCATGGCTAGGGACATCTATGAAGCACCATCTCCTCTCCAAGAGGAGAGACCATGGTGAATTATAGAAGATGTTGTTTAACCAGGCAGTCTGGTCTACAGATGAGGGAATTATTAGGCTCCCAACTAGAACTAGTTTGAACTATCAGGCAGCATTTCCTTGCTGAAATATTTTGTGTTTGGGCTAAAATATTTTAGTATTTAAATTTCTGCTCCCAAACTGAAAATTTCCATGGGAAATCCGTCCCCCAGTTTCTGAACAGCTTTACTTCTGATGCAATCACCATGGAAGGGAATTAGCTTGCAGGCGCACACGGTAGCCTCTTTGTACCTCAGCCTATGTACAACTGTAGGCTTCCAACCTTGGGCCAGTCAGGTGAAGTAATCTTGGGCATGGAGACATGTTTAGTGTATTTCCTGTTCTTTAGCTCACTGTCTAGATCTTGGCTGGCAGAAGCACACATCTAGCAGGCAGCTGTGCAGGGTCTGCTAAAAATGTACAGATAATTCTCTTTTCCAATTCATAGACTGAACTGCAGCACGATCAGCCATCACCATTATTTTGTTTTTGGTGCTGTCCAAGGACAACAGAGGACCCCTGGAGTGTGAAAGAGCAGATGTGGGTTGTATCAACAAACAACTAAAAATTATAGAGGTGAAAAAGCTATGCTCAGCAGAACAGACTTAAGTTTCTTGAAAGCTGGCTCCAAAAGTGGATAACACATGATAATATATGGTACCTCCTTCACTCTTGCAGAGTGATGGCTACAAGGAAATACAAGAAGATGGCGGAGTATAGGCAGCCCTAGACCGTGACTTACATCACTCTAAGCTGCTCAGTGAACTTTGGTATACAGACTTCTTAGCCCAAACATGGCCCCACACGTGACAATAATGTGAGGTTACTGGAGGGACTGTAGTAGTGGAAGAGCATTGTGGGTGGCAGGAGAAGTGGAACATCAGGAAAACTCAAGGTGAAGGGACCACTTACTATCTTAGGGTGTATTCACACAGCACTTTTGTTTTGAAACAACGAGGTTGTTTCGAAACAAAAAAACCATGTTCACACGATGCACAGTTGTTTCGAAACAAGGG